>OU343224.1:137979827-138149554 GCA_910596185.1 Chrysanthemum makinoi
TTCTACCACCCTAGTGTGGGGGGTTGCCATGTTGTGTATATATATAAGTTTATTAAAAAAAAAATCTCTCTTCTAAATAATGGCGTAATATTTCCCTTTTCGTTCTCGATTTTGGCATAACCCTTAGGTACTTTGAATATTGAGGGCAATATTCATTTCTAAGTGTAGGGGGAATTCTCACGAATTTCATATATTATCTACCCAATTCCCCCGTTTTTTGGCCAAAATTTTTTTTTGGAGTAAGTGTTCTACACTTACTCAATTGGTTATCGATCCGCGCATGCAGAAGATAAAAGTTGGCTAATCCGAGGAGAAAAGCGGCTCTTGGTAAAGAATTCTCAAATCCGTTTATATGGCTTGCAATTTGCCCAAAATTGTATGGTTCTCAACTCACCATATCCTAAAAAGTGAAGAGTTGGCAGCCCGCCAGGTTATGGCTTGTGGTAAAAGGCGTGGAAAATCCATAATTGGTATTGAGCTCACCAAAGATAATCACGATAATTTATCTAAGAGTTGGCTAGTCGGAAAGTGCGGCTTACGGTAAAGACAAATCAAATCCGTTATATGGTTTATGATTTGCCAATAAATCATTTGGTTATCGTTGTACCAAGGTTCTTACTTGAATCAAAACAATGGCTACTCGAAGTGATGATGGCTTTTGGTAAAGAGTTTTTCAAATCCATCAAGTTTTCTCAAATCATTGCTAGGGACTAGCAATATCTCGATATGGGGATTGATGAGTGTCTAAATACTCATCATTTTTGTATAATCTAAGCTGCAAAATCATGCGAAACAGAAACACATCAAAATTATCAAAATATCACAAATTAGTGTTTTATGTGTTTTAAATGCAAAAATATCAAAATCAGATGAAAAGCATTATCAAATTTGCAAAATTGGCGTTTTAGTCCCCAAGTTTTAAAAGTTGTCAAATCTAGTCCACTGAAATTCAAAATGTGAAGTTTTGTCATTCAAGGTCCCTGAAGTATTCTAAGTTGTTTAAAATGATCCTTGAATGATTCTTTGGTCAATTGGCGAAAGGTCCCTAAACTTTGAAAATTGCAAAATTAGTCCTTGGACCTTTGAAAATGGATTTTATGCAAAAAGGGTCCTTGTTTTATCAAAGTTGTCAAGTTTGGTCCTTGTGAGAAGTTTGAAAAAAGTTGCAGATCAGTCCTTGAAGTTTGGATGAATTACACTTTTGGTCTATTGTTATAGTTAAACCCAAGCGGATTCCTTTGTAATTTATAGGCCCAAATCCAAGTCAACCCATCTAAGCCCAAACCTTGACCCGCCCTTTGTTATTAGCAACCGGTCAACGCGAAAGAAGTCAAACCAAAAGAGAAGCAAACAAAAAACGGTCCCTTTCATCCCCTCCCATCGATATCTCCAAGCAGTCCAGTTTCACCACATTTTCACACCCCTCATACTATGTCCCTCCACCTCCTCTAAACAACAAAATCTTTAATTAACTCAACCAAACCCATTAATTCCTTAAACACCTTCGAAAAGAAATATTTGGCCAAAATAACAAGTGGATGGGCAGATGAGTTTCAAAGATCCAATGGCTAGATTTTGGTGGGAAGGTCGAGAGGACATGGAGAAGTGCTAAAAGTCTATAAAGAGAGAGAAGGATGCAATGTATCAACTATCTAGTGTAATCTTTAAGTTTTCTTAATCGTTTTTCTTTCTTTAAGTTTTTCAGTAAAGTTTCAAGCTTGTAATAACTTTGTTAAAGTATCTTGAATGTATTTGAATGATTTCCAGTAACTAATTTCAAATTCTAATCTCATTTCAAGTTTTTGCATTTCCAAATTCAAAAATCTCAAGAATGTTTAAATGTTGTTGTTAGGTGTTTTGTATGGATGAATTAGGTCACAAAGCTCCTAGAAAGCAATCAAGCTTTTAGATACACTTAAAATCAGTTTAGAGTCAGCAGGAAAATCACCAAAAATCAAATTAAATACTTGAAAAATCAAAAATCACTTGGAGATGATGTACCACAATTTGGGCGGGGTAAATCATGGATGGCCTTGGGTTAGTAGCTTATTGGTAAGCTTATAGGGATGTTCATTGGTCCTTGATCTCAGTTTGCAGTTGGAAATCCATTTGTAAGCTTTTTGACCAAATTGGCATTTCTTTATTCTGATTTGTTAATTAGTTTACATTTCTGTTTCTTTGTGTTCATTAGGCATAGTTAAGTTGAATTAATCATTAAAATGATAGATTGTTCTTTCAAATTTGTGTTTTGTGAAAATTCCATTTTGACAGTTAAAGTAGCAAAGTCTTAATTCTTGTGTTTCATGTTGTTAAAACTGTTTGTTCATGATTATTTAATCTCACTTAATGATAATATAGAGTCTGCAATTAAGTTTATGGTTTACAATTGTGATTTGGTTTGAAAAACATCAAAACAGTCAAGTGAAATGGTGTTTGGTTAACTGTGTTATTGGGTGTGTTTGTTGTTACTTAATGTTGTTAAGTCACATACACCTTTAATAACTCATACAAGTCATAAAATCAAGTCCTTGTTAGCAAAAAGTCAAAATCTCATTGGATCACATCTTTATGGATAACTGTTGGATTTTTATGATCTATGATCATGAGTTTGTGTTTATAAGTTGATAATCTTGCTCAAATCAGTTTTAGTTAACCTTGTAACAACATATTGATGTTTTTAATATTCAAAGTTCATTATAGTCAACTTTTGTGTTTTCTTAAAAGTCAATTATCCCGTACTTGGGTCGTTTTTGAATAAAAGAGATAATTTCCTTTGTGTGTTTATTAATAGGATCCAGCTTATAATCTTTTGGATTTTTAAAGTCTAGTTGCTAAACAAAAATACAAAAATGCTAGTTCTTTGGTTCTCAGCTTCTGAAGTGCTTTTTGATTAGCCTTTTGTGGACACCTGTCTGAGATAAGTGCCCTGTGCACAGTTAATGGTTCCATTTTGATAAGCTTGCACTGAGCTTATTAGTGGTTCAAATCTTGTGTTCTCTGGTTCTTTGGAAAGCCAACCTGGTCATCTTGGATTGTTAAGCTTAAGTTTTCACTTTGGAACTTGTTTGCTACGCAACCTAGTTTGTCCCATTTTCTGTTTTTCATCACTAATAGCCAAGTGCTTATTTGCTTGTTTCTAGCTTATTAGTGTGTTTCTTTTTATCTTTTAGCTTCATTTCAGTAGCTTGTAACTTATTTCATATTATTCTAGCTTTTGTTTCAAGTTGTAAGCTTGTTGGAGCTTATTTCACCAAATAAGCTCAAAAGCACCACTGTTGGACTTTTAAGCTCATCAAACAGCTTATTTGTGGTTTACAAAATTTTTGTCTTTGTTAAAGTTTCATAAAATCAGTATTAAAGTAGTTTTCAAAAGAAAATCAGAAAAGTCAATTAAAATAGTGATAGTGTTTATTTAAGATTTTCTAGCTTTTTGATTTTTCTTTTCATCTTATTAATAAGCAAATCTTGTTCTTCTATTTTTCTTTGTTTTCTGTCATCATATAGGATTTTTAGAAAAAGTTTCATATTTTTCCTTTTCTGTTTAGTATTTATTATAATTATAAATAGTTAATAAATAATAAATAATTAGTAATAAATAATTAAAAAGCAAAAAAAATATATTTTCAGTTTTAAAATTAGTTTTATCATATTTTAGATTTTTCAAAGTTAAAATTTTATTTTTCCAAGTTTATTTTATATTTTCTAGTAATTAAGTGCATTTTAAATAGTTTTTAATTAGTAATAATTAAATAAAAAGTGTGAAAAATATATTTTTAATTTTAAAATTAGTTTTATAGTATTTTAGATTTTTCAGAATCATAAGTTTATTTTTCTAGCCTTATTTTGTATTTTCTTCTATTTTAGAGTATTTATTAAATAGTTAAAATAGTTTTAATTAATAATAATTAATTAAATAGTGTAAAAAATAATTTTCTTTTTCTAATAATTTTCTTTTATTTTTAGGATTCCAAAATGTCATTTTATATTTTTAGGCCTTTTATTTCTTAGTTTTCACTTTTTAATTTTTATGCATTATCACGTAGTTTTAAAACTTACGTTTACGTTTCTTTGATCTGATTGTTGTGCTTTCCAAATCTATATTCCATTCCATTCCAATCAATCAGTAGTGTAATTTCTAATCATAACCTTCTGAGATCACTATCCTTAGTGATCATTCTATCCTCGAGTTTGTTTGACACACCATTTGAGTCTCAGTGGGACTTAGCGAGGGAATTCATTATATTCTCTCGATCTTCATTGTATTTGTGTATCGGCGGTTTAAACTTACGGTCGATCATTCACAAGTGGTGGCTTGTGTGAGGTAGCGAGCATGTAGTTCACCTGATTCAACCTGATGCAAGCTTATCAAAATGGAACCATTAAGCGTACACGGCAACTTATCTCAGACAGTTGTCCCAAAAGGCTAATCAAAAAGCACTTCAAAATTTGAGAACCAAAGAACTAGCATTTTTGTATTTTTGTTTAGCAACTAGACTTTAAAAATCCAAAAGATTATAAGCTGGATCCTATTAATAAACACACAGTGAAATTATCTTTTTTATTCAAAACGACCCAAGTGTGATTTGACTTTTAAGAAAACACAAAAAGTTGACTATAATGAACTTTGAGCTGATTTAAAACACTGAATATGTTGTTACAAGGTTAACTAAGCTGATTTGAGCAAGATTATCAACTTATAAACACAAACTCATGATCATAGATCATAAAATCCATGATTATCCATAAAGATGTGATCCAATGAGATTTTGACTTTTTGCTAACAAGGACTTGATTTTATGACTTGTATGAGTTATTAAAGGTGTATGTGACTCAGAACAACATTAAGTAACAACAAACACACAATATACAGTTAACCAAACACCAATTTCACATTTGTTTTGATGTTTTTCAAACCAAATCACAATTGTAAACCATAAACTTAATTAGGACTCTATATTATCATTAAGTGAGATTAAATAATCATGAACAAACAGTTTTAACAACATGAAACACAAGAATTAAGACTTTGCTACTTTAACTGTCAAAATGGAATTTTCACAAAACACAAATTTGAAAGAACAATCAGATTTTAATGATTAATTCAACTTAACTATGCCTAATGAACACAAAGAAACAGAAATGTAAACTAATTAACAACTCATAATGATAAAATGCCAATTTGGTCAAAAAGCTTACAAATGGATTTCCAAGCTGCAAAGCGAGATCAAGGACCAATGAACACCCCTATAAGCTTACCAATAAGCTACTAACCCAAGGCCATCCATGATTTACCCTCCCGGTGTGTACATCATCTCCAAGTGATTTTTGATTTTTCAAGTATTTAATTTGGATTTTTGGTGATTTTACATTTTTGACTCTAAGCGATTTTAAGTGTATCTAAAAAGCTTGATTAAACTTTCTAGGAGCTTAAGTGACCTAATTCAGTCCATACAAACACCTAACAACAACATTTAAACATTCTTGAGATTTTTGAATTTGGAAATGCAAAAACTTGAAATGAGATTAGAATTTGAAATTAGTTCTTGGAAATCATTCAAATACATTCAAGATACTTTAACAAAGTTATTACAAGCTTGAAACTTTCTTGAAAAACTTAAAGAAAGAAAAACGATTAAGAAAACTTAAAGATTACACTAGATAGTTGATACATTGCATCCTTCTCTCTCTTTATAGACTTTTAGCACTTTTTCATGTCCTCTGAATCTTTCCCACCAAAATCTAGCCATTGGATCTTTGAAACTCATCATATCCGGTCCCATTGTTATTTTGGCGCCAAATATTTCTTTGGCGAGGTTAAGGAATTAATGGGTTTGGTTGAGTTAATTAAAAGATTTTGTTGTTTAGAGGAGTGGAGGGACATAGTATGGGAGGGTGTTGAAAATGTGGTGAAAGGGAGTTTTGGAGATATCGAGGCATGGGAGAGGGATGAGTGATGTAGGTTTTTGGGGCGTTTTTTCTCTTGGTTTGACTTTGTTGGCGGGTTGCTAATAACAAAGAAGCGGGTCAAGGTTTGGGCTTAGATGGGTTGACTTGGATTTGGGCCTATAAATTACAAAGGAATCCGTTTGGTTTAACTATAACAACAAGGACCAAAAGTGTAATTCATCCAAACTTCAAGGACTGATCTTGCAACTTTTTCAAACTTCTCACAAGGACCAAACTTGACAACTTTGATAATACAAGGACCTTTTTTTGCATAAAATCCATTTTCAAAGGTCCAAGGACTAATTTTGCAAAGTTTAGGGACCTTTCTTGCCAATTGACAAAAGAATCATTCAAGGATCATTTTAAACAACTTAGAATACTTCAGGGACCTTGAATGACAAAACTTCACATTTTTGAATTTCAGGGACTAGATTTGACAACTTTTAAAACTTGGGGACTAAAAGCGCCAATTTTGCAAATTTGATACGTTTTTATCGATTTTGATATTTTGCATTTAAACACATAAAACACTGATTTGTGATATTTTGATCATTTTGATGTGTTTATGAGTGTTTTCAGATGATTTTGCAGTTTAGATTATACAAAAATGATGAGTATTTAGACACTCATCAGTCACTCGTTCCGTCATCATTTCGGAATGTAGGAGGTTGGAAAAATTACAGACCATCGTTCCGGAGCAAGACAAGGAAGAAACAGGCACAGGAGAGGTGGGTTTAACGGAGGAAGTGGTGATCAACCTTTGCCTACAGAACAAGCTGTGGCGATAGGAGGTGCACTTTGTCCGTGAGGGCAACGGCGCCTCAAAGAGCTTTACAAAGGAACATCGACATATTAGCATGGGAACGGCCGGATATACCGGAGTCCCTAGAGGAATCATAGAGCATACCACGAATGCAAACCCTAATAGACCGGTATCAAAAACGCCGAATGTTGGCTGCGGATCGGAGTCGAGCGTCACAAAGGAGGTAGAAAAAGAATGGATCAAGGCGGCATAGTCGGGCGGTAAAATACCCACCGGATATCCAACCCTGATTACGGTGAAGAAGTGCGATGGTATGTGCATTGACTTCAAGAACATCAACTCCTTTGTCCAAAGATTACTACCCACTTGCGAGATCGACCGGAAGATCGGAGTCGGTCATAGGGTACAAATACAAATGCTTCTTGGATGCTTACAAAGGGTATCACCAGGTACAAATGGCAAGAGAGGGCCGAAGAAAAAGCAGTTCTACAGGCAAGGAACCTCTGCTACACCAAGATGCCATTCGGCCTGAAGAATGCCGGAGCCACCTATCAGCGGATGATAGACTCCGCTTTTCAATCTGAGATAGGGAGGAACCTAGAAGCATATGTGGGCGACATGGTCATCAAAAGCAAGGAAAAGAGCGGGAATGCTAGCGGACATAGCGGAGACATTCGACAACCTCCAGAAGATCAACATGAAGTTGAATCCTAAAAAATGCTCTTTTGGAATGGAGGAAGGAAAATTCCTAGGGTATATGGTAACCAGGAGGAATTCGAGCAAACCCAAAGAAGACGAAGGCAATAATGGACATGCAATAGCCAAGGAACCCGAAGAAATCAGAGCCTCAGCGCAAATTGGCGGCGCTTAACCGTTTCTTGGCTCGTTCGGCCGAAAGATCCTTACCGTTTTTCGAAACACTCAAAAGCATCACCAAGGAGAATAAGGAGAGTAGGTGGGCCGGAAGAATCGACATTCCAAGAGATGAAAAAGTTGATCGCAGATCTTTCCTCACTAGCTGCGCCGTTGGCAAAAGAAACATTTGACATTATACCTAGCGGCCGGAAGAAGCGTCAGCGGTTCTCCTCCGGAAAGGAAGGGAAGCGATTACGGTTCGTTACATGAGTCGAACACTCAACGAAGCCGAGAAGAACTATGCCCGATTGAAAAGCGGCATTATGTACATTTACACATGTCAAGAAGGCTCAGGAGATACTTGAAGCACACCTATTAAGGTGATCACGGACCAACCGATAAAGCGGGTCCTCGACAAGCGGGCGTAGGGAAGTTAGCTAAGTACTCGGTGGAGTTGGGTGCATACAACATAACCTACTGAACCCCGGAGCGATCAAAGGTCAAGTGTTAGCGGACTTCCGGCCGGAAGCCCCCATCGGAGAAAACAATGAGAAGTACTTCAAACCACGCCAGAAGAAGAAGGAGGAGGAAATGGCTTTTATACACGGACGGAGCATCCGGTAACAAAGGCTCGGGCGGGTCGCGTGCTAATCAATCCGGAGGAATGGAATTCACTTATGCCATCCGGCTTGAGTTCGACACACTATATGGCTGAGAATCCAAGCCTACTTGGCGGGGTTAAGGATGGCGGAGAGTATGCGAGTTCAGTAGCCTTGAGGTCCGGGTGGACTCTAAGTTGGTGGCTAACGGATAAATGGAGATTATGTGGCAAGCCATGAAAGTATGATCAAGTACCTAGCGAAAGCAAAGGAGTACATAGCTAGTTTTGAGAGCTTCACCATGGAACATCCCAGAGGTGAGAATCAAAAGCGGATGTTCTTAGTAAGCATACGATTAAGCTTTTGACCTTGTGAAGGAAGTCTGTGGAGGTGCTAAGGGAAAGATCGACGGAAAGCAAAGAAGTTAACAATGTTGTTGAAGAGGAAGGAGACAACTGGATGACCCCCATCATTCGGTGTCTCGAGGAAGGAATTTGGTAGGAAGACCTAATGAAGCCCGCCAACCCGAGGATGAAAATCACCAATATGTCATGGAAGAGGGCGTACTCTACAAAGCCTATTTAGTACCTATGATGAGGTCGCTGGGTCCCTACAAACAAACTTCGTTATAAGAGAGATACTGGGGAGCTGTGGTATGCATTCGGTCCTCGATCGGGTGGTGGCAAAGGCCATGCGGCAAGGATACTCCGGCCTACAATGCGGGATGCTAGAGCGAGATAATCAAGTGTGACTCTGCCGGATCCACTCCCATACCACTTCCAAAACCAAGCCGGCGCCCATCATGGCTCCATGGCCCTTCTACCAATGGGGTATGGACATAGTAGGACCTCTACCACCGTAGGAAGGTCAAGGTTCCTCTTGGTGTAAATCGACTATTTACCAAGTGGAATGAAGCCAAGCGGCAAAGATCACGGGAAGGATGTCACGAAGTTTGTGTGGGATAACATAGTTGTGCCGCCTTCGGTCTCCCCGCGTCATAAATGCGAGACAATGCTAAGCAATCGTAGACAACCCCTTCAGGCTGGTGCGAAAAGCTCAACATCAAGCGAGGTTAATCTGGTGGCCCATCCGCAACGGAGCGGAGTAGAAAGGGCCAACAAGAGCTTGATGGAGGGAATAAAACAAGGTTGGGGCGGCGCAAAAAGCGGATGGGTAGACGAGCTGCGACGCGTCAGCTGGGCAGGACTTCCATCAAGACTAGCAACGGGGAGACCCCTTACCACTTATAGGAAAGCGGTCATCATAGCGAGAAATAGGCATGCCAACGTCAGAGTAAGGATAAGAGAAGGGATGGAGGAGGAAGATTCCCACCGAACGGCAGACCAAAACGAAGAAGATATCCGTCTCAACCTTGACTTGCTACAAGAACGGAGAAAAGAGGCCGTGATGGAAGCCCGATACAAAGCGAAGCCGGAAAAATACTACAACCGGAAGGCACGCTGGTTTCTTTCAAACCGGGGAATTAGGTGTATCAAACGAAGCCCGTGAGGCAGAAGATCAAGGCAAATTAGGACCCAAGTGGGAAGGCCCCTGTCGGATCAAAGAGGCAAATCTCAAGCGGCTGTCATTGGAAACTTTGGACGAAGAGGAAGTACCCCGGAAATGGCACGCCATGAATCTGAAGAAATGTTTTCTTTAAATAAAAAAAATGCATTGTAAGCCTACGGGCATGAACTACTTTATTCTCACTAATGTATATATTACCTACCTACGAGGAAAAGAAAACATATGCTCTCTATGCATGAGAGGAGCGGAGGGATTCTACTCCCACTGCGTGTCCAAAACCCCCAATTAAAATTAATTTACCCCCGGATTACAGCGACACTAGGAAGGCCAAACACCATTGGTGGCGACGCATACCCGAATAATGCTAAGACATTAAGGGATGAGCCGAGGCATATGTGCGGCAGCAGCCTTGTGTAATGCCGGTGGCGGCCGAGGATGAGCCACCGGTATATTTACCACCGAGCGAAAACGTACGAAAAATGCTAAGTCATTAGGAAGGTCGAGCGCATTTTCTTACGGGCATAATTTAATGACTGAAAGTGTCAAGATGCTAACAAAAATCACGGCATACACAAGCATATACATACCAAAAATGAGGATCCGATATACGGATGACCTCGTCTGAGCATAGATAAGTAAATAAAAACATTGTTCGACGATTGCACAACCACGCAAATACCGAGTTACATACTATGGCCGGACCAAATTGTTCAAATACATCAATTCTAAGACGGGCACGCTAATGGCGACCTCGCGGACACTAAGAACCCCTTCCGGTGAGGTTTAGCTCCGGCCCCACCGGGAAGGATATTCATCAAGTGCGGAGGGAGATGATAAGAGCGCTTGATCTTTTCTATATAAGGATAGCTGGTGAACATCCGTCATAAGCCTTGGTAAAACCCTTCCTGTATTCCAAGTCATAGCTGTTGACGGCGATCCTTTCAACCTAACCTCTTCGGTCCGGGTTCTTCGACCCGTCCAACCACCCGAATCGATCGCGGCATTGAAAACGCCCCGACGTTACTCCTTACTACCGAATTCACCTTGAACCAGTAGTGGGGGCAACTCCTTCACATAGTTGAGGCGTACTATCTCTTCGCTGACCAGCTTTGATGGCAATTTCACGCACATTTTTCCTCAAAATCCGCGGCATCCCTCTCCCACTCCTCCACTCGAAACCTTCTTCTCCAGGATTCCTCCACGACTTAATCCTTCCGTAAATCCTTGCCTTAACAGCGTTTGGCACCGGCTTCCAAGCTCTCCAACTTCTTCTTCAAATCCTCCTCCTTACGCATAGCGATGAACCTCACGAAGAGCTTGGTGATCCGCGGCTAATTCTCGTTAATAGCGACTTGGGAGTGAAGACTAGCCGGCCTCGGAAAATGCGGCTCGACACGGAGCAAACAGAATGAGCTCGATCGATTCCATCTTGGCACTCAAGCGCTCAAACTTCAAAAACCTCGCCAGCGGCAGGGTCCCATGAGCTAACTCGACCAACCCACTGCAAAGTCCGCCGTCGGTTTGGTCCTCCTGTTGGCCACGGAGATAGGGAGGAGCGAGGTTCATCATCATATCCCTGCAGAGAGAGGCATCATTCAAGGTCATTATCGGTAGTCAACCCAAATGCGGGGATAAAAGGCTCCCAGAACCCTTCGTCCAAAGAGACCTACGGAAACACAAAACAATCAAAAACGAAGCGAAATGGATACCTCTTGTATAATTTTACATGTATCCCCAGCTTCGGTGTTGGGTCGTTTCCTCCGCATGCAACCCCAGAACCCCGGCCCCTGATTCTGCGAAAGGGAAATAGGGACCAACTCAATAATAACGATAGCAACATGTAATAACTAAGATAATACAGCGGGCCGGGCGGAAGAACCTTGTAGCCAATGAGCCCCTCCGAAGAGACCCCTTCCTGATTACCTCCGTCTCTTTGCAAGACATCACCCACAATGTCCTCGGGCCTCACGGTACTCACGGGAGAATGAATGCGTCGGGAATCCTCGGACTAGATAACACCTCGATAGAAGGAGACTCCTTCCGTCTCCTTTTCAACAATGACGAAGGGCCCCAGTACGGTCTTAGCTCCACTGCTTCCTCTTTTTCTCCTTGGCTTTTAATACTCCCGCGCCGGCTTTCTTCACAATTCTCCGAACCCGCTCACCGGGGAATGGGCTGTCGGTTCTCAAAGGTTGTGTCATCTTGAGGTATTTCCTCTCCTTAAGTAACCTCACGTCCCTTTCCCAGCCGGGACCCTGCTCCGACCTCGAGCGAAGATCTTGGACATAGTTATGACTACAAAAAAGGGAGGAGACCACATAAAAAGAAGGAGAGAGAGGAAGATACATATATATATATATATATATATATATAAAAAGCAAGCAAAACGAACTTAGACGGTTGCATTACCATTCTTGTCAATATCCTTGAACTCCACACGGAACCCAGAATGCTTCCAAGTCTTTGTCACCCACCTCATCTGAAGACCGGAGTGCATGGGAGCTCCACCACCCCTTCGCTGACTTCCTAACATCGGCCTCCTCAAAACCACTAGCGGGGAAGAGGGTCCGATCACGTTGGAGTCCGGATGTCTCAAGGCATTGCATCCGGAGCGCCCTCGGTCAATCAAGAAAAACAATCCTTCCAATTCTTGAGACTAGAGCATGTTTCCTTAAAATCACGGGGGCGGACTCCCGGTTCTTATTTGAAAGGAAAACCAATGCCCCTCTATTTAAAGTATAGAAGACCGAAACAAATGCACGCTGGGCTCAATTTCGAGCTCAGACAATAAACCTCAAACATGACCAATCTGTTCGGTCAGATAGGCACCGGTTGGGAAATGTGAACTTGGAAGTGCCGAATCACCCTCGGGAGAAAAGTAGAAAAGGGAACCGGACCGGAAATAAAATCTTTTGATCGTAAGGCCAATGGCATCGAAGGAGGTTATTCATGGTAAACTCTGCGAGAGAGCGGGGTGCTGGTCGGTCGGTATCGCGTACTCATCGACGATCTGCTCGAGCTCCCCTCGGAGGCTGAGAAGTACACATGCATATCACGCTTAGGGGCATCGCGAGAGAGGTCCCGGAGCCAAAAGCCATGAGATATTGACAAGATGCAACGGAATCAACGAAGGAATAGCGGGATAAAACTACTGAACTTGCCGAAGGTTTATGTGTCCATGAGGGCGAAAGTTGAAGGTAAAAAGTAAAATTACAAATGAAGAAAAAGCTCATATAAGCGAAGAAAATGGACACTGAACGTCCCATCATGCGAGGGATCGAGCGGGCGAATCTGAACCGTCAGCGGGTACCATCTGCACGTGCGTGTACGCGATCCGAGGAAGCGGTATATATTAATTTAACTCGTTTTACCCCATGGGCGGGCCGGGGCTACAACAGACATAGCGAACTCGCCAAGTCACTCGAATGAAGCTAAGCAGGCAACTATATATAGTATCCGTCACTTGTCAAAACAAGTAACATGATCTTTGGGGACATGGCGTATATGCCCATGGTTCTGCTTAGGGGCGGTCTCTTAACCGAAGGGACCGATATAACAGGGCCGATACTCAAATGCAGTCAAGCCGAAGGTAACGATGACAGGTCATCCGTCCGAGAGGACACGCCCGACTGGCCAATACTTTTGGCATTTAGCCGGATACACTTTGTCTCATCCCGAGTGGATGTCGGACGACCCCAGAGCAGTGTCGTGGGGCGATGTCGACTCTCGATATACGGCCCCATAAAGTACAGACCAGGGGACCGATCAGTGACATCGGGTAGTATATATACGCATACGATTTGGGAATAAGGTATCATTTTCACACACATACATTTATACTACACTTTCATTAAAACACATACTTACTCTCGCCGAGTCGGGTCCGGGATAACACCCGTGAGACTAGCAGCGTCGTTCATCTTAGCGGTATCTAGAAGACTTATTCCTAAAATGAAAGATAACCGCAACAACCAAAAATTACTCGACATGGCGTAAGCTATACCACAAACATAGCATTATACTCCATCCTGACTCGCTTAAAAAAAATGCAAAAAACGTAAACGCTTGAATTTTTTGGTGGGTATGGCGCGAAGCACCACCAACCTGTATAAATCCAATTTTGAGTAGGTAGCCCGGATTTGAAGTTCCCAAAAATTTGTTCCAAATCTCATTTCCGAAATATTGGCGAAATTGACCGAAAATTTGACTTTCAGTGGGATGAGTGGTTTTACTAGTCCTTTTTTGGGCCAAACTTAAAAAACCTAAAGCTTTTAATCATTTTATTAGCGGCCTATAAAGAATTAAAACCCAATTGTAAAACCCACTTATTAGACAAGAAAACCTAATTCTCTTTTCAAGCGTGATCTTTCTTCTTTGTTCTTCTCACGACGGCACCACAATGTTTATCAAAGGTACAGTAACCACTTATTTCTTCTCTTTTCTTCTCAACCTAATTTCTTTTCTTCTCAAGTCTCAACCTACTTATTTTCTGATTTTTTTATTCTGTACTTTTTTTTTTTTTTTTTTTTTTTTTTTTTTTTTTTTTTTTTTTTTTAGTTTTGATGATGGATGGTGACAATGGTCCAACAACTCCATCCTCTCATGCTTTTGTAGATGGCTTGATTGATGTGGATTCGAAGAAAGATTTTCAAGACTTGTGATTTGATTATTTATTTTGTATCCTGCACTCTTAATGGCTATATAAGACTTATGTTTGAATAATAAAATTATCGAAATATCATCGAAATCTCACCGAAATTCCAAAAATTTCGTATCTCGGTCCTTGACTGAAACACATAAATTTTGGTCATTAACTACAGTAGCCACGGCCAGACTGTATCATGTTAGGCCATTGTGTAAGCGTAGAGGATCGTGGTACCAGCCCAACCCAAAACAAGGGTAACGAAAGCTCTTAAGATAAACTAGAAGAGTACCATGTAAATCTGTGGCCAGAGCGTTATCCGGTGACTATTTTTGTAGTGAGCCAATTTTTTTTATTTTAAACTTTCTTATTTAGCATGTCCCAAATACTATAAAGTAGTAGAGACATGTTTTTAAAAAGTAGAACATCTAAATTATTAATAGTGTAAATAGTTAACACTTTTATTTTTCAAATTTTAGCATTAAATTGGTGGTTATAAGTTTAGTGAGTTTTTCTTATAAACAATTCCATTAACATGTATCATTATTGGAGGACGGTTACATATGGTTTAAATGAGACTTAAATTTTTAGATTTTACATTAATTTTCTACTTTTCCTTTTATAGTAATAGTTTTGGTCTTAAAATTTTAAGACTTCCTTTTATAGGAAGTCCCAAATACTTTATAATGTAGTATAGATTAATACTAGTGAACGACAATTTCTTTTGTAGACCAACTTGTAAGAATAGGTATGTATTAACAACGAATGTTGCATTCTAACAAAAACTTAAGGGGATTGACTTGTATACGAATACTTTTAATTCGTGCACATAAAATGAATGTAATGGACATTTTGAACTTTGATTCTGTTCACTATTTACGGTCAAAAAGCATATTTTTCGCTAAGAAATCTTTCGATTCCCTGAGCTTCTTTTATCTCATTTATATATAGTGCGGTATGTTAGTTGTGCTATTGCGTGCGCCTCAAAGTTTTAAAAGCCTCAAAATTTATATTCCTTTCTATCCTTAAGGCCTCAAAATTCACTTCCAACAATCAAAATGTAGGCGATATATGAAACTATATTCTAAACATCGTAAAATTGTACAAGTGTGGCGAGAGTGACGTCACACTCATACTAATCAAAGCTAAATTGTTATTACATATTTGATCGACATGTTTAGTTGTCACAAAGTTTTGCACAAAAAATCGTTAGCTCAGCTACGCCACTAGTCTTGTCATCCCAAGTCCCCAACCTACCTTAATAGACATGAAGTTCTTCTTACTCATCTATTAGTAATATACAGAATTACTCAAATCCAAATAATATGAAAAACAACTAAGCTATGAAGTATGAACAAAACCAAAATCGAGCGAAATGAAAACTAAATTATCATGAATAGCTTCACATTAACAATCCAAATTTATTTACATCCATTACGATGTTCAGATGAGCATGCACTGCTTAAGTAACATTTCATATCACACTTTCAATTAGGGCAAATTCTCAAAAGGGGACAAAAACTTGGGTTGTGGTCACTAAAAGGTACAAAAATAACACCTCTTCCTCAAATGGTTATTTCTTGAGATACTCCACAAATTTGTTGACACATGTCAGGCCAAAGTAAATCTGTCTCATCATTGCAGTACATCACTATCAAATCTTGTCCACATGTTGTTTGACTTTTTAAAACTAATGTGCGAACGACTCATGTGCGAATGTGCGAATAAAATCTACTTTATTGGGAAGGAACAACAATATCTACTTTAAAAAAAATAAAATCTTATATTTTTTATCTTTCTTACTTTGTTGGAAAGGAACTCAACAATGGAGATTCATTAGTTTGCATAGTTAATTTTCTACTGATGAAATAGTAAATATTACAAAAAAATTATTTTGATTACCTCCACATGATATATCTTAACAGAACACTAAAGAGTAAAGACTGATGAAGCAAGTGATTTGAGTTGAGTAGTCCCATATACACATTATGATACGACCTACTCGTATCGATAGTAGCACTACTTATAGCGAGTGCAGGCTCTTGTAGAAAAGATAGAAGAACAGAGACTTGTAGACCGGGTACTTAATGATTTCATTCATCACGATGAGATTAAATACTCATAACAAGATAACCCTAAACAAAGATAAATACTTATCCTAATATGACTCGAACACATACTCGACACTTATCCTAATTAAACAAATATCTAAACAAAAGAGCGGTCTTGATGGTTATCTCCTAACCCATCACGTAGTTGTTATCATGTTGGCTCCTCGTTCCATCCTCGACCGGTGTGTTAACATTCCCCTTCCTTCAAAAATTACCTTGTCCTCAAGGTTATAATTTGACTTGGTAGTTTCTCTTGCTTTCTCGTCCTCTGCGGTCGTCACCATGCGGAATTGTCACCATCATCTGCCATTAGTAATAAGAACTTACCAGGACACTTATGACCTCGCATCCACTTGTTATCACAGTTGAAACATAGCCCTTTGTTCAGGCGTTCTTGGCGTTGGTGGGTGAAATCCACTTGATTGCAAGCGGTTTAGTGTTAGTGTTGGTGGAAGTGTTGATTGGCGTTGGAAGTAATGGGTGGTTGTGGTTCTGATCGAGTAACGGGGACTGATTAACCTCTGGTTGGATTTGAGCGTGGTGGTGGTAGTGTTCACGATGTTGCAATGGAGTAGAAAACCACTGATCATGAAGCGGGCCATTATGCGGGCCAAAGAGAGCCGCTGCAAAGTAGTGGGTTTGGAGACCGAAGTTCCCGTTGTAGGTTCGGCTTAAGGCCGATATATAAAAGGATATGAGTAAAGCTTGCGAGATATCCGATCGCTCGATTCATGAGTTTTTCAAACTCACTTTGATAATCGCCCGCCTGTTTGCAGATAGGTTTCCCTGAGGATCCTCATACTTAGAAGGACCAAAGCGATTCTGACACTTTCAAAACCCATCCCTAGTGACTAGCTTGTTGCGTGTCATCGTCCCATTCGTCCCCATCTTGATTGAACCCTAAACGTTGCTCGGTGTTGCGAGAGTTCAAAGTATTCATTAATGGCGAATATCCAACTCTCAGGATCAACTCCGTTGAATTTAGGAACATCTAATCGCATTGATCGCGGTAGCTGACCTTGATCACCACCTGATCCCATCCCATGACGTGATAAAGCCAATGTTTTGGCGACTGCAATTCTTGATTTAGCAGCTGCAATCTGACTTGTAAACATGTGACGCCCTTCAAAGAGCAATGCATTGTAAAGTTGTTCATCTGAAGCAATGAAAGCACCAATTGATCTGACCTACTGCATGTCGATAGTAGCACTACTTATAGCGAGTGCAGGCTCCTGTAGAAAAGATAGAAGAACAGAGACTTGTAGACCGGGTACTTAATGATTTCATTCATCACGATGAGATTAAATACTCATAACAAGATAACCCTAAACAAAGATAAATACTTATCCTAATATGACTCGAACACATACTCGACACTTATCCTAATTAAACAAATATCCTAAACAAAAGATAGTCTTGATGGTTATCTCCTAACCCTTCACGTAGTTGTTATCATGTTGGCTCCTCGTTCCATCCTCTGACCCGCTGATGTGTAACACATTATTGACTTCAAGGTACGTCGTTGCAAGCACCAACAAAACCGAAAGCGCTCTTTTTGTTCAAAGAATAGTTTCAGAATTCTTTATGGTTGGTTTTAAATTTTACAAAAGAAGACTTTTTATAAAAAAAAATCCATATACTTCAATAGTTCAACAACAACATGATACTCTACAACAGATACTCTAACACGTTAGTAAACATTAAAGTCCATCCCATTATGAAGTCGTGATCGTGTCGAAGCATCACTTGTTATGAATCCATATCATATCTCAAGAACTGTGATGTTTACTTTATTGACACTGAAAAATAGCGTTCTTGATTCTCCATTTTTTGTAATATTTACTTTATCTCAAGAATAGTTCAACACTTGTTATTTAATATTTACTTTATTGATTCTCCATTTTTTGTAGAAAAGTATCTATGCAAACTAATGAATCTCCATTGTTGTTGTGTTTTTGTATTGTGTTTTTGTATTGTGATAAATGCAAAAACAATCGTGCATAAATGATCATTTATAAGAAATCATCTTATAAAGTGTGTTTATTTTTAATAAAAAGATTTGTTAAAGTGTTAAAAGTATGTTGTATTTTGTATATAAAAATTCAAATGGTCATGTTCTTTCCCAATAAAGTAAGAAATGTAAAAGTATAAGATTTTATTCCTTAAAAAGTAGATATTTTTGTTCCTTCCCAATAAAGTAGATTTCAATTCACATATGAGCCGTTCGCACATTAGTTTTAAAAGGTCAAACAACACGTGGACAAGATTTGATAGTGATGACACTTGCAAATGATTGAGATTTTACTTTTTGTCTGGACACGTGTCAACAAATTAGTGGAGTCGCACATTCGCACATGACCATTTTAGGAAGAGATGTTATTTTTGTACCTTTTGGTGACCACAACAAGTTTTTGTCTCCTTTTAGGAATTTGCTCTTTCAATTATATATACTAAAAACAACACACATAACACAAAGAAAAATAGATCAAATTACTTTAAAGAAACTTAAAAGGAGTTACCAATCTATGTTCTAATGGTGGAATTGAACACGTAACTTAGCTAAAGATAAATCCTTAACTTGCCATACAATTAACGTTGCATATCATTTCTCGCTTATATGTTCGGTCAAGGTTGTCGGATGTCAAAAGAAAGGAAATATAAAAGCTTCCCTTTTGGTGAAATGAGGTTTTTGATGGTCAAATGTAAACAGAAATCTGGAAATAGTTGTGCAAGCGTATGACCGTCCATTCTCTTTTTATTGTATGTGTGCAAATCAGAAATCTCCATGCACATCAGCACATATCACTTGCCAAAACTTAAAGTCGAAAAAAGTATGGTATATAAATTTTCCACAACAATGGTACATGCGACTAGCCGAAAATCACTCAATTTCCCTACCTCCAAAACTAATTTGCCTAAATTATCCATGAGAGGGAATATTTGTTACATATATAGTCCATCTCAAAGTCTTAAGGACACAAGAATCATTTATGCATTTAGTTTCCAAGAAGAGCGACTTCACTTATTTTGAGCAAACCACATGAACCAATTAAGTGGCTTCTATTTCACTGGTATGACCTACTAGTCAAAGTTATATGCATAACAATTCTTTTCCATATGTACTTATAGAAGTTATAGTTGATAACATACTAGTCAAAATTATCGACACCACATATAGTCTCTTTCTCCGTTCCTAATTGCATAAACGCCCCACCCATAATCATCTTGTTTACTGACAGAATAAACAATACATGATACACAATGTCTACCCATTTACCATAATCAAATTCGATTATTGTATGAAAACTTGCCTAGCTTCGCAAAATGCAGATCATGCCAAACAGCCTTTAAAGCCTTTTCTCAAAGCCGATTCATCCAAATTCCTTCCGATAAATACAAGCTTGTTTATTCTCTTCTCATCAAGCTCCCATGGTTTTCCTGGGCAGCCATCTAACGTGGAATGTACCCCCTGCTCAAATCAAAGTAATATCAAAAGGAGAAAATATTAGAGTTATTGTTACAAGTCAAAGTTAATAAGGACCAGTTATGACAACTACTAAAAGTCAGAGGACTAAAGAAGACAACTTTCATAATAGTTTCAGCTTTGGCGCCAAAAGCTGTTACTCTTCTTTTCTACTTAAACCAACCCTTCACTTGTATCACATTCATTCTTGATTTCAGTTACAAACTCTCTCTCAATTCTTGTAATCATTTGTGTAAACCACATCTTACTAATAACAATCTCATTTCGGATCTTGCATCTTGTGAATAGATTCCTAATGTGTTGTTGCAATTGTTGATCACGTTTTCATTTCTTGTTGATTTCTAAACGTGTGTTACAATTGGTATCAGAGCGATCCTTGACCACCATTAATGGCTGAAATCTGTTAGGATTGATTATTTCGTTAGCATTCAGTTACACCGATTGAAGATCTTGATCTTTTGATCACCCATCACACATACATAAACTCTGGTCAAACTAGACCATCTGTCCAATCACAAATACGTTTTGATTAATTGTCCATTTCCATTTCAAAATCGTTAGTTAGGAATTGTGTGGTGGTTGTTGTCTGGTGTGGTGAATGGTGGTTAAGAACAAAGAGAGAATATGGTGGAGACAAGATCTGTCATTCAAGGTGATGTTCGTCAAGAAGGCACCAATACCAATACCAATACCAATACTGGAACACAATCACTAGAGAGTATTGCTAGTCAGTTGGCAACATTAGTGGGGGTTGTGGCTACACTCACTACTGATATGAGGCTCATGCAACAAAGATTGAATGGGGATGAAGGCACAAGTCAAAGGAGGGAGGTTCTTGGAAGTCAAACTGTGCAGTACAATGGTCAAAATGGAGGACAATATGGAAGATTGTCTAAGATTGAGTTCCCTAAGTTTGATGGTGATGATGTTTAAGGATGGTTGTATAGGGTGCAGATGTTCTTTGAGATGGATCAAATTGTGAGCGATGAGCAAAAGATTAGGTTGGTTTCAATGCATGTGTTTGGAAAAGCTCTTGTTTGGCATACTCGGTTTATGAAAAAGTTTGGAGAGGTGATGACTTGGTCTTTGTATGAGACTCATGTGAGGAAGAGGTTTGAGCCAGTTTTTGAAGATCCAGTGATGGAACTTAAGAATCTCAAACAGACTTCTAGTGTGCAGGTATACCAAGATTCTTTTGAAGTACTATTGAATAAAGTTGAATTGCCTGAAAAATATACAGTTAGTTTGTCTATTGGGGGATTAAAAGATGAGATTGCATATGTAGTTAGGATGTTTGCACCTACTACTTTAACTGATGTGTTCAATTTGGCAAAATTGCAAGAGGCTAATATTTCTGTGACCAAAAGTAGAAGTGCACCATTGTTGAGTACTCCTAGGCCTAATGTGATGAATGGTAGCAATAACACAAATGTGAATAACAATTTTAGGAGTAATCAAGTTGTGAGTACCAATAAGCCTTTGCCAAATAGGCAGTTTAAGAGATTGACACCACAAGAATTGGAGGAAAAGAGAGCCAAACACCTATGTTTCTATTGTGATCAAAAATATACACCTGGCCATAAGTGCAGTGGTCAGTTGTACTCTTTAGAGGTGATAGGTGATGAGATGGGAAGTGATGATGAGGATTTGTTGTTAACTGAGGAAGGAGTTGTGAGTTCTTATACTAGTCTAATTGATGAACCTCCACTCATTTCTTTGAATGCATTAACTGGTGTCAATACCTATAGAACAATGAGGGTGGTGCTGTAAGAAAGAACATGTTGCATGTTTTGGTTGATTCTGGAAGCACTCATAACTTTTTAGATTTAAGTACTGCTAAAAAGTTAGGGTGTAGGTTGACTAAAATATGTCCTTTAGAAGTCTCAGTGGCAAATGGTAATGTGATGAGTAGTTTATATGAGTGTAAGAATTTTACTTGGGAATTTCAAGGTGTTTCTTATACTTCTGATGTGTTAATCTTACCACTGGGTGGTTGTGAGATGGTACTTGGAATTCAATGGTTGTCTACCTTGGGGTGGGTTAGATGTCACTTTAAGAATTTGATTATGGAATACACTTACAAGGGAAGGAAGATTGTGTTAAGAGGAACTCAACAAACCACTCTCAAGTGGATGCAGGGTAAGCAAAACTATGATAGTAAGGGGTAATGCTAATTGAATTGATTGCTATGGCATGTGTGAGTACTCTGCTACTTTGTTGAAAATGGATTCTGAGTTGAGTTGTAACAAAGAGTTGAAGAGTGTTCTTGAGGAATTCAAGCCAATTTTTTATGTACCCAAAGAATTACCACCAAAGAGAACCCATGACCATACCATTCCTCTTATGCCAAATACTCCACCTGTCAATATAAGACCTTATAAACACCTCCACAACTGAAAGATGCAATTGAAGCAATGGTAAAGAGTTATTGGATTCAGGAGTGATTAGAAACATGTCAAAGCCCTTTTTCATCTCCGTAGTTATGGTTAAAAAGAAAGATGGTTCTTGGAGGATGTGTGTGGACTACATGCGGCCAACAAGTCCACAGATTAAAGATAAGTTTCCAATACCGGTGGTGGAGGAATTAATTGATAAAGCTGCAAAGGGTCAAAGTTTTTCTCAAAATTTGGATTTAAGGTCGAGGTACCATCAAATTAGAATGCATGAAAATGATGTTTACAAAGGTGACCTTTAGAACACATGAGGGCCACTATGAATTCTTGGTGATGCCTTTTGGACTCACTAATGCTCCATCAACTTTCCAATCTTTGATGAATTCAGTGTTCAAGAAGTTTCTCAGGAAGTTTGTGTTGGTTTTCTTTGATGACATACTAGTATACAGTGATAGCTTGGAATCTCATTTCAACCATTTGAAACAAGTTCTGCAAGTCATGAAGGATAATTTTTTGTTTGCTAAAGAATCTAAGTGTGTTTTTGCTACTTCAAGTGTTGAGTATTTGGGACACATTATATCTGATAAGGGGGTGGCAACTGATCCTAGTAAGATAAAAGCTATGCAAGAGTCAAGCAACTCAGAGGTTTTCTTGGGCTAACTGGTTATTGTAGGAAGTTTATTAAAAACTATGCAAGTGTGAGCAAACCATTATTATGTATTGCTCAAAAGAATGCTTTTGATGGGATGAATCGCACAAAAATCTTTTGAGGCACTTAAAGAAGCAATGATACAAGCACCTGTTTTAGCCATGCCAAATTTCAACAAGGTCTTTCTTGTGAAGCTGATGCTTGAGGGTAGGAATTGGGGCGGTTTTACAAGAAGGGCATCCAATTGCATTTCGAGCAAACCCTTGTCACCCAAACACCAGGCTCTCTCAACTTATTAAAAGGAGTTTTTAGCAGTTTTGATGGCATTAGAAAAGTGGAGAGGGTATCTACTTGATAGACATTTCAAAATAAAAGCAGGACCATTTTAACAAAATACATTTTGGGACAAAGGTTGTCAACTCCATTCCAAGTTAAATGGTTACCTAAATTGTTGGGATTTGACTATGAAATTTCTTAAAAAGTGGCTCTGAAAATGTAGTGGCGAGATGCCTTGTCAAGGGTATCAAGTGGAGTTGAGCTCAATCTTTGTTGTTCTCACTTCTATTGCTTCGATCTATTGCAACAAGTCAAGAATAGTTGGGCAGGATGTGGGGTTAAAAATGTTATTCAATGATACAAAACAGTACTTATAACAAGAACAAATTCACCATGGTAGATGGACTGTTGAGAAGGAAGGAGAAGTTAGTGGTAGGAGATGATATACAGTTAAGGAAAACCATCATTCAGATGCTATGGGAGGACATTCAGGTACTGGAGTAACTCTGCACAGAATCAAAAGTATGTTCTATTGGAAGGGTATGTAGAAGATGGTCAAACAGTTTGTAAGGGAATGTGATGTGTGTCAAAGGGAGAAACTGATTTGGCGGCTTATCCCGGCCTTCTACAACCCCTACCCATACCAGAAAAGATTTGGTCTTCAATATCCATGGATTTTATTGAGAATTGCCTAGTTCACAGGGAAAAACAGTCATATTGGTGGTGGTAGACAGATTGTCAAAACAGGCTCACTTCATTGCTATGCAACACCCTTTTACTGCTAGTACAATAGCTCGATTTTTCCTTGATCATGTAATGCAGTTACATGGGCTACGAGTCAATTGTTAGTGACAGAGATAAAATTTTCTTTAGTCATTTACGGCATCAATGTTTAAAACCTTGAAAGTGCAACTGAAACTATCTACGACCTATCACCCTCAAACAGATGGACATTTGAAATTGTGAATAAGTGTTTGGAATGTTATCTTAGATGTATGGTGGTGAAAAGCCAAAAGAGTGGGCGCTTGGTTACCTATGGTGAGTTTACAACACTAACTTCCACTCAGCCATCAACACAACTCCATATGAGGCGTCTATGGTCAAAACCACCAAACCATATTCCCTATGTACGGAGATAGCACAGTGGAGGCGGTTAATGAGGACAATGCAGCTAGAGAAAGTGCTTCTGAGATGTTAAAGTTTCATTTGCAGAGGGCACAAGATAGAATGGTCAATCAAGCTAACAAACACAGAAGTGACAGAGTATTAGAAGTTGGCATGTGGGTGTATTTGAAACTCCAACCTCACGCATAAGTTACTATAAGAAAAGAACATCAACACAAACTATCATCAAAGTACTATGGACCTTTCATGATCATTGAAAAGATTGGTGCAGTGGCTTACAAGTTGGATTTGCCTTCTACAAGTCAAGTTCATCGATTTTCCATGTATCACAGTTAAAATTGTGTAAAGGAAGTGACAACAAAATGGGAGTGCTACCTCATTGTGGTCCAAATGGTTTACTATATTTGAACCTATTGCCATCTTGGACAGGAAGCTAGCTAAAGTCAATAATAGAGTTGTGGTCTATGCCTTGGTCAAATGGTCAAATCACACAGATGAGGATGCTACATGGGAGAATCTAAATGATTTGTTGCAGAGGTATCCGGAGTTTGAAAACCAAGCTTGAGGACAAGCATTGTTTGAAGGAGCGAGGATTGTTACAAGTCAAAGTTAATAAGGACCAGTTATGACAACTACTAAAAGTCAGAGGACTAAAGAAGACAACTTTCATAATAGTTTCACTTTGGCTAAAAGTCATTACTCTTCTTTTCTACTTAAACCAACCCTTCACTTGTATCACATTCATTCTTGATTTCAGTTACAAACTTTCTCTCTCAATTCTTGTAATCATTTGTGTAAACATCTTACTAATAACAATCTCATTTCGGATCTTGCATCTTGTGAATAGATTCCTAATGTGTTGTTGCAATTGTTGATCACGTTTTCATTTCTTGTTGATTTCTAAACGTGTGTTACAGTTATTAACTAATCGTTAAGAAACACAGAGATGCATTAGCAATTGAATGAAGATAGAACCTGAAAAACGTAGCGTGCCTCGGAATCACTCACTGACAAGACCCCTTTCATCCTGTATAGATCATCCCCTTTTTCCTCGACCAGCCTTTCAAGCCAATCATCAAGCTGGATCATGCACATGGAGTTAAAAGTCGGATCATACACCATGCAAATAACCTACTAGATAACTTTAACAAAAAACTAGTTTATTACTGTAAGAATGTGTAATTTATATAACACATTAATTATTCATAAAAAAGTTGAATGACAAGACACGTGTTTCGGGTCAACCCATGCTGACCAGTGACGCGTACCCAACAAACCTGACTCGGCCACGAACAGTCTAAAGTCATTGAGAGGAAAAGCAGCAAAACACGAGCAAAAACTTTCCTAACGAGAATGAAATGATCGAGCCCAGCTAAACTAATAATTACCTCGTCAAGATCCAGAGTTCCTTCAGAAACGATGCTGACACTGGATACAGCGGAATCATGTTTGTGATCATGATGATGACCTTGGTGGCATTCTAATAAAACAACCAGATGACATTTGTATTATTAAAGAATTAACTTTTAACCATTATCAGGTATCCTGAAAAGTAAAAGTAAAGACCCAACTTTTTCCTGAACACAATTTCTTAAAGGTCATAATAACAAGGAAAGGTAGAAAACTAATAGGGTATCAGTTGACTTTTGTTATATTTATCAATTTTAATGGCGCAAAATACATATGATATGTTGTACAAGTGAAAGGAGAATTGCATAAGTAAAAGATAAGTTAAAACAGCGGGTAAATTCAAAAGATCCACGAGAAAAGAAACGCAGGAGAAAGAAACAATGGTTGTAAGCAAGAGATTAAAGTCAATGTGGTAGTTAATTTTTCCTTTGTAATATCTTCCTGTGATAAAGACTATAATAAACGTGAGTCAAGCACGTACAAAAAAGAGGACAGAGAAGAAAAAAAGGGTACCATGGCCATGCTCGTGGTGGTGATCGTGGCTTTCACAATGAGAATCATGTGATGGAACTTCCGAATCAATTCTGTATAACCGAAATGCTTTATCAGAAACATATATTAAGCTATGAATTATATCATTTATATATTTCAGTTGGCTTCGTTAACTATGTAAGAGTTACGGGCCATGCTGAAACTAAATGGTGATTGTGTGCCCAGTATAAGAGCTGAGTTTGTGTTTACATATGTACGAAAGGAACCAAATAATTATCACCTGTCAAGGTCATAACCTCCGACTCCCAATACAAAATCCATATCAACAACGCCAAATTTTGCTTGCTTTATCTGTGCCATTCCATTTATATGCTGCAAAATGCACCAAATCCAAGTCCAGAGTTAAAATTATACCATGGTGAAAGAAGAACCAAGTATCCAATTGGTGATTCACCAACTCTTATATATGGATGAACAACTGATGCAAATATCAATTCTCAAGGAACCAATGAGTAAATAAATAGCTGCTAATGTGTTTCATGCGTCTATACGATTCTAATCAACTACAACTCATTTATATGATTACTTTGTGTTGGAGACTGATCTACATGAAGCATAAAAACCGGGATAGAGTTCAGTATGTATTATACTATCATTCACCTATTGAGCAACGTAATCATTAGGATGACCTTTTCTATTTTAGTTTCTTATGTACCGGAGCTTGATGAAATAGTAAATGTAGGTTTCCAGATCTGTTACGCCTTATTAAACATCGTTCAACACAATTCAAAGAAACCATCCCTGTCTCCCACGAAGCAGAGCACAAATGGCAAAACCATTCCTGCTTTAGGTAGTGTTTAAATTCAGAACTAAATAGAACTGGTGACTACTAAACAAAGATACCATTTCAACATGTATATGTTCAGAACTGTAAGAGATTAATGCTCGATAATCAAGGAATTAGTAATACTCCAAAGGAACTTAAACATCAAGTCATGTTTACCAGATTACAAAATATGTAAACTTCTATTTGCTAATCCGATTTGAAACCTCTGATTCCTATAAACAATTTGAACGCCTTCATTTCAACCACGGCAACACTCTACCATGATATTCAAGAACTTGACTGGCTTAACAACCTAAGTTAAGATGTTGACAAGTTTCAAAGTAAGTAACACCTTATAAATCATCTCAAACTCTATGCCTATAGAATCCATACACATCATTAACTTTTTGTAAATGATAAAAAATTAAAAAACCTCATGAGTAGTATTTTATTCTAGTAATCTATGCAAGAGAATAACGCAATTAAAATAATGACAAGCAATGAAACGATGTTATCTCAGTTTGTCACATTATCTGTTAATATAGCGCCTCCAGCTTCCAAAGAGAATTATACAAAAGAGCGTGTAAGTATGAAACCTCTACCTGTATCTTCTTTGTCAAAGCCTCCATGTCCTTCTCGCTTACTAAATCTATCTGCCATATTTAAAAGCAGAAATGGTCAAAAGTTGAACAAATGTAATACTCCTTATATAACTAAAGTACAGTAAAAAATCTCACCTTGTTCATAATAATACGATCCGCATACGCAACTTGCTCCACTGCCTCATTAACCACAAATCTTGGTTTTACCTCATTCAAATGCTGCATAGCATGCTTACAGTCAACCAGTGTAACAACTCCGTCAAGTTTCACATAACGAGAAATTTGCTCATCGGTACAAAACGTTTCAATAACCGGACCAGGCTTTGCAAGGCCTGCAACACGTATATTTATTAATTACTCAGATTTACATACTCGCTTTAACAATAAAGTATACATCTTTTGTAACATAACGTAACATACCAGTGGTTTCAATAACTATATGATCAAACTTATCTCGCCGCTTTTTAACCAACTCCAAAAGCATCGTCACAAGCTCACCACGAACAGTACAACATAAACAACCGTTATTAACCATCACAATATCCTCATTAGCCGACGAATGACTAGCAACCAATGAACCATCAATATCCACCTCACCAAACTACACCACAAAACAGTCTCACAATCATAACTAGGCAATGTTTGTTTTTTAAAAGAAGCACTTATTTTCACTTTTGTCTGCAAGCGGGAACAGGAAATCAAAGAAATGTGTTTGTTTTTTCCTCTTATGTCTGCAAGCGGGAAGAGGAAATGAAAGAAGTGTGTTTGTTTATTTTTTAGACATAAGAGGCAAAAATGAGTTTTTTCCTCTTCAGGTTTGTAGATTATTTTTTTGTATGATTATCACTTCTTGTATCTTATGGGGTGCTTGTTTCGGCTTATATAGCGAGCTTATGGCTTATTTTTTTTGGGCTTATGTTTCATAAACTCACTTTTTGTGGCTTGTTTCGAAGCTTTTTGGCTTATATAAGCTTGTTATAACATAAGAAACATATATAAGCCGAAAAGATTCAAAATAAGCCACAAAAAGTGAGCTTATGAAACATAAGCCCAAAATCAAATAAGCCATAAGCCGGCTATATAAGCCGAAACAAACACCCCTTCTCTGGCAAACATTGATTTGCAAATCAGACATAAAACATCTGAAAAATTCAATAAACTCAATATAATAAATTTCTTATACCTCGTTTTCGATAACCGCAATCCGCTTGCCATGCTGAGCTGTCAATATATGATTCAATAACGTTGTCTGTCATCCAAAGTAACCAAATTCTAAGTATTTAACATTTTTAGAATCATTAAAAAACATTAAAGATAATACAATGAAGGTAACTGACCTTTCCAGAACCTAGAAAGCCGGTGATGATAGTGGCGGGAACACGATCATCCAAATTTAATGCAGCAGCGACTGAAGCATCGTAGTTAGTGACAGAGGAAAAGTGTCGGGAATAAGGGTGTAAAGGAATAGATTGGATGGATTTGTGGAGGGTTCTGATTGATGTGGGAGAAAGGAGACGACGGATTACGGTGGCCATTTGTCGCCGGTGAAAGAAGACGGTGGTTTGAGAAATGTTAAACAGTAACACAATTAGTCAGCCTCCAAATCATTGGGTTTTACAAATTCTTTGGTTTTGATAAAATGAGGGTTTTTATAAATTAATCTTTTACGGAGTATTTATCTAATAAAACAAAGGGAAATGATGCATGCTTTATAAAGTAGGAAAGTATATAAAGCAAAACTCTTAGTAAGAATTTTTTATTTAAAAAAAATAATTTATACCTTATTTGGTAATAAATAAATTAAATGTGGTATGAGTTTGTGTTATTTTACTTTAATTTATGTGGTATGACTTATTTTCCGTGATAACTTTTGCTACAATTTTGTGTCAATTTACTAGATCATTGATAATAGTGGTGGTTAGTTTGGCGGCGAAGGAGAAGAGGTATGATTTTTAATGTGCATTTTCTTGATTATGTTTGGAATTGATGTACGTTTTTTTAAGGTGAAAATATTTCGTAATACAACTAAATTTGTGCTTAGTTACATGGAACGTATTGTAATTTATCATAATTTGTGTTTATTGATTGGGGTATTGTGCTTAATTTTGATTAAATTGATTTGGGCAGGTGTTTATGTTATGTGAACCATCAAAATTTGTTAAGAATTATCTTTCAACTTCTATTTCTACACTTCTTAACATAGTGTTTTGTCTATCACAGTGGATTGGAGCTTGCGTCGGCAAGGCTGCTAGGCATAGGCTGGAAGGTGGAGTTTGGACCAGTGTCCACTTTGGGGATATAAGGCGTGCGCTCCATGGTATGAAGTTTGTCGTACTTTTCTTCTACTTCGAAATATAATTGAATGCAAAAATGTGTGATTCTTCATTTTGCATTCAAAACGGGTCACGATCAGGTGGTTATTCAATGAGCTATGTTGGATTGGTTAGTAAACACTTTTTTGCATTTTTTATAGATAATGAATATGTTAATTGTAAACCACCTATATTGGAAAATAAATAAAAACTAGATTCTTATTATAATGATACAACATTAACGGGTTATGACTGAATCATTTGAACTCATATTAAAACAGTAAATCTCTGAGCTATCATGTTTATTTTACATGGAGACCCCAACAATGGGCCCTCAAACATGTCGGACATGGCAACACTGATTACCACTATTCAGTCAGACTCAGGTGTTACTACTTTTAGATTTGTTCTTGCGATAATAAGAAAATATATTAGTTGTTCACGCGGTTGGCTACTTTATTACTTCTGATATATAGGAAATATAGAATTTAACATAAATCAAAGGTCTCAAATGTTGGTTGGGGTTGTAGTAATATCTTTTAAAATCATTTACCACTTCCTTTATAGATAGAGATGAGCAAAGTCGAGGCTTTTTTTTAGGGTTGGTCTAAAGTCTTTTTTAGCATAATGCCTGAAACTCCACCCAAGTATACGGGCCACAGACGATCCCGTTCTGAAGTTGTGACTCTACTTGATGATATTAGCTTTGATAGTGATCTTGGTATGTAGGTGGCTTTGATAATGAAGACACGACCGCAACACAACCACTTGAGGAACATGTTTTTAGCTATGATGACAGGAAGAGACTTGGCAAACATCTATATAGTTTGTCTATGGAGTGTTTTAACGCGTTCAATTCAGGAGGGATGTCTGTAACTGATCACGCTAAGAAATCAATATCAGCTGATAATTTTGTTGAGCTGTCTATTATTGATCCTAAGCATGCAAAAAGGTATAGCTATGTTTATTTTCATTAGCCTTTTTTTCACCAGTACATGAATTTGGTGTTGTTTACAATTATGAAAATATTTTTTTCACCAGGAGTTTATTAGGAAAGCTGTTAATGATTTGGGTGAAGATTCGGATTTTAAAAGTGGGCCATGGGTTAATGCGGTTGAGTTTATGAATGTTGATGGTGGGATCATGGTTGGTTGTTCTGCCAATATCAAAAAATTTCTTAGTAAAGGGAAACTTGACAAGGTTGTTGCGATAATCAAGTCTTGTACTCCGAATGTTTTGGGTGATCTCAAAGTAACATTGAAAGACGTTTCAGGTTTATGTCGGGTACAATACATCACAAAGTTGTTAATGATGAGAGGTTTGAAATGCAACTTACCGTCGGAACTATCTTGATACTTCAAAACGTTTATGTGTTTTCTCCCAAACAATCTGGCAATCATTATCTTAACATCACAATAAAAATTTTGGTCAAGGTTTTTTCCAAGGATACGGTTCTTGAAAATGGCAGCGGTGTTGGTGGTACTGGAAGTGAAATATGTGTCTAACAAGTGGTCGAGTGGTGTTTGTTACTTTATTTTGTTTTTCTAAGTTAAAATGATGTAACGAGCGGTTGTAGTTTGCTAATTGTCTAGTTACTAGTTTGGTGATAGTAGGAAGCAATAGTTGCCAATAACTTATGATAACTATTACTAATCTATTGAAAAATGCATGAAAACTGTCATTTTCCAATATTGTTGATGTTGTGCGACAATTATTTTTGCAACTAACACACATATGTAGTAGATGCAGAATTGTAATGCATATTAATTATCATAATTAATTTAACATCTTCCCAACCATAGGTCGAGTAGTCGACGGTCGAGTATCTATTACATTAATTACGAAAATTAATATTTACAACCAAACACACATTTATTGATATTATTTAAATTCACAACTAACACACATATGTAGTAGATGCAAAATTAAATGCATATTAACGGTCACAATTAATTTAACATCTTCCCAACCATAAGTCGAGTAGCCGTCGGTCGAGTAATCGTCGGTCGAGTATGTACTACATTAATTACGACATTTAATATTTACAACCAACCAACACAAATTTATTGATATCATTTAATGATGCAAACAACATCAGGTTATCATTTTGGAACAAGCATTTTAACGCACGGATGAGTGAACCATATGCTCGATACCGAGCTCGAGTGACCACGTTAAAGCAACCCAAACATACTCAACCTCGCGACAAGACTCGAACCAGACGCCCCATTATGTAATAGACTCGAGGTCCATTAAACCAAGCCACCCAAACACATCCTAAGTGTGCTTGTGACCTGAAACATTTACACACTCAAAGCACAGGCGTGGACACAAACGAGACTCAACACCTTTCTTCTGTATCTTGACCATAGAAGCAAGGAAAACAAATGCACACACTCTGCTGGGTTTCGTCCTACAACGAATACCAACAACATACTCACTCCGTCCCATTTTTTTGTCCACTTTCACTTTGACCAGTCTTTCTTGTTCAAATTTGACCGTTAATATATTTATTTGTGTTATATAATGCTTGATGAAAATTATACCAATGAAAACACATTTAAAACCCAATACATTCATATATTTTTTTATCAAGTATTATATAACACAAACAAAAATAATTATGGTCAAAGTTGAAGAAGAAAGACTAAAAAAATCAATAGGGGCAATAATTTTAAGACGGAGGGAGTACTTGTTAGACCCCCGCAAGGAAAAAGGAGGACAAGCAAAAAGGGGTTCCCACTGTTGGGCTTTTGACTCACACAAACAAAACACACGATTGTTAATGCCAAGTTTACAGTTTGCAAAGATATAAGCGCTTTGGCTTTCGTGGTTGACCCAGATTAAGCACAACAAACACCCCTTGTTGACTTCAGTTGGGTCTCGGCAAGCCCAAACTTACTTCGAAAACCATTTTATCCCAACATTAATATAATAAGTCAATAATCTCAAATAAGCACTTCTAATTTACACACCAATATTTTTTTAGTTTTATGATGAAATTTGCGATTTGCCACACAAAGTTAACAACAATATCAGTTTTATACACAGTCACATGTATAATCGATTGACACAAGACAAAATTTAATAGCATAACCTCTTGTAAAAATAAATCAAGTCATTTAACAAAGAGTAAACTACACCATTTGTCCTTGTTGTATACGTTGATCGTCAAGGATCGTCCTTTGACCAAAAAAATGCACCGTTAGTCCTTAAGTGCGAAACGTTAATCAGCGTTGGTCCTTCACCCTAACTGGCGTGAGTAACGGGCGTTAAGCCTATTTAGGTCGAGGGTATATTTGTCTTTTCCCACCCACACCCACACCCTCAATTAATTCTTTCATCTACCATTTCATTTCATTCACAAACCCCCAGAAACTTGAAAACACACACCAACACTCCTCAATCGAATCATAAACCATATCCATAATCCTGCAAGCTTGAAAAACACATAAATGATGGTACCGATGGGGTATGTAACATGAGAATCACACGTTGACTTTGATCCAAATGTAGCTTATGGTAAGTTTTCTTATTTTTTGCAATTTTTTGTTTATCCAAAGTCTTCTAACTGATACTCTGTTTTTGTTTGATGAAAAATGGTTAATTTTATCCAAAATTGAATAAACTCTAATAAACCCTAATCATATTTTTTTTCAGCTGGCTTACGTACTGCGTTTTCAATAAGGGTGCATTATGGAGGCTCTTTCACTATAGCACCTGGTAGGAGGTACATGAATGGCTTTTCAAACATTGTAGATGAGTTAGACTCTGATGAGTTTTCTGCGCATGAGATGGATGCCATTGTAGAAGACTTAGGTAATGATGGCCATAAAATAATGTTTTATCATTTTCTAAAACCTGCGTGATTTAGATAGTGGCCTACAACCTTTAGCCAGTGACCAAGATGTTATTTTTTTGGCAAAATATGTTGAAGAAGGTCACAAATTCATTGAAATATATGTTGAGCATGAAAGAACAAATCCTAACCTTTATTTTACTTCAGCACTGAAAAACAAAGGGGTTTTGATAGAAGAGTTAGATGAACCAAGTTTGTCCAAAGCAGGTATTACACCAGTCGTTAGGAAATGCATTAGAGATGAGAATGCAGGCAATGTAGGTACACAAAGTAGTGTCAATGTAGGTCAAGGTAGTGGTGTCACTAAAGATGTAGGTACACAAAGCAGTGCTGCTAAGGTTGTACCTAGTCAGGGAGATAGTCAGTAATGTACCAACAACTTTGCTACCACCAAAACATCAACCAAAGGTTGGAAGACCAAGAAAGGAAAGGAGGAAGTCTAGGGCAGAGGTTGATGTGGTGCATATGTCCAAGGATGGCAAGCTGACAAGGAAACTCAAGACTGTGACATGTGACAAGTGTGGAAACAGAGGTCACAACTCAAGGAGTTGCACTGGACCAAGAAAATCAAAGTCAAAGGGAGGTGGTAAGAAGAGGAAAACTAGAAGTGCTTCTGGGGAAGATGACAACTCTGCAAGAAGACCTAGTGATGCTGATAAAGGTAAAGGAGTTGCAGTTGATGATGGAAAGAAGAAGAAAGGTCCACCAAGGAAGAACGTTTTTGTTCTTGGTTGATATTTATGTTTATGTATTATTTCAGTTTCTTGTGTTTGGATTACGACTACTTATCAGTATTTGGACATGGTCTCAGTAGGATTATGACTTTGTATGATCATGGCTTGTATTTGGTCTGCAAAACTTAGATGCAGTTGGGTTATTTTGTATGATCATGGCTTGTATGCCATGATCATGGCTTGTATTTGGTAATGGTTCTACTAGACTTGTATCTGGTAATGGTAATGGTTCTATTAGACTTCTTTTGTATTTGGCTTGTATCTGGTAATGGTAATGGTTCTATTGCACTTAAATATGCAGTTGACTTCTTTTACTAGTTGGTAATGTGTCAAGAATATGTGTTTTCAAGAATATGTAATTTCACTTTCTTGTTATGGTTCCATTTGACTTAACAAGTAATGGGTCTATTCCACTTTCTGGTAATGGGTCACTTTTTTGTAATTCAGTGACTGAAAGAACACAAGTCTTTGACTTTTAATTGATTGACGATCATTATTTGCTAATGGGTAACATTCATCATATGGTTTGGTTCAATACATTCAACACAAAAAGAATACCAACAACTTCATTTGATTCATTCATAAAAACCACAAAACATCCACTAAACACCACAAAATAACCTTAACTTACACTAGACACCCATTAAAGAACCTAACTTAAAATCTTATTTAAGTCAAGAGATTGTACACAACAGACATCAACAAAAGAGCCCAAGAAACATATAGACACTTCTTCATCCTTGCTCTTTGTTCCTGCAACTCTTGGATTTATCCTCGATGGTTGTTCAGTGATCTCAATAGTCCGGGTATTATGTTAACAGATCGAGCACACATTGGGGGATCCACCCAATCAAGGAAAGGACAATCTGATCCCTGTTAAAAAGATTAAACAACAATAGTTAATAACATCATAAAAGCAATCAAAACCATGTTCTTACTCACTAAATAACATGATGCACACCATATATGGGCAACCAAAAAACCTTCGTCCTGGGTTGATGTTGGTCCATGATGTTCTCACCACTGCTCATCTTCCACAGTGACAATTCACCATTTCTTATCTTCAATTATTGTGAATAGAAGTGTTAATGGAAGAAAGAAAGAAAAATAAAAAGTTTAAGTGGGATGGGATGGTTATATAAGGTGGGAAATGAGAAATAAAAGAAGCTAGAAAGATCTTGTGGGTGGAAAAAGTGGTGTAGGTGGGAAAAGACAAATATACCCTCGACTTAAATAGGCTTAACGCCCGTTACTCACGCCGGTTAGGGTGAGGGACCAACGCTGAGTAACGTTTCACACTTAAGGACTAACGGTGCATTTTTTTGGTCAAAGGACGATCCTTGACGGTCAACGTATACCACAAGGACGAATGGTGTAGTTTACTCTATAACAAATTACAATGTAGGGGGAAAACGAGGAAACCCTTACAAGGAGGAGTGAGTAAATCGATTGAAAGGTGAAGTCCAAAACAAATTACGACCCAATTTTAGATCTATCCCATCCGAACCCATCGAGGACCATAACCACAACTTCAAGAAAACCTTAAGAGACCTTGTTCTTGTGATAAATTTGCAAGTGATATTTGTGTGGTGTGACCTCTTGTGGCTTCGACATCAATAAAAAGAAGACACGGAAGAAAAGCTTGGCCATAGTTTCTTGGCGTGATTACCGTGATGGAGATGAAACTAGCAAAGGTCTCTTTCACCTTGTGATATCTCGTGATCATTTTTTGGGAGAAGAGAAGCAACAGAGAGCCTTGAAAAAGACCTATATATCTTTGACCATGGGAGATGTGATGGAGCAGAAGAAGATTAGTAGAATTAGGATGGTAGATGTTGGAAAGTGCATTTGTTTCATGAAAGGAGATAACAACCAATAACATAAAAAGAAAAGGAGTGGGCGTGGGTGGGATAGGGTAAATAAAAGTATAATAGTTTTATTATTATTTTTATTATGTGTATTGGGTGTACACCGTGTTCTGCCGTGTCTTCATGTAATCGTACCTTTCCGGTACTCGTAAAATATATAGATTACATTTTTGGAAACGCTTTCGTAAGCGTAACAATATGATATTATTATTACGTAGAAATTAGATTATATTTGTTTGCCGTTACTAAGTCGGTGTCGGTACGCGTGCGGTGCCGTGTTTTTCTGAAATCACGAGATAACCTCTCGTTTTTGTTCGTAAATTATCAGTAAATGTTAAAAACTGATCAATACACTTTTCTTAGTATAAATTATTAGCTTTGTATGTTACTACGTTCTGCAGCGTGCGGGATGACTTCCTAAAATAATTTTGTAAGCTCATGTATGCTTTAAGTTATTCACATTTATTATTAAATGTTGAGTGGAGAATTTCCGTGTGTGTGGTTTCGTGTTTTTTGTGAAACGAGATGACCTCTCGTTTTTTAAGTTTAAATCTCGACAACTGTCAGAAAATAACCGGTTTGCATTTTCTGAAATAAATAATATTATAATAATATGGCAATTTACGGGTTGTTATAGCATATATTATACGGATATATGCGCATTTACATACTTGAAGCTTAAAGAATTACATGCAACTATTGTTTCTATAATGTTAAACTATATCGTAAAACTAAATATTTAGTGCCTTTGAATACTTATATTGCTGCCTTGTCTTTATAGTTTTAAGGGTATATTAGTAATTTTGTTAGCTTCCATTTCCTTTCCTTTCTACTTAAAAATAAAAACTTAAGAGCACAAATTGTAACAACCACTTTCTTTACAATATCATCCTTTAATTTGCCCTTCCCATCCCATCCCCTTTCATTTTTTAAAATTTAGACTCGAGAACAGAGCGGGCTAAACACAGTGGATGGTCTTGAGGCTCGGTTGACCGATCGGTCACCTTCGGTCGCCCCACTGTGGGTCGGTCTTGAGCTTCGGTCGTCGAACGACTAAAACATCAACGTGGTTGGCCACACGATCGACTTTGGCACAAAGTTTGTGTTTTTTTAGTTACTATCTAGCATTGCAAAGTAAAAAAATAAAATAAAATTACTTTAAACATTTAATTTAACTTGGTCGTCACTGTGACAATTTAATTGTTGTCAAATCGTTAGAAAAAAAACCCTGATATGACACGGTCGTGTTTGGTCACCACTGTGCCCAACCTAAAGGACTAGTGTGTAACCCACCACATAAAATTAGAGCTCAAAAAGTAGAAATCTCTACTACTTATAATACACAAATGAATCTCTCTCCTAATTACTTTCAGACTTTCAGACTTGCAACAACTTGAGCATGAAGTACAACACTTGAAAGCACATAATTTTCAGACTTACAACCAAATAAGCATAGTATACAACGTATTAAAAAAAGAAAACACCACACTAATGCACATATTAATGCACATCCAGTCCACAAAAGGAGTTACGTATGTGAATATGGCATTGAACTATATATTATGATCAGGTAAAATAAATAGATCTCAGTTTATCTCCTTTATGATTCGTTCTTATAACGCAACCAAAAGAGATTTGCCATCATAGATCAGTGACAAGCTTAACACTTCTTCTAAACATTCAAAAAATTATAATGAAAGAACAAAAACAGCTATGTTTCGTTCTTCCTTCCTTTCGGTCTAAGAAAAAAAAATCAAAACATAACAAACCTACCCGAGACCTTAAATAAAAGATCTAATAGCCGTGACAGCTACATCTTCATTTCAAACGATTCACTGATTCGAACTCAAAGGGTTGTTTGTTGCTCGAAGTTAAATAAGAAGATAAGGGTATTTTTGCTTGTGATTCGTTGAGCAGAAATAAAGAGATTTGGTTTTGTGATTTGTTATTCGTGTGTGTGACTGCAAGGAGTGAGAAGGAAAAAGTGTGATTTGTGTTTTTGTTTAGTGGCTACTAAGAAAAATTGGTGTTTGCACTTTTTTTTAGAGAGTATTGTGAGGGTGGGTGGCGTTTATTTTAGCAAAATATTAGGGTTGTGACTTAAGTTTTAGGGTTCGTGTAAAATAGAAAGGGATGTTGGGCTTTAAGCCTTTAAGCATTCAAATTGTTGATTACTTTGACCTTATTGGACCAAACTAATTCATTTAATTATTAGTTGGTCATCCTTGGCTATTAATCCAATTTTTGTTTGGCAAGTCCAAGTGACATTGACAGCCAAATTGTGTTACAAGTATTAAGCTAGAATTTAAATAAACAAAAATTTGCTATAATTTTGGATAACCGAGAATTTTTTAAAAAACTAGGCACGATGGATACTTTGGTCAGGAAGAGGGGTTTTTGGATTTTTTTTAAACGTGAATACTTTGGTCAAATAAAACTTAATCTTAACTTTTTTACGTCAAATTTATTGGAAATATGTTATATGTTTGTAGTATTAAGAAACAAATTTATTGTGTAGCATATCTAGAGCTTATCAATTCTAAAAATGATATATCATTAGTATAGCTCAAAGTTATTTTGAATTAAATTATCATTCATTCTTTTTTTTTTTGAAATATAAATTATCATTCATTCATTTGTACAATTATCGTTAAAACAAAATGTGTAACCGAACAACATTTGGTCGTTGCAAAACCAAAGAGCGCACGGTACCCGCCGCTGCATCGCACGAGTACACTACTAGTGTTTATTAAAATAGGGTTGATTCATAAAACAACAATAGCCTTTAGTCATGCACCCTATTGTAATGCATATTGTAAAAGATAATAATGCACAATTATGTTGTGTATGTAGGGGGAAAAAAAATGCGAGTATAATACTCGGAATTGATAGTTAGAGCATTCACATCCATAACGGGCTAACGCCGTTATGGTGCGAAATAACGCCGTTTTGCGCGTTATACTCTTGGACCTCCTGCGTTACAGGGCTAACGCCCGTTATTTGCTTTTTTTATTTATTTATTTTTTTTTTTCTTTTTTTTTCATTGATGCCCTTAAATGAGGGGTTGTTTTTGTAAATTGTTGGGAATGTTATTGAGATGTTATGGTTGGGAGTGTTTTTTGGGAATGTTAATGTTAAATGTTAAAGCTGATGTGGCGCTGACGTGGACGGTGTTATTGGTGTTATGGTGTTATGAATGAGAGTGCTCTTACACCACTTTTATGATTCATGACTAAACTCACACGTGACTACCATCTAAACCATTTTTCTTGTTCTCTCTCTCTTAAAATGGATCATCAATCTCTGACTTTCTATGATTCATAAAACAACAATAGCCCTTTCCATTTAACAAGTTATTGTTTATGAAATACGGAGTAATGTCTCACTTTCATCGGCAACAGTCCCTGGTCCAGATCTGAAATTGGGTAATGTATTGGTTTTTTCAAATTTGTGTTATCTTCAAGCAGATCGAAAATTGGGTAGGATAAATTGACTTTTTAGCCTTTGTAAAAAATTCACGCTTTTTAAATGATCCGGAACCTCCTCCTATAGTATGAAGTGGGCTTTGTGCAAATAAGGAATGTGATGCCCTTGGGCCTAGGGTTGAGGTGCTATATATATATAAACACCCCGGCCGACCACTCGATCTTTTTTTTACAAAACATCGATCATCATCCCGGCCAAGACAGACAGTTGCAACATGATGTTATCATCTATGTGCAGGTAAAATATTACTATGTGATAATTAAAAATAAAACCTGTTTTTCTAATTTTCCTTTTCTATTCTTACGTACGGACTTAGTTCGTTGATGACATGGTCGTGCTGTGTAGCAGATTAATTTGGATTATGGAAATCTAGCATTAGTCGTTTATATACTTGACCTAGCCTATAAACTCGTTATCAGTGGTGGTCTAGCTTTTCTAAATAGAGTGTGCACTTTCTTAAAGTATAAGCAGAAAAACTAAGTGTGTAATAGGTTAAAGTGGGTCGGGTCGGTTTCTCCGGGTCAAATGGAATGGGTCGGTCGTAAACACGTTTTTGTTTGAATGACATATATAGTACAAGAATTCAGTTTGAATAACAAGTAAAAGCCAAAAATAAGACGTAAGTTTCATTTGTTAAGCATTGTACATGCTATCAGATTATCTATAACTGCGTTTGAAGAAGTTTTATTCTTGAAAAGTGGTTAAGAAATTGATTATGTATAAAAGCAAGTAACAATTTTTTTTTGCATATACTCTGTATATAAGTAAAGAAGAGAAAGTAGAGCAAACATAAAACATGACCTTTGATGCTTCGTTATAAATTCAGAATCTAATGCCAAGAAGGTTGTTGGACCAAAACTACATTGCTTAAATGTTACCCACTTGTTAATTTCTGGCACAATTCCCCCCATATGACATTCTAGTAAAAAAATAACTCATTCACGGTTTTCATTAAACACCTGACATGCAAGCATAATAAATAATACTAAACAAAGTTAATTTTGTATCACACGCCTATTTTTCCATCAATTGTTCATGTTTAATGGCATCGACCTAAGTACAAAGTGAACGATTTCTATTCATATAAAAATTGTGATGGTTGATTGTTTAGAATATACTTTTCATCTGGCAGAAACTTCTCCAATCAACACCTGCCACCAAACACTTACAATCAAAAAAAAAACATAAAAACCTTAGAATTACAAATCGAAAAGCCGAAATATCAACTGTGTACACGAAACACTTGGTTTAATCAATTGAACTCTTATACCATGTGATTTACAAAAGATGCGTCCATAAATACTAAAACTTCAGCAACTCAGTAAAAAACAATCAATTAGTTTAAAAAGATGAATACTGTAAATGAAGAATGTCAGAAAATATGCTTTAATTTTTTTGTTGAATCGTCTGTCCCTTCCAGAAATTGATTTTAAAACCATAACACTTAATTAGAATAAAATAGTAAAAATATAGGACATGATTGATACTATAATCTTACCAAAGTAACTGGTTGATAATCCCTAAATTTGAATTTGATTTGAATTTTGCGAGATGATATGTTTAATTGGTAGATTTTCAGTTGCCAAAAATATCAATCAACATAACAGAAGAAATCACAGGCGTTGTTTATAATAGAAGCTGGCATTCCACGTGGCATTTATGACATGGCTTTAGTGACATGGCATGGTGTCCAGGTGGATTAAATGAGGTGTCAAGTTTTCAAAAAAACTTTCGTTTATTATATATATATATGTGTATATATATATATATATATATATATATATATATATATATATATATATCGCCTTTGACCAAAAAGTTGCACCGTTCGTCCTTAAGTGTGAAACGTTATGCGCATTAGTCCCTCTCTAACGGGCCCACTAACGGTCGATAAGTCTTGTTAACCTGAGGGTATAATCGTCATTTCAACACCATAAGGACGAACGGTGCAAGGACTAACGGTGTAGTTTACTCTCTCTCAACTAAATCATACACACACTCAAGTACACTTCTCTCTAACCTAAATACACTATCTCTCTAAAAATCTGCTCTTGACCCTCTCTTCACCACAACAACCATTTCGACACCACACACACTGCTACAAACGTTTTTCTTCTTCGTAAGACTCAAAGACTCAAAGGGTTTTTACAGTTTTGGCCTCCACCGTCGTCTGCCGGTGCCGGAGCCACCATAGAAATCTGGCCTCCACCGTGGTCTGCCGGTGCCGGAGCCACCAAGACTCAAAGGGTTTTTACAGTTTTGAGTTTTTATTATTATTATTATTATTTTTTTATACTACAGATCTACCTATAATAATAAACTTTTGATGTTTTTTTTAGTAGATCTATATAGTTTATTCGTAGATCTAATAGATTGTATTGTAGATCTATAATGTTTTTTTTTAATAAATCTATGTATATTAAAAATTGACTCTGAAATTATGTTAACAAAAAGATTAAACACAAATAAAACATGTTTTTATTTTCAGGCGTTAAAAGATAAGAAGTTGAAGGGACAGCTTGCAGATAGGGAAGAGCTGTATAAAAAGTCTGCTAATGCAGCTGTTAAAGCCGAGAAAGTGAGCCTTTTCCGTCTTTCGGATATTGTTTTTTTGTCAACGAGATCATAGTTTATGTCAAAAGCCTATTGTATATGCTAAGTAGTTGATTATTGGTAGTGCGTGTTTCTTTCATTAAGGCGGTTGAGCTTACAGTGAATTAATGACTTTGGATGTGCTTTTAAAAGGATTATTTTGATTTGAATTTTGAAGGCGTATCAGTGAGGTTTTAGTATACGGGTAAAAATGATTTTGGTAATATGGTTATGATTTTCTGCTTATTTGGTGTCAAAATAGAAAAAGGTTAGCGTTTTGTTGGAATTTGCTATAAGAGTAAACTACACCGTTCGTCCTTATGGTGTTGAAATGACGATTATACCCTCAGGTTAACAAGACTTAACGACCGTTAGTGGGCCCCGTTAGAGGGAGGGACTAATGGCGCATAACGTTTCACACTTAAGGACGAACGGTGCAACTTTTTTGGTCAAAGGACGAAACCCTGCGGTCAACGCAAACCACAAGGACGAACGGTGTAATTTACTCTATATATATATATATATATATATATATTTATCTATATTATTTTTTTTTTTTTTTTAAAAACAAGGGAATGTTTTCCTGCTGATATAAATCCACATTCTAGTCGAAAGTCAAATAGTAAATCTAAAGGTATAATACAACTTTTGCACTTTCGCTTGTGTTTCCCTTCTTGTTTTTGCACTTTCGCTTTATACAACTATAAGTGACAAAAAAGAAAGATAAACATCAGCTAGTAGATGTTAATTGTCCAAACACTTCCATCTTTCAGGTTGATTAATTATACCCTTGCAATTATAACTGTCCTGTTACATAATTAATGTTACTGGATACAACTAGTAAGTCAATAGGTTAAAGATTACTACATTTTACTAAGTCGAATCTATAATGAACTTAGAGGACCCTTGTGCGGAAACTAAGCCATGGGATTGATTAGTCACAGCTTCTATTCAGTTGGCTTCCAAGCTTTTAGTTTTGGCGACGCCATTGAGACCTAATAATCTTATAGTCACTCATATTATATAAATTGGACTTTTGTTATCATCAGTTTTGCTTGAATTTCGAAATTATAAAGAACACTGTTACTTTTTTAACAAACATTATTGTTTAGTAACTGATACTGTGGCATTTTATCTGGTTAGAAGCCATTGAGACCTAATAATCTTATAGTCACTCATATTATATAAATTGGACTTTTGTTATCATCAGTTTTGCTTGAATTTCGAAATTATAAAGAACACTGTTACTTTTTTAACAAACATTATTGTTTAGTAACTGATACTGTGGCATTTTATCTGGTTAGAAGCTGCCTTTTTTTGTGAGAAACTCTCTAGGTGGTGGCAACCATAATAATAATAAACAATCGGTTTTGTAGTTTTATTCTTCTTCTCTTTTGTTTCACATATACGGAAAGAAAGAAAAACAAGTAGCCAAAAGTTGTTTTTATTCTTTTCCTTTTCTAATTGTACCTATTAGTTGGAGCTGTAATAAGTTTTGCCCACGCTGTGTGTTTACCTCTGCCCTAGTTTTAATTAATTGCGCTTGTAATAGATCAATCACTGCTTCAAAGTTTTTTTAAATAGTTTAAATCTCCTGCCCTAGTTTTAATTAATTGCGCTTGTAATAGATCAATCACTGGTTCAAAGTTTTTTAAAATAGTTTAAATCTCTGATTGATTAATTGTAGGAGATTTACAAGATGGACTAGAGCCAATAACATCTCCCACATAAATAGGAGTTTCAATCCTCAATCACATCAACAACAAAGGGAAATCATAATCAAGAGGCCAGCAGTTCCTTATTACCCCGACAATTATAAAAACAGAATCAGTAAGCTGCTAGAAAGGCAGCGAGCGAAGAGAAAAGTAGCAATAAATAAAGCGGAACAAGATCGAATACACAAGTATTACTCAGAGGAGGTGCTTACTATTGAAACCTATATTGACTCGGCATTCCGCTCAACGAGAACCAATGAAGTATATTTGTTCTTCCGGCGTGAGTATCTTGTATTGAATTACGATCCTGGAACAACGAATGCTCGGGTTGTCGACGGCCCTCATTACATACAAAATGGTTTTCACTCCCTTTTTTGTACCGAATTTGCTGATTGTGGAATAGACGCTGCTTTTGGTTGTCATGGTTGTCATGATGAATCATTTATCTTTTCCGGAGATAGCTGCGCAAAAATAAATTATGCACCCGGGACTACAAATGCTAAGATTCTTGAAGGTCCTAAGTTAATCGACGAGATGTTTCCTTTCTTCAAAGGTACAAAGTTTAAATCAATGGAGGATGCTGCATTTGAATCATCAGTTCCTAATCAAGTTTACATCTTCAAAGGCGGAGAATATGCCCTCGTTGACTATATTCAACGAAAACTCATTCATATACGTCCTATAGTAGACGGGTTTAATTGCTTACAGAACACTATTTTTGATAGCGACATAGGAGCTGCGTTTGCGTCACATAACTCTCAGGAGGCTTACCTTTTCAAAGGAAACTCATGTGTGATTTTGCACTTCACTCCTGGCCAAACCAAAGACTACATAATTAGCGGTCCCAAGGAAATTGTACCTAAGAACTGGCCTTCTTTGGTGAACATCCTCCCTCGATATAATACTGGAGTTTCCATGCCTGAGTACACAGGACCTCTCCCTGATTTTAACCCCAATTATGTCTCTCGTTTGTGTGGTGGCTATTATTAATATAATTTGTATTAAACTATTCCCTCTTGTTTCTACTTTCTATTTATGTGATCAAACTGATGATGCATTTCAACTCAGGCTTTTACAAGTTGGTTCTAAACACTAGTACAATAATGCTCATTTGTGTCGCCTTATTTGTGACAGTTGTTTAATAGCATGATGCTAAAACATAAATTTACAAAGTAAAAATATCATTGTGGCATCTCCTTTGAAAAATGTGACACAAAAGACCCAGTATAAGTTATTTGTAATAATGTGAGGAGCTGCAGCATATCATCTCTGAATTTGAGTCCCATTCGTCAGCATTTTTCCTGAAACTAAATAAATGATCAAAATCACCAAATAGTAACCATAAAACCTGGAAAAATCTGCCTACTTTTAAATAATTCACAAAGTTTTTTGAAAGTATTGTACTTTCAGATAGAGGCATGTAAACTTGATTTGATCATTAATATATTTTACAACTAGTGCAATGGTGCACCAGTAATCGTTATTGGTGTGTTACATCAATATCCACCTAATAACACCAATAACATCTCTAGCATCCATCGACCAAGCAGCCGTTGCCCATGAGAAATTCAGAAAAGCATGGGATTCACTTCAAACGGGAAAAGCCTCAAACAACACAAACATGGTTGATAAAGCGTTAGCCAAAGTTTATTATAAGGAAATAGTTTTTATAGGGCTTTGCGTATTGCTTAGGACAATAGCAGTTGTGGTTAGCCCGTTTTTACTGTATGCTTTCGTTAAACATACAAAGACGTAAATCAAGGACTCTTATTAGCAGGGTATTTGTAGTAGTCAAGGTAACATAATCATTGTCTCACAGATAGTTTTTCTTTATTGCAAGAATGAGGTCAGTGTTAATGGTGGCAGTGTACGAGTAGCAACCAAAGCTTTCTAATTTACGTTTAAAGCATGAAGAAGAGCTGCAATCATATCGCTGAAGGATGGTTTACAAAAGTTGCAGGTTTTTGGCAGATGGACTGATGGTATGTTGTATGTTCAAACCTATAAATTCCATTCCTCCTATTGTTTGGTTTCAAAAATAGACATTTTTAATCAATCACATTAAAATGAAATTGATGGATACAAATGATCAAGAATTGAATTGTTACCAATAACTGTTCAGAAAATCAGAATATACTTTGGGCTATGAAGTGATGTTCAAAGTAGTAAAGCCAATTTAGAAACTTTATTCAGTTGCAACTGTATAATGTAAAATTTTTCGACAAATTTACGACATGAGAAGGCCACAAGGCTTAGTAGTCCACCTGAAGTTCCATCTAGCCTGTGAAAGTAAAAACTGTTACCTAAACACCCCCTAAACAACAATGTGCATTAACAAAAGGTGTTACGTGGTGTGAGTGTCTCGGCTGGCTACTAGTTATGTTCCAATTAAACTCTTGCTAAAGCACATAAATTATCAGTTTGTACAAAAGAATCCCTTCACTTAGTTACATTGAATTTTACATTGAAAGTATGACAAAATGTGTCTTTGGAAAATGTCTCAGTTTATAACGATTCTTGAATCCAACTCCTTCATCTATAAAACATTGTTTACCCGAAAATGATACTCGAAAAGGTCAACATAAAGTTGGTGAGCTTGTAGGTTTATAAGTAAACCCAGTTGTTGTGCCATGGTTTTAAGTAGTGGACAATTGTGACAGTGAATACATGCACTAAATTAGAACTCAATCCTAGCAACTCTATGCTGGCACAACACAATAAGCTCCAAGGATCCCAAAGATCCGAACCTCTCAGAACACTTGCACCTAAAGCCTAACAGCTGGAGCTATATACAGGGTGTAACTTCCGTAAGCACATAAGAACACACGATCACCAGATCGCCAGATAAGAACCACACCATAAGAACGTCCAGTATCATGTCATTCACATAACAATCATAGGCACATAGCATTGTCAAAAGATAATAGTTTCACACACTGATGAAAACAGTTCAAACCAGATTTGAGTATCATTTTCCACAACGGAAAAGAGTTAAAAAGTGGGGCTGCGAGAACTCACCTCAACAAGATGATAGTAGTTGAACTAGATGATCTCTAAGTAAATGCGCAACGGTAGCCGGCCACGACCTAGCAATAAGTTAATCTTAATGTTGCGTTCTATGATAATGACTTGTTGTACAATGTTTGACTTGTTGCTTTTGATATTGCCATGCATACTTGATATGGTGTACTTTGTATTATGGTTGTGTGGTGACTATGTAATTGACTCAACGAGTTTGAAATCCACGCATGATGTACGATAGAGGAATATGAGAATACATATGATTTTAAGAATACAAATTTACAATTCGGAGTCGAATTTGTAAGAGGAAATAAATGAAGAGCTTGACAAAAAGAATACGGCTTAGATGATTTGAAAGTATATACATACACGAGACGTGAGCTCTATATTCCGAGAGTAATGATTAAGTATAAGAAAATAGTCGAGCGTTAAAATATCAATACTTTATTATTTTGTAATTAAGTCATTCCAATATTTCCTAAGTATGAGACTTTTTATAAAATTGTGGCATGACCAGTTTGTTTGTAAAAGCTTCCCAAGGTTTTCAACCTCGTTTTCCCATGTTCCTTTTTTAACTTCCCATATTTTCCCTCAAAAAGACAAAAGTCCATATTTACGAATCGTCTTTTCCAACACGTCGTTGAAACCATCTTAACCATTCTATACTTATGCATATATAAACTAATTTGAAAATCCGCTTTTAGACACATATGTTTTTTAATATTCAATCATTGGGCCTTACGGTCTATTAGAAAATCCTTAACAGGTATATAAAGTGCATATTTGAAAGCATTAAAATTTTAATGATTTAGCCTGATGTTGTGGATCTATTGCAAAGTGGGTAAAATTAAAAAGTGTAAAAAGACATTCATAGTGTGACACGTGTCTCCAACTTTAAATTATACATAAAATCCGCCAGGGGTAATATGGTCTATTACATCATTTTCTCTTTTCCACCTCAAATTTCAAACGCAAATATCTCTTAAACCACAAACTTTTAGAAAAAACCGATTTCATCATAATTTTTAAAATTCGATTCTCTTTAATTTGGTATAAATCTTTTTAATTATTTCGAAACTTTTTTTTGACATATTCATTGGGTCATGATTTTCTTGATATTTTTGCCATTTTTTATCCTATTTTTTACCTTAAAAATTGCCGAATCATAAAATACTTAAAACACAAAAGTTTTAGATTTTGATTTACTCTTTACTAGGGCTGTAAACGAACCGAACGAACACGAACGGAGCTTTGTTCATGTTCGTTCATTTAATTTTCACCGGACAAATAAACGAACACGAACGCTTAAACGGACGAAATTTCTTGTTCATGTTCGTTTATTAACAAAATGAGTTGTTCATGTTCGTTTATGTTCGTTCATTAAGACACTAAACGAACGCTAAACGAACATAAACGATCAAATACAAATGAACATAGATAAACAATCATAAACTTTATTAAATTATGCATCTAATATTGTTTTACAAGTGTCGAACATAAACGGACGTTAACGAACGCATGATCGGACGTTCACGAACATAAATAAACGGACGTGACTTTTGTTCATGTTCGTTCATTTAACTAAACGATCGTAAAATATTGTTCATGTTCGTTCATTTAATAAATAAACGAACATAAACGAACTTTTTACCGAATCGTTCATGAAATGTTCACTGAACGTTCGGTTCGTTTACAGCCCTACTCTTTACCAATGAATTTGAATCACTCAAATCCGATATGATATGAGTGAGATATCGCACGTTAAAGATGACGTTTTAGTCATATTTGTTGCACACAGGGTGTTTGATGAAACGTCTAGCTTAGATTTTTAGTGTTAAAGTTGAGCTAAATGAACTAATTTTTGTCCCACAACGCATCATTAATCATTTTATTAATGAAAAACTCAAAAAGTGATATTTTTTAATAGTTAAAGTTTTTAAATATTAAAAGTGATGAACCAAACTGATGAACCAAACCAAACTGAAGAACTGATGAACCAACCTAAAATTGAAACTATGATTAATGAACCAAACCAAACTGATGAACCAAACCAAAAACTGATGAACCAACCAAAACTGAAACTATGATTGATGAACCAAAATAAATTGATGAACAAAACAAAACAAACACCAACATGTTAAGCTGAAACTATGATTGATGAAACAAAATAAACTGATGAACTATGTTTGATTTGGTTCATCAGTTTTGGTTTTATGCTTTTTTTCAACAGTTTTGGATTGGTTCATTAATCATAGTTTCAGTTTTGGTTAGGTTCATCAGTTTTGGTTTTAAGCTTTTTTTAAACAGTTTGGTCTGGTTCATCGATTTTCGTTTTGTTCATCATCCTCGTTTCTATGTCAACGTCATACGTGCCTTTTACATCATCAGCGCCTTTCACAGCCTCAACTACTTCCATCTGTTTCACATCACATGTAATTAGTCTCTTTTTCCTAAAACTCTAAAAGCAACAACTTTAGATAAGGGGTGTTTGGGCATGCTTACTATTGTGTCTTTTATGCGTCATTACAATTTTGTGTTGTCCAAGTTGCTTTTGCTTATCTGCTTATTTTTCAAAATTTGATAATCCCAAACTGCTTATTTCGATGTGTTTATTTAACTTGAAATTCAATTTCCTTTTTTTACCATCATTTTAATTATAAAACCTTTATAAATGGTTTAATTGAATTTGTTTACATATTATTATTTTTTATCTGACTATATCGCAACTTTAACAAAATAAGCAAATTTATCAGCCATATTTAAAAAACTAACTAATACCAAACTTATTAAAAGAAATTCAATTGTAATCATACAAAATCATAACAACAAATAAGCCAATTATAACTGATGTTCACTAAGCATTTCATGAAGCAAATCATGTGCATAATATAAGTTAATGACATACAGGTGCTAGGTATCAAAAAAACCATATACAGAAAATTGAATAGTAGAAAAAAGCATAAAAAAACACAAAACTTACCCGTCGTAGATTGAACTTAGGACACGAATTGATGATGGGCTTCTAAAACATGTCATTCAAGAAAAGGATTGATATCAATCCTTTAATTAAACACCATTTCAATTGAATTTATATGGTTGTTGTTAATAATTTTGAATCATGAACAAAAATAGGATTTTCAACGAATGAATCGAGACTTGTTTTAGGATTAAGATTGTTTTTTTTGTTGAAACGTATGTGTAGGCGAATTTTTGGCAATACAAATGGAATTGATTGTGTAGCTGAAGATCGGAGTTTTCGCTTGTGGTGGCTTGTGTTCTTGGTGCAGATCTCATGGAAAGAGCGTGCGGATAAAATAGGTTGTATTGCCAGCTAATTAAATGTTGCCAGCAAGGCATTTAAGGGTGCCAAGTGGCATTAGTGAGTTGGCATGATCCTCTATTATATATGTGGGGAGATACGTGGGTATCCCGTGACGATTAACCGGAGAAATAGATCTCAATGAGGCCTGATTTATCAGTTTGTATCGGTTTCAATGGGTCCTCTCTGGTTCGTTTTCGAATAGCTGTTATTGGTTATCCGAACCGGTGGCGACACCGGTTCACGGTTGAACCTGTTGGTCCTGTCTGGTTTTTAAGACTATATGTACCATCAACTTTTGTGTTTTATTCATTTGTATAATGTGTATAATAACATGTACTTTTTATTTTAGAGTGTTTTAAAAATAACATTAATTAATGTGTTTAATTATTTGTTATTATGGATTATGTTGTAGCACGTTTAAATTGTATATTGTGAAAATTTTATTGTACGTTTTAGTAAGGGGTGTTTTATTTGTTTGTATTTAATTTGGTAGATATTATTTTAGTTGGTTGTATAATATGAATAAATCCACAAAAGGAGGTGTATGCATTTGATTGGTGTATTTGATAAAGGTTATCTCTCTTCTCTTGTGCTAAGCCAATCAAATGCATATACCTCCTTTTGTGGATTTCTTTTGTGAGAATTTTTGTGTAGTTGTATCACTTCTCTTAATTAATTGGGTGTTTCTCTCACCTTTGACTAATTTTCAACATTCAACGATTCAATAATTTCACTTTGACCTTACAATCTTTATATGTAGTATATAGGTATATCCAGAATCCATTGAAGTTTGCTGTTGTTAATTTTCCGCAATTTAACTTCCGTTAGTAAGTTATTGCATCGCTGCTACCTCATCCATCCATACTCTATCATTACTCTTTGCAACACTATCTTTAGTTCATTGATCAACTTTCACATAAGGACACCATCATCACATACCCTTTTGGATTTTTAAGTATGGCTTACCGTGTAAACATGTTTCCGTACCTTAAACCTTAAACGAGGAGATCCAAAAGCATGAGCAAAACATATGAGATATTGACATCTTCTATGTTATCGGTTACAAAACCAACAACTAAAGGTCGAGCATAGACCTTTTCTTTCTCTCTTTGAAACACTGCATCTCTAGTTTCTAAAACACCTTGTATACGAAGCCTATCCATCACAAGCACAATAAATATTCAAACAAAAATAGCTTTATACTTTCTCTCATCCAAAAAAGTCTACGTTTGACTTATGAGGTCTAAAGGGTCGTTTTTGGTTATTAAAAAGTATCGAATTAGACCGAACACAAGTATGCTTTAATCATCTTCATGAACAACATAACTTTAATATATGAGTAATCTTCCATGAAAGTGTCGGAAATAATAGAAATAGAAGCAAATAATTGACATGATTATATACCTTATAGACAAAAGCTGTTGACTTGTTTAAGTTTTCATCCGATTTATAAACATTTAATTAGGAACAACGAAAAACCATTATGTTTTAATCGTCATGCTAATCACTTTGAAAGTGCACATCCAAACTTACATATACGCAAAATTTGAAAAGTTTAAAGGGTGTCTGGGATTGCTTATTCAGGTGCAACTAACTTATATTTTAGGGCAACTAACTTATATTTTAGGCAAATAAACAGGTTGGAGCGTTTAGATAAAACATTTTCCGTGCTACTTATAAAGTAAATACCTTGTTGGTACTTGCATACTTTAGTAAGCAGTTGAGGAATCCCATATATCAATGGATAGAACACGAGTATAAGAAACCGTATGCTAACTTACTTACTTTACGAGTCTGTTTTTGGTCGATCAAATAGACTCTCAAGTAAAAAAAAACTAGTGTAATAAACTAAGCTCAATTTTGTATTCCTTTTAGTGAAATAGGCCCAACTAGTAGGTTGTCAAAATCTAGAAAATATGTTGGTGCAATTTGTATATATAGTTAGTTGGTAAACTGTTGTGTGGTGTATATGCAATTTTGGCCACTTGACAATGGTCTATCAATTTTGTTTTTACGGTATTTGGTTAATTTGCCCAATTTTTTACGCAAATAATTATGACTTTGTAGTTTTTGTATTTGATTTTACTCTTTAATGCAATATCAATTAGATATCTACGTTATTTTGACCCGTTTTATAATAAATGTTTAGTTTCAAAAAATTTATATGTACTAAGGCTGCCCCAGTAAGGAGGGTCAATCCCTCCTATTTTCCTTGTCACGTCAGCTTTCTCTCTCCAGCGACCTTCACACGATTGGGTGCCCTAGTAAGGCTACCTACACTACAAAAAACATACCCCACAAATATACCTTTTATATTCATTAAATACACACACTCAAAAAATAAGAAACCAAGCTGAAGTCGATCGTGTAGGCGATTACTTCCCTCCTGAAACCATGAATCGATCGAATGGCCACGGTAACAAGATCGATTGAAGATCGATCGAAGATCGATCGAACCAGTCGATCGTTTAGTCTTACTGGAACCAGCCTAAACCTGATAAATCCCTTTCTCCAAAGTCCAAACAGCAAAAGTCACAAGTTCACAAATAATACTTTATGTTACATCACTATTATCCATAAAGTTGCAGGGTCATCAAGCCACTTTTTTCATATTCTATGTATTCACTGGAATGCTCTCAAACAAATATCTTGGAATAGATTTGTTCGTGTTTCAACATTTTTCCCAAACACTTGACAATTGTGATTCCTCCAAATGCAGTAGCCTCCTGTCGAGACCACTATTGACGCAGTGACTTATGTTTTGAAAGAACTACACCATTCCCATTATACCTAACATCTCATGAGTAAAAAAAGCATTTACATTACCAATTTTCAATCACTAGAATTGCTTCGTTGCATAATACCAAAGTATGATCAATAGTTTTACACACCTCATCGCAGCTTGGGCATAAAATTGTATGCAAATCAATACCTTTCTTGTTAAGCTCCGCTTTAACCAGAAGTCTTCCTCCAACCGCCCTCCACACAAAGATGTTAACCTTCTTCCAAACATGTTTATTCCGCATCGACATGCTAATGTTGTAAAGGCTTACAAGTGATTAGAATTGGCCTTTAGAAAAGCCCAACTACTTAGCCCAGCTGTGTTAATACATAACAAAAGAATCGAGGTGTTAACTAATTATGAAGTACTGTAATATATTATGAATAGTGAGTGTTACTCATAGATAGCAACATGAATATACTGATTATTAGATTCAGAAATTGCTATAATATATATCCAGGATGAATCATTTCTTCGAAAAAAAATTAAGAAGTTTAAAATTCGTTATTCCCACATCGGAGCAAGAAAGAAATTAATGTTTGAATATATGGTTGATAATCATTTACTTGTTATCTTCTTTGATTGCTATTAAGTTAATGTTAGAATTATATTACACGACTAATCATAAATATAAACAATAAACATCAAAGTAAGTGCGGAAGCGTATAGGAACATATAATGAATAATTAATTAACTAAAGAATAAAGTATGCGTACCTTACTTGATTCTAGCCGAACAAGAATCAAATCCACAAACTAGCAATTAGGATGAACCCTAATTAGGGTTTATAGGATTATAAGAATTACCCCTTACCGTTTTGTAATTCAATCCAAGATACAATCAATAGTGTGATTGTACCACGTTCTTGTACACACGTACTATAACAAATTAAAGTAATGCTAGTTTTAATTAAACAAAATAACTTTGTTTTGGAAAAGATGTGGATCGACACCCATAAGGGTTGTACGATCGGATTATGCAAAAACACACACAAAACTATTTAGGTTTTAGCATAATGAGTACAAGAGATGGAAAAACAAGACCCCTAGCCTTGTATATATACCCAAGCTAACTTGGTGAACAAGTTGGGTTTGTTTCCTTGTTTCCTTTGGACGATCGGTTCATGGTATCCCATAGGGATTCTGGAACCTTCCCAACTATTGCAATTTAGTCCTTTTCCAAATACTTTTAACGCCCGTTAGTCCATTACACTAATTACTTAACGTCCGTTATGTTATTCCATTTAATTAATAAATAAATATAACTATTATATTTAATTATTAACTTTAATTCTCATACGTAAAGTGTGCAATCCCGTGGTCTCGAGTTCGATCCTAACACACGTCTATTAATTTATTGTCCATAAAACCAACAGCTCCCACTTGGACATATCTTAATAGAGTGATCACATTCGGTTAGCGTCTAGCAACACTTCGATGCCTCTAGTACAACTCGAGCAAGGTCTCCTGGAAAAACCTTTTAATGATTTCTCATTATTATTATCCTTTTGTTTCTAATACCATGTTAAATAAAGATATGGAATTAAGTCATTCTTTATTCAACTATTCTGTTTCTCGTTATTAGTGATTGAAGAAGATTACCAAATCTTCTAAACATATTTAGGGGAGATTTTGGGTGTGGCCACACAAACATCTTGTCAACCCTACGAGGGGCCCAGCAGTATTAAACTCCAAAATAAATTTGAAGGAACAAATTCTATCTTGACTACGAGAATAACCCACAAACTTTGTAACATTTCTAAAAACAACCCTTATGACTACCAGTTACGTATAGCGTTAAGTTGCTCCACGGAAGTGCACTACATTCATGACACTTATCCGGTATCTCAAGTCTGAGGATAACTATTCATAATTTACTTATAACAATATCCACAAAGTAAATTATGTAGTTGGGATAAGTCCTATATTCAATTCATTGAATATCATCTCAAATTGGTATGCATTCTCATCAATATACTTTCAAGTATATTCTACCATATCTCTCAGATTTGTCTTAGTTTAATGATACTCCCATATCATTAATTGACAACGGACGATTTAGAATAAATAAATTTATTCACGGATTAAACATGCAAATATAGGATACAATATATTATAAAATCAAACATACCAAGTATTTGATTTATTATAACAATTGTTTAACATCCCTTATCCAAATACCAAATAGATCAAAGCATGAAAATTCCAGTTGATGAATTATGCCTCAAGTAATGACAATCATACTTGTTGACAAGGCATAAATCAACCAACTTGATCTATCATAATTTTGAGAATACTTATTTCAAGAATTCAATTAATGAAGTCCTTGTATATGTGCATTCACCAATCCACATAATAATTCATAAAGTATGTGACATCCTCTATCACCAATTTATGACAATTTAAACTTTCAAATATTTTAAAGTTTAAAGTATTCTTATTCTTTTAATGTATAATGCAACTGTGCTTTTAGTAGCACAACTAGTTCACATGGCCATTAACAAGGATGAAATCCTACCATGACTAGTATTGAGTGTCATCTCAATTAAACCAGCATCATTGTATACAAACAACAATGTGCTCATTAAAACTCCGTAAACTTTAATATCTTATTGTGTAATGTTTGATGCTTTCCAAACTTTTAAGTTTAAAACTGATGACAATTTGCATAACAATTGACATATTGTTCATCCATAGAATCTAGGAGCAATTCCAGGCTGAGGATGTAATTCTATTAGAATATTCATTACACAAGTTATCTAATAACTTTTAGTTAGATATCAATGTTGTCAAATCACTTCTTATTCAAGAATGATACAACAATTTTAATACACAACATGATGTACATGATGAATCTACATGTCAAACTTAGACTTCATTCACGTTCTATCTTGTCAAAAGATATTTATCCATTTCCCAAATGATATATCATGTTTAATTAGAATCATTTATTTTACTGCACATGTTTATTAATAATAAATATATATTCCAAGGTTGTATGTTTTAATTCTTAAATCTTACAAGTGAAGTTTCATTCCAATCTAAGACTTAACATTTAGCTTACAAGGAATGTTACTTCCTATATGTTATACAACATATAAGATTTAGAAATCTTAACATAATACTCCCACTAGCTTTCAGGAATACTTAAAATTTATCTTATTTCAATTATAAATCAAAATTAAGATTTAATAATTAAACATGAGAATAATTTCACAGATGCATGCATTTATCCATTCATGAATTATTGCACTTCGTACACTTCCAAAGATTATATATGAACTCAAAAAACCTTTCGATTACTTACCGTCCTCGCTCAAGTAATTTCTCAAGAAAGAGTTTTGATATTCCATTGTCATATTTCATATTAATGAAAACCAGTATGACAATTATCATCTTTATATATTTAATGTGTCTTGAAAAGAATATTCAATCATAATTAATTGCTTAAGTATGATTAATAATCTTGTCATAAGACATGCATTAAATATGTGTACAATATTGTCCATATGATTTCTACATAGAAATTCAAACCACTAGGATTTTTCATCTCTTTGAAGAAACTTATTTCCATTCTCTAGTCTAACTATTAAGATAAACCAAATTTCAAAAATTGATTATCTTTATGGACAGCATCTTTAACATTCATAGTATGAGTAATTTACCCAATTCAATATTTGGTAATCCATCATAATGATTATCAGGTTTACTATAATCCTGTAACTCATATTTCTTCTCAGCATATAAATCAAATATCTGAGATATCCTTGCAGATCTATGAATGAAAATTCCATCATCATGAGGTCTATCATTTACATGTCTAACCTCATCATGATATATACTAGTGTGTTTTAGAAGATTATGTATCTTGTAATTTTATCTTTCAAAAAACTCCCACTTGCTTTTTGTAATATATAGACTATCTATATATACTTAGCAGTTAGAGCAAAACTACATTGTTATCTTTTTGGGACATTACAAATACACATTGATAATTCCTGACTTTATTTTGTTAATAACCTATTCATAAGTAGTTTAACAAATTCAGAATCTTCAATTTTAAAACTTATGTGATTCATCACATTCCATAATGAAATGGTGTTTTATTAATCTTCTAGGTTGGAGTCATATTGAGTATATTCAATCCATACTCAATATTCTAACCTTGTTACTTTTTAAGAAAGAAGTTATGATTATCTTGAATCAAACCAATCAACTAGAGTTTGATTCTCCTAACTGAACATGGTATTCATTAGAATTAATATTGTAAGACAATCTAACAATATATAAGATAAACATATTCCTTTTGGCTTACCTATTTACCAACTAAGTCAACTTAATGGTATAATAGACTTTTCAAGCCAATTACATGCTTTATAACACAAGTACCTTTTAACCAAGTCACTTCATATCCATGTCTCAACAAGAAACATAAACTGTTATAATCCCATTATACGTTATAAATCATTGATCAACTCAATGACTTCTTGTATATGTCTTAATTAAAAAACATAACAAGCTAACGTCTTACTTTATTATAAGTCTTAAAAGACTTTATGTTTATGTCTTTACAATGAATCATAAACATGTTTAACTAAAGTAATTATGAACACAACTCTTGGTTTCAATAGTAATTTCAAGTTAATTTATTTACTTCATAATAATGTAGGACTACATTATTTTTCATTTATGTCATTCCAAAATATATAAATAAACAAATTGAAGTAGGATTAGATTACTTCATTTAATTTTATGTCATTCTAATAATACACAAATATTTAATTTGAAGTAGTCTTATATATCATTTTGACACATGTTCTAAATACTTGTCTAATTTAGAAACTGCAAATATGTCCATGCAAGATCTCACTTTACATAGAGATTTACTTTGTTGTTACAATCTCGTCAAGTTCTCACATGACGTAAATTGCAACACCAAATGTTTCTTGAATTAGATATGTACAAGTTATATTAGAATGTTGATCTCTTACCTTGCAGTCAAGAGAATCCGTTAAATCATATACTTATATGTTGTACCTTGCACACAATATAGATTTCTCCCATTTGTGCATGGAACAACATCATGTAGCAGATAAACAACACGACATATGTTTGTTTATGTGATTAATATGATTGTGTCATTGATATTAGCATAACTAGTAGATGTAGAACCACTTCATTGTCTAATAAGGAAACGTACATGACTATCCTTGAAAACATAAGTGTCTACAAGTGGAAAGTAATTATCTTAAGACATTCTAGAGATAATCTGGGTTACTACCAAGATGACAAAGCTTGTAACTCCCACTGAATTAGAGATCATTACATTAATTCCTTATTCAGTAATAAGAACAATACTCCCACTGGATTTGACAACATTGTAAGCGTTGCATTAACCAGTGAAATAAAATAGCGTTCTATTTACTTCCCTACACTTTAGAGAAAGTCCATACATAACAATTACTTATGTACTTAAAAGAATGTATTCTACTATGTACATGATGAATTATCCATCAATGCTATTAACTTGAAAAATTGGGCATGCAATTTCTTTCTTAATAGTTCTACTATTCCAACAATTGTAAGTAGTACTTTTAAATGGTCAAAACAAAACAACTAGATAAAATATGCTAGTTTGTATTTTACCAATTATACAGTAATTAGTCTAGCTTCTAATTTAATAACTCAGAAAATATGCAATTTTCTTAACTATTAAAAATTGCTTACGAGTTATGTATTTAGAATTTAGACAATTCTAATTGTCCTATCATACCTTTCTTCATTCATGAAAAGGAATAGGGTTGAATCTCACTCTTCCGCGTGAAAAGAGGACTAGGTTTATTATTTTAGTAACGTTGACTCTACTAAAACCCTTACAGGTATAGATCAATTTTACCAATACAGGAATAACCTACGTTTACGGTTTAATGTTGCATTAATACATTTAAAGAATTAGCAAAATTCAATTTTAGTATTTTCGATAATTAAACTTTTCAAGAAAATAAAATACCCAATGTAATATTCATATAACCATAGAATTTTCTCGAAAACTAGGATCCAAATTATCATAGGTTCATTACATCAGTTGATCTGCTAGTAACGAAAGCACATAATAGGGTAATCTGTCGAACAATAATTGGCAAACAATTTCCAATTCCTAGATCATTATGGGATTTATATTTTCCAACGCTATTGCAAATATAAACATGTTTCATCCCATCTTATGCCATTGAGTCCAAGTCTCACTTCCTACTCAACTTAAGTGTCTAACTTAAAGAACTGCAAATATGTCCATGTAAGGTCTCACTTTACATAGAGATTTACCTCTCCATCACAATCTAGCCAAGTACTCTCATGACATAAATTGCAACTTCAAGTGTTCCTTTTAATTAGATGGCATATAACTTAATTTAAAAGGGTACTAGTTTTGATTTTATGTGGTCAAATCAAAGATGTACAAAGATGTCATGCATTCATCTTGTAGCATAATTTTAATAAAAAAAAACTTTTTATTACAACTTCATAAAGATCAAATTATCAAAGTTTTGATTGAGGTATTGAGTTCACCAATCAAGGAATTTAGCGTTAATTATCGTCCATTATACCGTACTTTTGCATAAGTGTAAACACTTAGTGTTTCGGGTAATTACCACCGAAGTGGCGCATGGAATTAAAACTAATTCGCCCTTAAGATGAGCTTGTACTTTTATGGCTTACTAAGTAGCTCCATTTGAACTTACAGAGGGCAGAGGACCAGGTAAGCGCAAACGCATAACCTTAGACATCCATTCAGTGTGACTGTGCGCACTTCTTAAATAACCCCTTTATAGTTCATTCGAATGGGTGAGCCGTTCAACCATAGTACCAAAATCATCAATCAATTAAACTATTGAAAACTTAACTCTTCCAAAACAAATCAAATTTCACCATTGTTTAGTCTGTATTATTTTTCTATTCAAAATTACCCTTTGCTTAAAACTGTCGCACATAATAAACAAACAAGTAATACCAATAAAAAATAAACTACTAAAAAATAATGTGCACATAATAAACAATTTATACGTGTAAACAAGTAGCCACATGCAACTTATTCGATAAAACCCTATTAATAATCAATGTCTAGATTAAATTAACGTATATATTAATTAGGGCTTTCACTCTCTCAATTGAAAGTGAGCCACATACATCGACGAATCGATTGCGTAAACCCATAATTAATTATATACCAAATTGCACATAATTGATTCATTAATGCATATAATTGGAGTTTTCCCCAATTCAAGATTTATCATAAATATACATGTGTATAAAACTTAACAATTAATACAAGCATAACCAATCTTAACAATTAAATATTCAAAGCAACTTATCCATGACTAACATGCATGTATAATCATGGATACATCATAACAATTATACAAATAGTCACAAGATCGCATACAATTCCATGTCACATAACACTTTATTCATGAATTTATCACGTAACAAATATATTAAATCTAGGTTTCGATATAGATAACATAACAATTAATATAAACCCTAAAAAAAATTTAAGGAAATCGATTAAAAAAAATTTAGGGTTTCCACCCATAAAAAATTTTCGATCCATAATAGATTTTTAAAACCAAATTAGGGCAAAAGCCCTAACCCTAAAATTAGGGTTTATATAATCATAACCAAAACCCTAGAATAAATCATATCAAACACAATACAATATCCGTTTTTTACGTGTTTAGTAATTAATTACTCATTAAAACCAATGACTCGTGATGCCACTGTTAGAATTATATTACATGACTAATCATAAATATAAACAATAAACATCAAAGTAAGTGCGGAAGTGTATAGGAACATATAATGAATAATTAATTAACTAAAGAATAAAGTATGCGTACCTTACTTGATTCTAGCCGAACAAGAATCAAATCCACAAACTAGCAATTAGGATGAACCCTAATTAGGGTTTATAGGATTATAAGAATTACCCCTTACCGTTTTGTAATTCAATCCAAGATACAATCAATAGTGTGATTGTACCACGTTCTTGTACACACGTACTATAACAAATTAAAGTAATGCTAGTTTTAATTAAACAAAATAACTTTGTTTTGGAAAAGATGTGGATCGACACCCATAAGGGTTGTACGATCGGATTATGCAAAAAACACACACAAAACTATTTAGGTTTTAGCATAATGAGTACAAGAGATGGAAAAACAAGACCCCTAGCCTTGTATATATACCCAAGCTAACTTGGTGAACAAGTTGGGTTTGTTTCCTTGTTTCCTTTGGACGATCGGTTCATGGTATCCCATAGGGATTCCGGAACCTTCCCAACTATTGCAATTTAGTCCTTTTCCAAATACTTTTAACGCCCGTTAGTCCATTACACTAATTACTTAACGTCCGTTATGTTATTTCATTTAATTAATAAATAAATATAACTATTATATTTAATTATTAACTTTAATTCTCATACGTAAAGTGTGCAATCCCGTGGTCTCGAGTTCGATCCTAACACACGTCTATTAATTTATTGTCCATAAAACCAACAGTTAATATATACATTGTTCACTTTATAGCTTTCCAAATACTTTTGTTCTTGTTCTTTTTATTTTTCATTGTTTTTTTACTTATTAAAAATAAATGTAACTTCCTTTTTGACTTTTTAGATAATAACAACACATGTAAATTGATCTTTTGTCACAAAGTTGGTATTAGATCAGACCAAACAATAAAAAAATATATAAGTACATATTGTTGATAGTTAATTACTCTATTTATTGTCAATTTGTTGTGAAGTTAACATATGAGCTATGTTCACTTTGAAACACTGACAAGCATTTTTTAGCCACTTGTTTAAAGCCGTTTCTTTTGTTGTTATTTTAGTACTTAGTTAAGTTATTAAGAGTATAATGTAACTTCATTATGACATTAGTTATGAAATAGTTGAAATTATCTTTTCTACTTCCTACCTTTGTATGTATGACTTTGAACATAGAATGTAGCTTAGAATCTAAATCGTGTTTTTGTGTTTATTTCCTAACATCTCACGTTAGGGACAAACTCTAGGTTTTCATGAGGGTGTTGCACAAAAGAATTTTTGGGCTAACTAAAGTTATATCTTAAGAAACGAAAGTAGCAAAAAAGAAAATAAATTATTGGGTGTTGTACAAACAAGACGACATTTTAAAAAAAAATTTGCACTTCGTGACTAAAAATCATGTGTAACCCCGTGCCACACCCAACACCCATGTAGGTCTGTCCAAATACATATCAATAGGATATTAGGAGGTATACCGTTGTTAGAAACTATGATCCATTAGTCATTCAAGTGGAATAAAATTTTTGAAAAAAAAAAGTGTAGGTTACAAATTTATGCTTCCCACATCGTTAGTATAAGAAGAAAGTTGGGAAGAGAGGTTTGGTTATAGAAAGGGAGGCATTAGAAGAATTTAAATGTGCTTCGGGTTTAGTGCCAAGTATTCCCAAAAGTATTGTCTACTTTTGTAATATTGTTGATCATTTGAAGAAGGCTATTCTACAACTTATGCCATTTGAAGAAGGTAGTTTTCCTATTAAATACTTGGGCGTGCCTCGTATTTCTTCTAGATTGCTTTATAAGGATTGTAAAATCCTTGTGAAACGCGTTCAAAAAAGAATAGAGGATTGGAAAAATAAATGGTTGTCATTTGCCGGGAGGTTACAATTATGTTTATCGGTTATTTCTTCCATTCACGTGTATTGGGCTTCTTTTTTTATTCTTCTGGTTGGTATTATAAATGACATTGAGCAATTAATGTGCGGCTTCTTATGGTGTCAAGGGGAATTGCAACGTGGGAAAGCGAAAGTAGCATGGGAGGATGTGTGTTTACCAAAGGTAGAAGGTGGTTTAGGCATTCGAAAGCTTGAGAGATTTAATGTTGCATTGATGTCTTCTCATATTTGGAAATTCTTCACTAATAAGGAATCGCTGTGGGTGCGTTGGATTCACTCCTATAAACTGAAAAATAGGAGTTTTTGGAACGTAAAACTTGTAGCAAATGTGAGATGGGGATGGCGCAAATTGTTACAAATTTGTAATTTGATTCGGCCTCACATTTGGTATATTATTTGTGATGGACGTGAAGCCTCAATATGGTATGATACATGGGATACTAATTGTCCTTTGATGTCAATTTTATCTACTCGTACCATACATAATGCTAGTTTTTCAACTCAAGCAAAGGTGGCTGATCTAATTTCAAACAATGCATAGGTGTGGCCCAACGAATGGTATAACATGTACCCTAATTTAAACAATCTAAATGTACGTACCTTGCATGCTCATTCGGATGTTCTAAGATAGAAGGCCACTCTTGGCTCATTTAAACCGTTTTCGGTCAGTACGGTTTGGAGAACGATAAGGGAAAAAGGAAATGAAGTTCAATGGTCATATCTTGTTTGGTCTCATTAGTGTATTCCTCGACATGCTGCTCACTTATGGCTTGTTATGAGGCGTAGGCTAAAAACTCAAGATCGTCTTAGACCTTGGGACGTGGGGGAAAATGTGGACCTTAGTTGTCTCCGTTGTCCTCTATGTAAAATTCAACAAGATACCCATGATCATTTGTTTTTTGCGTATAATTATTCATCTCAGGTGTGGAATTGTGTGGTGTTAAAAGCTGATATTCCAATCTCCTCGCCCGTTTGGAGTGATATTATGGGTTGGATATTACCTATTGCTACAAAGAACAATGCTATAAGCGTTGTAGGTCGTTTGATTGTGGCTGCTTCGTACTACTATATTTGGCAAGAGCGTAATAACAGGTTGCATGTTAATGGCGTTCTAAATGTGGAACAGTTGGTGAATATGATTCTCGAAATTGTTAGACTTAGACTTGCATCAATCAAGTTCAATAGAAATGCTCGAGTGGCTTAGCTCAAAACCACATGGAATCTTGCGGCTGTTTTATTTTCTTGGTGTTGAAATGGCGTCCTCATTAGAAGTATAAGTGAGGCTAATGTATTTTTGTTTTGGTTATACTTTTCTAATTAGTTGGTTGTCGTTATGTGGCATGTCACAAATGATTTAGTAGTCGTTCAAGTGTTTACTTGAGGTTAATGTGGTATTTTATCCACATTCCATTGTACTTAACTTTTCTGTGATTAAAATATTTTACCAGGATAACCATTTACCAAAAAAAACAAGGTTAGTTGTGTTTGTAGGACCCTGATTTTGATTAATATTGGATCTTCCGATAGAAAAGACTTGTTTTGGATGGTGTGCCACAAATATTTGATCATATATCTTACAAAATGTGAATGCTAAACTAATACAAATGTGCACTATAACTATCAATTTTTGTCTCGGTATTTTTTTGTTGGATTTCACTTCTGCAAAAGTCAAATAGTGTAGCTGAATGATGTTTCTTTCATAACAAAACATGTATACTACTTCTGTTATGATATCCACAAATTTTTATAAACATGAAGAATAAATCATTGGATACGACAAATTAAAAAGGTGTAAATTTTGATGCTGGGTGTAAACTTATTCCCACATCGAGAACTAAGAGAAAGAAATGTATTTATATATACTCTTGTAGTCACCCCAACTATTAATCTGTTAGAATTTATGAGGTAAATATATGTGCTATGTTCACCTCATAAATCTTTACTCAACAAATATTTTTGACTTTTTTTATTGTTACTTTTTAACTTGTTTTACTTCTTAAAAGTAAAATTTGACTCAAATATTAAAATGATTTTGAATACGTAGAAATCATCTTTTACTTTCCAATTTGCATCATTCAACAAGTCTATTGTTTTTTAAGGAACTTCGCTTTGGATAAACTAAATTTGACACACAAATGTTTCGGTATCAAAATGTAATATGAAAAAATTGTTTGTGGTAAAACCATTTTCACTTGCCTTTTGAATTGGAATCGCATATTTTGCATCACATGCCCAACCCCCGTTCCACCATTTTTTTCATATCTTTTCTATATACCTTTGATCTATATACTTTTCTTTTTACCCATTAGGACACAGTTACATTTGGTGTGTGGTACGATACGATTAGTAGTTATTAAACAACGAGGTGACTTGATTTATAAGATGTGTTTATGTTATAACACTCATATATTAATGATTGTACAATAAATTGCACTACCAGGCTTCAATGGTGATCGAAGGTAAGAGGGGTGTGTGTTCCAGCCAAGTTTGTCTTTCACCCGAGAATAAGAAATACGAAGACACTACGTTAAGTGATTGCGCAGGGGTTGGACCCTGCGAACCACCTCCGGCGTGAGAGTAAGTCTGATTTATGGTTGTATAAGTGAGTATGAGTAAAGAGTTAAGTGTTTAGTGAGCATACCATAATCTTCTGCCCGTCCTACCTATTTATAGTAGAGAAAATAGGCTCGAGGGCTCCTCTGCGCTAATATCGGAGAACATGGGGGCGTCCCATGCTTTTGGGTAACCGCTAGGGCTTAGTGACCCACGTTCTCAATATTGGCGGGAAAGCCAAGGATGAGAGGGAGATCGTGGGTTTGACCAAGTCAGGATGGTCCTCTGTCCTTTGTTCTCTCAACAGCCACACCCCGAAGGGCATAGGGCTTCGAGTGGCGAATTCCCTGTAGGTAACCTTCGTTTGTACGAATGGTTTGACGCCAATGAAAATTTGGGAGAACTGACTTGGGCCTTCGTACAGAAGGGCTTCGACACAGTTAGAAGAGGTATCCTTCGACTTGATCGGAGGGTACATCATCAAGCCCCCGAGTCGAAAGTGATGCCTATGAACGAGGAGGCGTTGCTTTCGACTTCATCCTTCGAGCAAAATCAAACCATATTGCCCATAACGACACATGCAAAGTATGTGTTTACACTAGTTAATGCACATTAAATGTTGCTTAAGCATCTTAACAGTTTGCTACAGGAGATCCTAACAACCCTTTTGCCTCGGTTCTCTCAAACGACATTTCAAATTTTAAATATATTTACAATCCGGATAAGATTAACCAAGAGGACACGTGTGCGGCCCATGTGCAAAATTGAAGAGAGTATTTATAGGGTGTTAGGTGAAACCCTAGATCATTTTTACCTTCTCCGCCCAAAATTACACGCAGTAATCTTCTTCCAGCTTCCTGCTTCGAGCAAAAGGTAAAGTCAATCTTCTCCTTCTACTCCTTAGCTTTGATTAGTTATGGATTCCAAATTCATCATCAAACAGCAAAAATGCACTCTAATCCCAAGACTTGCATGATTTCCTTGCTCAATACCCTATACCCCAAGAGTATAAGATCATGCTCCCAAAACCAAATCAAGGTATCTTCGATGCCCCAAAAAATTTCGTAGGGCTTTATACACATTCATTTAGCCAGTCAAACCTTAGGATACCCATTCACCCCTTGATCTTAGAGCTATTACAGTACTATGAAGTACACATTTCCAGGTTCAATCCCTTTGGCCTTGCCAAACTTACAACATACATTGTGATGTGTAAGGCTTATGGCTTTGAGCCTACACTGGAGGTGCTTAGAGGGGTTCTAAACTTATATCATGGTGGGAATTGGCTGACTTTAGCGAAAAGGGGTGAAGGGGAGGTTCCAAATCTTATTCTGAAGCCTTTCACAAATATAAGGGATTGGAAAGGTAGTTTCTTCTTTTATATCCAAAACACCATCATTCCTCCTGAATATCCAGTATTGCTTAACGAAGCCTTCAGATTCGATGCAAAGCATTTTAATGACCCTCTTCCATACAAAGTCCGAAGGAATCCACTGTACCAGCATCTTGCAAAGTACTCTGCTGATGTCCGATCCTTTCCCGAGCCTATTCTGTTCATGGCTGGGATTGCTCAAAGCTGGGAGGGGTCTCCTGCTAAACCCATGATCACATATTGATGAAGGTTTTATTGACCAGGTTTTAATATTTATATTGTCTCGTAATACCTATGGTCTACCCTAACGCACTAACGGGCAGTTTACCCGGTCGTGTGTAGTGTAGTATTTCGGTAAAACCGAGGTCATCCCAAGAGCCATGTATGCGGATTTTAACTAAGTCTAGGTGTCACATATTTTAATAGGATTTAAGGTTGAAATGATTAATTAACTACTAAAGACAAGAAAATAAGAAAAGCAAGTAAAGGCAAGGGTTGTGATCAATAGGGGATAAGTGTGCTAACCTAGTTATTCATCCTATCAAGCTAAGTTCATGTTTAATTACTTCCAATTACTTCAAGTGGGGGTAAAAGTCGCTAGGACAGCATTTGGTCAGTTCGTCCTAACCTATCAGCAAAGGGTTCCACTGGAGATGTCAGGTGACCCGTCGAAAGTCCAGTTGTTCTTAGTCCCCTAATCCAAGTCATTAAGTACCGCTACATGCAAGATTTGTAACAATGAGTGCCCGGGTGCTAGCATCTTAAACACTCATCCCTGACTTCTTAAGTTCATCCAAACGGTAGGTGATCAGTTGATCAAATCGCACAAGCGAAGAAGGGTTGTCAGTTGGTCATATCTTACCATTCCCACTCAGTCTACCTACTTAGGGTCAGTTGGTCACATCTTACCCTTCCCACTCATTCTACCTACTTAGGGTCAGTTGGTCATATCTCCTAAGTAACTAGCCACTACCGCCATTCAAAACTACCAAAACAAGGGTAGCTACCAACAAACTATGCATGCATACACTAGAAATAATTATACGGAAGCAATATAAAAGTAAACAAAGCAATTAAGGAATCATAACTAGGCTAGCACCAGAGGTGCTTAGCCGTTCATATTAACTAACATAATCAATTCAATGTTTAACATTACAAAATACATGAATTGAAAGTAAAGAAAAGATAAAATGCTAATGCTTATCGTAGGGGAGTGATTTCTCCCTTGGAGATGGCTCCGTATGCTCCCCAAGATCTGCCTTCAACCTTCTACTCACGTTCACTAATGTTGCGTGTGAAATAGGATGATTAGAAATGCTGGAATTCGAGTGGTATTTATAGGCCAGATCTGGCTACGGCGTAACTTAAGTTGAGAGTTACGCCATAACACCATTATCTTCGTAATTTGCACTGAAAATGCTGGTTATGGCGTAACATCTTAAAGGAGTTACGTCGTGTCTTCAATAAATCCTGGTTACGCCGTAGTTGAGACAATAGTTACGGCGTAGCTTGCAGCGGCGCGGAACCTCATTTGACCTAGTTAGTTACGTCGTAATCTTTGGAGAGAGTTACGCCGTAATCTTCAGTTGAGTTGGTTTTCTGAGCCACGCTTATGTTATGGCGTAATGTGAGAGGGGAGTTACGCCGTAACATCTTCAAAATGAGCATACTATGATATATCTTCAATAAACTCTCCAAATCCGCGTCTCTTTAGCTCCAATGCTCGTAATTTACCTAAAAGTGAAATATAGAGGAAAACAAGCGTAAATCCATATAAATGATATAAAATACGAGCATTATCGGGGGAAATTGACACTTAATATTCAGGACTATTTGATGTTATCAAATATCCCCCCACTTGAACTCTACTTGCCCTCAAGTAGACCTTATTAGATAGATTCCTAAAAAGATATCTCCCATTATCTGGAAAATATAAGTTTACAAATCCCTTATGCTAGAATAAAACAAAGCCGAACACCTTACGAAATGGGAACAAAACACTCAAATCTCTCAACTATTCTAAGTTTCAATTTCAGGGTGATCACTCATTGCACAGTTATAGCATGTATTCTATCATAAGCTTAGCGGTTACACAAATCTCCACCACTAGAGTTAAGGACAAAACAATTCTCGAAGGCAATATGGGTAGACACGACAAAGGTTAAGGGTGATTTGTCATTACTAACATGTCATGACGAAGTGGACAAAATCAATGATACATGACCAAATCTATGGCCAAGACACCAAAGATTGCTTGTTGCATCACCTAAACACGCTTCATGACTAAAGGGTAGGATAAGACATGGGATAAAATTGGTGTAAAATAAAATCAAGCAGATAGTCTAAATCTATAACCAAGTCATCACCACTTACCGTTCGCCCAAAGTTCAAGTTTCGAAGTTAAGAAACCGGATCATGATAATACCAGGTAGATGTGCCATTAGAGGACGTCATGATGGGCACATTTCCAACTCCATTCTTCAAATGTGACCGAGGTGGCCTCCTCGATACTAGATCTATAGTAAGCTCATATCATAGTGCTTATAACATCACACTTTACAATCAACTAAATAACAATAACTATTTTTTTTTTCGAATCACATCATTTTTTTTCAACAAAACATAATAACTAAACATAACATCCCCCCACTTGAGATGAACAATATGAGAATTTGGGGGGTCTTCAATGATCTTTAAGGATATGTCATCGACGAAAGCGTGATTCCCGAACCTTTCCACTTGAACTTAGGCAAATAATGACTTCCCAATTACGAATAAAGACTACAGGGTAGGCTAAGGTGTAAGGGTGTAACGAAATAATATGTTGGGTGAACAAAATGAAAGGAATGGCTCAGACGGGTGTATCTAGGGGTATCTTGCACTAAAGGTGAGTGCAACAAAGGGTTTAACATGGGGGTCGAGAAGTCGAGGTGACTAATCGATAGACACACAATGATAGGCTATTTGGGTGATATTCCTAAAATACTGCCTTCTTAAACTGAGAAGTCCATATACATCGAGCTAACTCGTCTATGGTCTCGAAATGATGTAAAGGCCAAGTTCTAAAGTTTATAAGCTACCAGCACACTCAAAATTTGGTGGATTTGGGGTAAAAATTTGGAAACAGATAAGGCTAATCTCACCGTATAATATCAAGTGTTATAATGTGCTCGGCTAAGGTCTAATCTAGTTAGGTTAAGAAAAACATGTCAAAATTTTAAAAATGGCATAATTTTTCAAAATAAACTAGAAAAACGAGGGCAAAATAAAGTTCAAGAGACAATTCTACTCCCCCCCCCCCCACTTGAAATGTACAAAGTCCCTTTTGTACTAAGCGTTAAATAAAGGTGAAGAGAAAAGTAAAATTAGAGCGAGAACTTCCCCGAAATTTGCTCCATAAAGAAAGAAGGCCCACAAAAAGAGTCGTGCCTTCACATAAGCATCCATGAGCAAAATTTAATCCCTAAAATCACACTACCGACAAGCACAATTCTAAAAAAGAAAAAGAAAAATGAAAAAGAAACCTAACTCACTATCGTAGGAATCACGGTTGCATTTAGCGCATGCAACAAGCCTTTTGAACCACTTGGTGTCCCAAGTGGACGAGTGTAGTCTCGTGAGGGCTTACAGGGAACATACCCACAAAGTTCATTTAAAAACTAATACAAGGTTATTGTGTTTAAAAATAAAGAAGTGTTACAGAGGATAGTTACGTCGTAACCCCTATAAGGAGTTACGCCGTAATTAGGCAAAACTTGGCAGACGCTACAGGAGTGTAGCTACGGCGTAACCGTTGCATGGGATTACGCCGTAATTGGTAATGCTCTGAAGTACTGTTGCAAAAAGTATGTTACGGCGTAACCATAAGAATGAGTTACGCCGTAACTGTGGACAGATCAGGTCCCCGTTCAGCATGCTACAGCAACTTTTCTCCGAAATCCTGCAAATATGGTTAAAAACACAAAACCCAATAAAAATATAAATAAAACAAATGAAAGGTATAATTCGGGTTGTCTCTCGAAAGAGAACTTTTCTTTATTTACGAGTCTTTAAGTTAAACTCAAAGCCTCGGGGCTTTTATGGTGGCCTTTGGACTTGTCCTATTTCTTCCTTAGCTGTTTTTTTGTTCGAGGATGGCTGGTACCTGTTAGGATTTGGAAAATCCAGTAGTTAAAGTGTCGGTCACCTCAAGTATATGTAATCGTTAGAAAGCTCGTAGTCGTAGTTATTTAATGTTAAGTAGTATTTAGTTATGTAACACCGTGGAGGACGGACGGGTCTTTACCCACTGTATGCCTGATCCACAGCCCGTTGTGTGGCGTTTTATTGTAAGACTATAAATACTATCTACCTTCCAAGGTAGAGAGTTGGAGCTCATAATAAGATTTTTCTTTCTCTCACTAAAGTTCCCAACTCTATTCCATTTCTCTCTCTTGAACTTTCTCTCTCTAAACATATTGTACGCCACTTAGTGATTATGGTTTAGTGTGTTTGTGAAATCCTATATGTTACAAATGGTATCAAGAGCCATGGTTTGATCACTCATCTTTCATGCTCTTTGTTTTGGTGGATTTCATAAGGTTTTTGGGGTATTAAGGGTTTAGGAGAGTTTGATTCATTTGGACAAATTCTAGTGTTAAAGTTTGAATTTTGCTTGTACTTTTGTGTTTAGGATCATCATATGTGCTTATGTTTTGAATTGGAAGGCTTAAATCATTGTGGTTTGGTTGTTTTTGATTGATAAAGTGGTTATTTGTGAACATAGGACGAAGTGAGTTGAGTCTCGGACTTGTTTTTCTTCAAAGCGAGTCGCTTTGTTTCTGTATGCGAGTTAGTATATGCGACTTGGCTATTTAGCGAGTTGACTTTCTTGCGACTTGGGTTCTAAGCGAGTTGTTTCATTAAGCGAGTTGTGTGTCTTGCGAGTTGATACTAAAGCGAGTTAGCTATTTAGCGACTTGTTCCATTAAGCGTGTTGACAGTGTTGCGAGTTAATGCTAATGCGACTTGGCTATTTAGCGAGTTGATTCCTTAAGCGAGTTGTCTCCTTGAGCGAGTTGGTTGTTTAGCGAGTTGATAACTAAGCGAGTTGTGTGTTTTACTACTTGTCTAATTTTAGACTTGTCACTTCTTCGTGATACATTCTTACGGTTGTTCTTTTGGTTTAGTAAAATCCCGTGAAAGAATCAATTTCCCGGTTTAATCAAAGAATTGTAAAATCCCGTAGAACTTGTAATCATGGCAAACATCGTTCCTACTATTGTTTCTTCCGTAGCTCAGGACGTTTAAGCAGCAGGGTCAGATACTCGTCCACCTATGCTTGACATAACTGATTATGATTCATGGGCACAACGAATCCGACTGTACTGTTTGGGAAAGGAAAACGGAGTCAACATTCTCAAGTTAATTGATGAAGGACCTTATCAGGTTGAGACTACAAGAGACTTAATTGATACAGCTATAGATGGAACTATGATCTATGGATTAGACATACCAAAGACGTATGATGAACTTAATGATAAAGAGAAAAAGAGATTCGATGCTGATATCAAGGCTTCTAACATCACACTTCAAGGTCTTCCAAAAGATATCTACAAGCTGATCAATCACAACACTGAAGCCAAGGCTGTGTGGGATAATGTCAAGATGCTTCTTTCTAGTTCTGAATTAACTATGGAAGACAGAGAATCACAACTCTATGATGAATTTGAGCACTTCAAGATGAAACCAGATGAGAGTGTCTATGAGTATTACGTGAGATTCCATAAGCTTGTTAATGACATGAGGAACATCAGAATGACTATGCCAAACATTCAGTTGAACTCAAAGTTTGTGAACAACATGAATCCCGAATGGCACAAGTTTGTCACCTCTGTGAAGCTAACCAAAGGATTGAAGAATACAAACTATGAGCAACTCTATGCCTTCCTTCTTCAGAATGAGAGACATGCCATGTTTGAAAAGAGGATTCTTGAACAATTCAAAACAAATCCGGGAGAGACAAGCTCATCAAATGATTCAACCGCCTTCTACTCAAACATTGGGATTACCACTAAAGCTTCACAAGTTATACCCATGGGTGATGGAACTCACAAACTCATTCCCGATCCAATGTTCAAACAAGCCGATGCTGATGCACACGTGGGTAACTTCATCAATCAACTGGCTCTCCTGATTAGTCAAAACATGAACTCTCTCCCACACACCAACAATAACCTCGAACAAAGCATCTAATCCACACAATCAAGCCACTGCCGAGATGGGAAGGTTATAGTACAACCAGTTCAAGAAATGCAGTATGAACAAGGAAGAGGTGGAGTTGGTAGAGGCTATGTGACAAATCAGAACAGGGGAAGGAATGGAAATCAGGGACAAGTAAAGCCGATCAAGTGTTACAACTGTGGAGGTGAGGGACATATTGCTAGGAACTGCACATCTCCAAAACGTCCACAGAACGCAGAATACTTCAGAGACAAGATGCTGCTTGCACAAGCTCAGGACAATGGTGCTGCCTTAGATGAAGAGGAGTTGTTGTTTCTCACTGAGGGCAATGTCAAGACCTATGATGCAGATGTGGATGAACAGTCAATTCAGGAGATAGGTCACAATCATCAGAATGCCTTTCAAGTCGCTGACTGTGATGCATACGACTCTGATGTTGATGATGGACCTACTGCACAAACAATTTTCATGGCTAGCATTTCTCCAATGGTCTCTCCTAAGGTCCCATCTTCACCACAAGCTGGACCATCCAAAGACAAACTCATTTCTGAGGTATTAAAACTATACGATGATGCTGATGGGCAAAAGATGCATGACAAAGTACAATCAACTGAAACTATTGAGTCAGATATTGAAAATGTGGGTAATGTCAATGTTATCCCATATGATCAATATATGAAACAAAGTGAAAGTGAGGTAGTACCAAGTGATGCATCTTCTGCAGTCGACGATGACTATGTTTTTGATGAATACACTGCATGTGCACCTGATGATTCTGTTATCTCTGAACTTAATGCCTATAAAGAACGAGTTGCCATTTATGAACAACGTGCTAAGTTTGAGCTAATTACTCGTGAGCAGGAGTTGGATAACCAAATGCGTATAATTATTAGAAAAAGTAATTTTAGAGAAGAAGTGTTAAAACAAGAGTTAAATTCCTTATAAGAAAAGCTTTCAAAAACTGCTAAGCAAAAACAAGAACTTCAAGAAAATGTTAAAGTGCTTAAGCAGGAATTTCATGCCAAGGAATCAAAACTTTTGAATAATTTTTCTAATCTAAAAACTTTGAAGAACAAGCTTGAAAATAAGTTGTACGTACAAGGGAATACCATTCAGACTGCTCATATGGTCACTAAGCATAGAGTTTTAAGCGATAAGCATAGTGTTCCCATTATAGATAAACCCAACCCCGAGTACAGTAAGTTAGCTAAGGCAGCTCAAAATGTAATTTATGATGGCAATGAGATTCTTAAACCTAGACAGAAACCTAGTTGCGTTGAGTGCACTGAGGAAGATAGAAAATTAGATGATGCATCTAGGGTGAAAATGAATAAGAAGCTAGAAGATCCTGAATGCAAAAAGAATAACATCACGATCAAACCCCATGATTACAAGAAGGAAAACTGGATCTCCTTAAACAAATTTAAGCCTCAAACGTTGTTAACACCAGAACAAGTTTTCTGGAAAAAGGATTTAGATAAGCAAAAAGCTGAAAATCTTGTTGAAACAAACCCTCCCCTTAGGAAAATGCCTGCAGCGACTGTGTATCCTCCAAATACACCGATGCATTTAGTTCCTAGAACTATTGCCACTAAGGGAAAGACCTTAATCAGCCAATATGTTATTCTTCAACTATTTGTCGATTTTGAGAAAACTTGTAAGAAAAAGATCACACCCACTGAGATAACTGAAGGGGAAAGGGGTTTTGAGCAAACAAAAGAATGCTATCTAACTGAAGTAATGCCTTTCTTTAAACTACTAAAAGATCATTTTGAGAGTCTTAAAAAAGGGATAGATTCAGATATTAAAGGAATGGAAAAGGAATTTGATACAATGATAGTTGAGGTTAGTGACTATGAGCGAGCATTAAAATATAATGAGATTGAGAGGAAAAACTTGCATACCTTGAATGAGAATCTTATTTCTGAATGTATTGCTCAAGATGTGTTTTACACTGCTACGAATTGCTCCATTAATGCTTCTCAATTTCATTAATTATCTGTTGCTCTGAAAGTCTCTCATGATCGTGTCATTGAGCTTGAAAAGATTAATTCGAAACTTAATGAGAAAATTGATCAGGATGATCACGATAATTTGGTAAAGTATCTCTCTAAACTAGAAGTTGAACATTTTGATTTACAACTAAAATATCAACATCTAAGAGAAAATGTCAAAACCTCAAATATCAAGACATCCTTGGATGTTCCTGAATTTGATGCAGTTTTTGAAATTAGCAAACGTGATGAACAGATTCGAGCTCATTGTAACACGATCAAAAAGTTGAAAGCCCAAATCTCTCTATTAAAGGGTGAAAAGAACAATGTGACTGGATCCCAAATGCCTCCTCCTTTAGATTCTCAGTACTCTCAAACTTTTCATCTTCAAAACTTAGTTAATGCCTTACAAAAGGAAAACGAGAGTTTTCTAGAAGAAAATGAAAAAGTTAAACGACACTTTAAAGAGTTATATGATTCAATGAAAGTCACTCGTGACCAAAACAACGAAAAAATAACGTCTTTACAAAAGGAAATTGAGAATCTGAGAAGTCAGGAAAATGGGAAACTGCCACTTGTTTTTAATAAGAATGTTGTTTCAAAGTCACCCTTAGACTGCAAATACACTGTGATGGTTAAATATATTCCTCCTCATCTTAGGAATAATGAACCTGCGTTTCATGACTATTGTGCTCACCTTAAGGATAGTCTAGAATGTCTCCGTGAGATTGTTGAAGAGGATTTCATTAATAAACCTCTTGATAGAGAAATTAGGTTTGCTTGCCTCCAGGCCAAACGATCTCAAGAGCTGCTTGAATGTGTAATTGCAACATGTCCAAAATCCTTAGGGGTAAAAGGCAAAGATGTGATGCCTTGTTCTATGCCTAGTGCCAAGCAATCAAACCATTCTAGGCCCAGTTTTAAGAAAGTGAACATCAATGTGCCTTCTAGTAATACAGATCCTTGCACGTCTAGTTCAGGAATGCAAAAAGTAGATCAACCAACTAATGTTCCCATAATTCCCTCTACAGGAGTAATCAGTGACATTAAAGCAAGCGAGTCAAAGCCTCCAGGCAATACCAAGCAAGATAGGACCTCGCAAGCTAAAAATGTGCATTGGAAGAGAGTAGAAGACCAACCTAGGAACTTTATGTTTATGTTGAATAAAACGAATCGTGTTGATTCTAGTATTAGCCATAGGCATACTGTAATTAATTCGAATTCTGATACTATTTGCAAACCATGTAATAATGTCTGCATGAATTCTGTTACTAATCATGAATGTGGTGTGAATGCTGTCTAATACTGTCAAATTCCCAGTTAATCTTGTTAATGCAAAATATCATGCTAAGAAGGCAACAAGGCAAAGGCGTAAAAAAGTTAGAAAACAGTGGAAGCCCACAGGAAGAACATTTAGTAAGATAGGATATCAATGGATACCTGTTGGCCATAAAGTTAATCAGGCAACACCTACTAGAAAATGGATGCCTACTGGTAGAACTATTCCCTTAAGAAGTGAACATACTTTGAATAGGGCAAATACGAACACTAGTACAACATCTATTCATAATGATCCCATTGCCTCAATTTCTGATATGAATGTTTCTATTTCTGATGTGGGTGTTCCAATCACTGTTACTATCCAAATGGAACCCATTCTTGCATGGGGATCCCAATTATCAAGTTATCCATTCTTGTCTGTGTTCAACTCCAGATCGTTCAAATCGTTCTGTGGTACCTGGACTCAGGCTGTTCCAAGCATATGACTGGTGACCGGTCGCGGCTCATGAACTTCGTGAGCAAATTCATCGGGACAGTTAGATTCGGGAACGATCATTTCGGTGCAATTATGGGTTATGGAGATTATGTTGTTGGTAAAAGTGTTATCTCCAGGGTATATTTTGTGGAAGGTCTTGGTCATAACCTGTTCTCTGTTGGTCAATTCTGCGATTCTGATCTAGAAGTAGCCTTCAGAAAACATACTTGTTTCGTTAGAGAACTTGATGGTAAGGAACTTTTAAGAGGAACACGTGGTTCAAATCCATACACCATCTCTATCGAAGATATGATGAAGTCTTCTCCAATTTGCTTGTTGTCAAAGGCTTCTAAAACAAAGTCATGGTTATGGCATCGTCGTCTCAATCACTTGAACTTCGGCACCATCAATGATCTCTCCAGAAAGGACCTTGTTGTAGGTTTACCTAGACTTAAGTATGAAAATGATCATCTTTGTTCAGCATGCCAATTGGGAAAAAGCAAGAAGTATGCCCATAAACCCAAGCCTACAAACTCTGTTACAAAAGTTCTTCATACAATTCACATGGACTTATGTGGACCCATGAGAGTGCAGAATATCTTTGGGAAGAAATATGTGTTAGTTGTGGTTGATGATTTCTCTAGATTCACCTGGGTAAAGTTTTTAAGGACAAAGGATGAAACTCCAGATATCATCATCAAACTCATCAAACAGCTGCAGGTTCGTCTTAACAAAACAGTCAGAATCATCCGAACAGACAATGGAACTGAGTTTGTTAACAAACAACTTAGTGAGTTTTATGAGAGTATTGGAATCAGTCATCAAAGAAGTGTTCCTCGAACTCCTCAACAGAACGGTGTAGTTGAAAGACGAAATCGAACTCTTGTGGAATCCGCAAGGACAATGCTGATTTACTCAAAGGTTCCAATGTTTCTCTGGGGTGAAGCCATCGCCACTGCATGCTACACCCAAAATCGATCCCTGATCCACACTGCTCATGGAAAAACTCCATATGAACTTGTCCACAATAGAAAACCTAATCTCTCATTCCTTCGTGTGTTTGGTGCTTTGTGCTATCCAATGAATGACGGTCAAGACCTAGGTAAATTAAGAGCAAAAGCAGATATTGGAGTTTTTGTTGGTTATGCACCAAACAAGAAGGGTTACCGAATCTACAAAAAGAGAACCCAAAATATCATGGAAACTATTCACGTTACGTTCGATGAGCTGACCGGTCAAATGGCTCCTGGAAAATCCAGTTCTGGACCCGCACTTCAAAACAGTCCCATTGGTTCATCTCTTGTACCAAACTCATCTCCAGCAACTCCATATGTACCTCCATCAGAAGATGATTTAAAGAAATTGTTTGATCTAATGTTTGATGAGCACTATGAACCGAATGCTGATGAAATGTCAGTCCCATCAACAGAGGCTGCTCCTATCCCTGTGAATGAAGTGAACCCTTCAGTCTCAATTTCATTAAGTCAAGATGCGCCTGCTGCTGATCACTCAGTCTCATCAACAAATCATCAATCATCAAATGTACATCATGGAAGTGTTTCTGGCATCAATGATGAAGTAAATCCCTTTGCAACTCCCGAAGATGCTCCATTTGAAAATATCTTTGCTCCTGAATCATCATCAGAACCATCTTCATCAGGAGACATCGACTCCGCTACTTCTGTTCCACAACAACAACCACATGAACACCTTAGAAAATGGACACATGATCACCCATTGGACAACATCATTGGAAACCCCTCTCGCCCAGTATCCACACGGAAACAACTTGCAACCGATGCCTTATGGTGCTTCTTCAACTCCGTACTCTCTAAGGTCGAACCAAAAGACATTAAAACCGCCATGAATGAAGACTAATGGTTCAATGCCATGCAAGAATAAATTCATGAGTTTGATCGACTTGATGTATGGGAGTTAGTACCTGCTCCAGATTGTGCTATGATGATTGCTCTGAAATGGATTTTCAAAGTGAAACTTGATGAGCATGGTGATGTCCTAAAGAACAAGGCTCGATTGGTTGCCAAAGGATACCGTCAAGAAGAGGGTATTGACTTTGAAGAATCTTTTGCTCCTGTTGCTCATATCGAAGCTGTCAGAATCTTCTTGGCTAATGCGGCTAGTAAGAACATGGTCGTATATCAGATGGATGTGAAAACAACCTTTCTTAATGGTGATTTGAAAGACGTGGTTTACGTCAACCAGCCAGAGGGTTTTGTGAATCCAGAGCATCCTACTCATGTCTATCGCTTGAAAAAGGCTCTTTACGGTTTAAAGCAAGCTCCTAGAGCATGGTATGATACGCTGTCAAAGTTTCTTCTATCCACTGGATTCAGCAAAGGAGCAGTTGATCCTACATTGTTCACCCGGAAGTCAGTCAAACATTTAATTCACGTTCAAATTTATGTAGATGATATTATCTTTGCCTCGACTGACCCAAATGAATGAGATCGTTTTTCTAATGAAATGGGGTCCAAATTTCAAATGTCTATAATAGGACAAATGTCATTTTTCTTGGGATTACAAATTTCACAAAGTCCCGGAGGCATTTTCATAAATCAATCTAAATATGCAAATGAGATTTTAAAGAAATTTGGTTTTGTATCGTGTGACACCGTTGACACTCCCATAATTGAACGAACCAAGCTGGATGAGGACCACTCAGGGATCATGGTAGATCAAACGAAATATCGTATCATGATTGGATCCCTGATGTACCTCACAGCTAGCAGACCAGACATCTTGTTCGTTGTGTGCATGTGTGCTAGATATCAGGCTAAGCCTACTAAAAAGCACCTTGAAGCGGTTAAACGGGTCTTTCGGTATCTCCAAGGAACCATCAATATGGGACTATGGTACCCGAAGGACACCGGTATGTCACTAACCGCCTATGCAGATGCTGATCATGCAGGATGTCAAGATACACGCGAAGTACATCGGAGGTGCTCAGTTTTGGGGTGATAAGCTTGTAAGCTGGTCTTCAAAGAAGCAAATGAGTACTTCTATTTCCTATACAGAGGCTGAATACATAGCCATGTCATCTTGTTGTGCTCAAATCCTTTGGATAAGATCCCAATTATCTGACTATGGCTTTGAATTCAACAAAATCCCTCTGTACTGTGATAATAAAAGTGCTATTGCTCTCTCATGCAACAACGTTCAACACTCAAGAGCAAAACACATCGACATCCGACATCATTTCATCAGGGAGCAAGTGGAAAACGGTGTAGTGGAACTCTATTTTGTGAATTCAGAATACCAGTTAGCAGACATCTTCACCAAAGCTCTTCCGAGAGAACGTTTTGAGTTTATTCTTCCTAGACTTGGCTTGAAAAGCCTTCAACCAGAAACACGCAAACGTCTTCAGGAGGAAGACGAGGAGTAAAGGTCTTTCCTTCATCTATACTTTGTATATATTTATCCAAAAAGCAAAATAGAAAAATATAAAACTTTCAAAATCCATAAAAATGTGAAAATTTCGAAAAATCCTCAAAAATATTGTCATTTTGTCATGCTTTTCTCGATTCGATAATATCTACGGTCTTAATGCTGTCATTCAAAGAATGATACGGGACTTTAGATGTTGTTAAAAAAAAATGGGAGAAAGAGAAACAATGGTTTACTGTTATTTCAGACAGTAACCCGCTTTTCAAAGGAAGAACAGAGCCATGTCTTATCTCATATCTCAAACCTAATGCTCTGATTCTAAAAACAAACGTTTGTCATCAACAAGACAAATGTTTTATTACAAATATTTTTCCTTCTAATGATTCCTCTGAAAAATATTTGCAATCTTATGAAAACTCAATTGTCTTGAAAACACTTCGGACTCTATTTTTGAAAATCAAAAAAACTTTTCAAGTGTCAAAATCTCAATTCATCAATCAACGACTCTCGTCATTGATTGAAGGGGAGAATGATTTTTCAATTAAATCAAAAAGTGTTCTTTTCAAACAATTTGCACTTAAATGGGTAAGGTCTACTCTAAATGGTTTACAAAATGTTACACAATTGGTTCCAGACCTTGGTTATTATTATGTTTTCAAAAGATATTTATGCATGTTCAATCAATGGAGTTTAAAGTCTCAAAATCAGATCCTTATCAGTTAAAACGGTTTCACAAATCAAGTCACAATTCTCCTTAAAAGCTTTCAAAATCAATTTAAATCTACAGAGATCACAAATCTCAAATGATTTGATATTTGTGATCGGAGGAGAATTTGTGATTTAAATTGGATTTAAACTTATAATTCGATAGATGGTTTCATAAGTGATTAGCATGTTTGCCTCCCCGCAAGTGACAAACGATTTCAAATTTTCCATGCACATGTTGAGGGGGAGCATCTATCTTAAATCACAAATATTTGAAACGTGATCAATTTGTCTCTGAGTGCAGGTTCCCTCTAATATGTGCAAAACTCTTTCAAAATTCGAGGCACATATTGAGGGGGAGCAAACTTGTGAAAACCTCATCCTTCCTCAAAATGTTTTATCTACTCAAATTGATTGGGAAGTGATGATGATCATTTTAGAAAATGTTAATCAAAAGATTGGACCTTTCATTCTTAATCTAACGATTTCAAAGATCTCTTGCCTCCATGTGCTAAACAATTTCTAAATGTTATGCATATGTTGAGGGGGAGCATTTCTAAAATATCAAAACAATTAAGATACAAAATGCTTTGATTATATATCACAAGTATCTTGATTGATTTTCAAATGGTTTTCAATTGGTTCCAATGGCAGATGAATGTTACCAAAAAGACCGACCAACTTTACTTTATGTATGGTGATATAAGGATGATAAGGTTAGGTTATGGTCCCAGGATCCGCCAGAACCGGAGGGATCTACCCAGGGACAATCAACTAGATAGTGTAGAAGTCCTTAGGTATGATGAAAAAAGGAGAAAGGTGAGATATGGGAAGAGTGTGGACTGAGACAGAGCTAGTACTAGAATAAACCCAACAAGGTTCTAGTAATGAAGTCTCGGTAAGCACTGAAGGGGTTGAAGAATGAAAAAGAATTGAATGTGAAAAAGGGTGAAAAGAAATAGCCCTCCATTTATTCAACTTTAGGGCAGAAACCGGGTTCAATTCACATACTACTGGTGGTTACCAAGGTAACATCGGTATTGAAGACAAGACGTCATGGACCCAGTGACGCACTGCACTTCAACTTTTCAAACCACTCAAGTTCCTCTTAAAAGGGCTTGTTTCATTCTCACGGGAAACCGACATAATCTATCGACTTTCTCTTAGAGATTGTTGATATTGAAGAAGGAGACCCTCTCCCTAGTCTCCGGCATAGGAACCAAATATCTACAATTGAGTCTAGAGCCACGAGATCATCAATAAATCTCTTTAGGACACTTTCAATGAAGATTCTCTGTTTCACAAAATGTGGAAAGAGAGATTATATCTTATGAGTCCTACGCATTATCCTTGTGGTATTGCCAGAACATCTAAGTGATATGCATTCATATTCACGATGAAGATGAAAAGCCTTCTGGAGCCAACATCAAACAAGCTCCTGGTAGGTGGCATGTGAGATCTATCCAATAGATCAACCATGTGACAACTGGACAGAAACAATGGAGAGATTCAATCTTTTGAATCAATCCTGGTTCAGGTTATGGATTGACGGATACCTTTGAAAAACCGGTCGTTGTGCTTAAAAACTCTTTTCTTTAGCACATCGACTATGTACTTATTTCTCAAAATAAAAGGTGTTTATGATTGATAATTGATTTTCATTAAAACCTTCGTTGTATTACAAAAACAATTTCTATTGAGCAATACACGATTGTTTTTCAAATCTCTTCTCATCAATCAGTGAATCTCGTTTCGCTGGTTCACTCACTCCGTGTTGTCTTCTTTGAGACGTTCCAGTTTGAGAGCAACTAGAGCAGCTGCGAAACCCTGTCAAGGAAATTCTTCGGAAATATACCTGATCACAGGCAGTACTTGTACTGATCAACGGGGAACCGTGGGCCGTGTACCTCAATTCATCGAAAGTGATCAAAGACACTTTCATGCACTTTATTGCTAACTGTTTTATGCAGGTACACCCCGACGTTTGCAGCTGATCAGAATGAAACGGTCAATCCATAGCCGCATGCTCACACAACACATTCATATCTAAAGAAATCATGATTAGTGCATCAATAACTCTGATATTATCACTCCATGCTTCTGCTACGTTGCTGCCAATATCATGAATCAACGAAAGCTTCCGCTACTCTGATAAGAATAAATCATGATCCAGAATGTGAGCATGTCGGTCCAAAAGTCACAACATCACATAATACCAATACCAAAATGGATGAGTCAGAGGTTTAATGTTGCTGATGATCTCAAAGCTGGCTCAAAACTCAGTATCACGTGGATCAGTTAAAGACCTCCACTCAGATTATCCAAAACATGCAAATATGAAGAATCAAAGACTACGAGCTACAGAACAAGAATCCAAGAACAATCTCAGTGTAATATCTGTTTGTTTTCTATGAAATTTTATGTATGTTTGAGGTGACCTCCCTTAGGGGGAGATTGTTACTTGTTAGGATTTGGAAAATCCAGTAGTTAAAGTGTCGGTCACCTCAAGTATATGTAATCGTTAGAAAGCTCGTAGTCGTAGTTATTTAATGTTAAGTAGTATTTAGTTATGTAACACCGTGGAGGACGGACGGGTCTTTACCCACTGTATGCCTGATCCACAGCCCGTTGTGTGGCGTTTTATTGTAAGACTATAAATACTCTCTACCTTCCAAGGTAGAGAGTTGGAGCTCATAATAAGATTTTTCTTTCTCTCACTAAAGTTCTCAACTCTCTTCCATTTCTCTCTCTTGAACTTTCTCTCTCTAAACATATTGTACGCCACTTAGTGATTATGGTTTAGTGTGTTTGTGAAATCCTATATGTTACAGTACCAGACACAAGGAGAAATAATCGGGGTCAAGGAGTATCGATTTTTTTGCAAAAAATTAGCTTTCGGTCATTCGTAGCGAAATTTAGCCTCAACTTCCCATTTTAGCTTGACAACTCCAAATTTCACTTTTAACCAATTTTCAAATGAGATTCCCTTTTATCCGACTTTCATTCTTCTTTCCTCGTCAAAGTACGCCCATTCCTTGCGTTTAAGCCAGTTAGGGTCGGGGAATTCTCCTTCATCGTAAATTTTCCGGCTGGGGTTGCACGTAGGCCATGCTCTTGTGAATTCATCGGACATCATAGCTGGTTCGCAAAAATGAAGAGTCCAATCTACCTCAGTGAACAAATCGTTCATAATATCGTGCCCTTGAATCCACCGCCTCTTGATTAGTTTTTCGCCTTCCCAGCACCACCAAACTTCTGCTGCTTTTTTTATCCTTCGAATGAGAAATTGTCCTCCCCCATTACATCGTTTTTGAAATGGAGAACAAGTAGGCAATGTTAATTTAGAACCCTCAATCAAAGAAATTTCTGGAGCACAACAGTGAAGTTTACCCGTAACAACAATATCAGGTACGGAAGGTCGGACATCATCGTCTTCTTCTTCGTTGTTGTCATCATCACTCGACTCGGTCCCATGCAAATGGCCAAAATATAAAGGAGAAAACCTATCGGAACAATCCACTTGAGCCTCCTTTGGATCCTCATTTGTCACTATTTCATCCGGCTCATGGCGCAAAGTTTTTTCCATTTTAAATTCTACTTTATCACTATAGTATCCCAATGAGTCAAGGAACGGTTTACCAAGAATTAAACGTTCCCTTGTGTTTTTCTCCATGTCGATAACCACAAATTCCGGGGCAGAAACAAACCTATCGACCTTAACACAAATACCACCTGTGATTCCTAGGGGAGTAGCCTTGGTCATATCGGCAATCTCAATCATAATATCCGTTTTCCAATATGGATTAATTTGAGCTTTAAGAATATGAAAAGTGGCATGATGTTTATGCTAGACCCAAAATCCACTAACCCCAAGATATCATGACTCCCAACTGAATATGGAATGACGAACCCGTCTGCGCTAATATCTTTAACTGAAAATAAACCGATTTCTGACCTGTTTACGTTTTCTGAATCGTGGTTACGCCGTAACTCAGGAAAATAGTTACGGCGTAACTATAAATGATTGTCGACAATCGCATCTTTTAAATTTTTGGTTGGAGAATGGCAATCTTCAATTACTTCCTGTGAATTATCATCAGAAAAAACGATATTACATACCACCATAGGTTTGACCCCCTCAGGTTCAGTGTCATCCATCTCAATTTCTGCACTAAGCTTTTCCACCATGGCTTCAAGGTTTTTTAGGGTTGTGTCATGTCTTGAGAGGTTTTCCTGGGAATCCCTGAGCCATTTATCTTGTTCTTTTTGCTTTTGGGCTGAGCTTTCCAGGAATTGGTTAATGGTCTCTTCAATGCTGGGCCTTCTTTCTCCATAAGGCCCACGGTTATAACTTCCACGATACCCATTATTATTCCTATTATCCCCATAAAACGGTCGAATTTCTCCATATTTAGCTTCTTCGAATGTGCTATCTTCGTTAGTGTGAGGGCAATATTTGGTGAGATGTCCTCCTCCACAGCTTTCGCAACCTACTTGGATGGCATGAATAGTTTCTCTGATCTTAAGCATATCCCGACCAAGAGTTTCTAGCTTGTTAGTCATGGCGGCAATTCCTTCGGAATTTCTATCCAGGCTTCGTTTGCTTCCTCCATCATGCCATTTTTGAGAGTGATCAGCCAGTTTTTGAATGGCTTCAATGGCGAGAGTAGGAGTCATGCTCGGAATAGGTCCTTGGTAATCCAGCATCTGTCTCGTAGTTAAGTTAATACCTTTGTAAAAGATCTTGACCTTTTGTTGGCTGTTTAGGTCATGAGTTGGACACTTGTAGAGGAGCTCGTTGTATCTATCCCAGGCTTGATACAACGTTTCATGGTCATCTTGCTTGAAATTATGGATTTCCATGAGCTGATTAGATATCTTCGATGGAGGACAATATCTTTGGATGAAGTGCTTTTTTAGTAGAGCCCATTTCTGAACTGCCCACTAAAAAAGACCTTTGTTTAGTCCCCTTCAATACTGTACCAAAACCTCCTCAGGGAGTTTTGGGCAACTGTAGTGGCCTATGACCCGACACCCACAACTGATGAGACAGACCTCAGACCACTCAGGGAGTTTCTCATCAAATTCTCAATTTTAAATGGGGAACAATTAGTCACCCTGTACTATAAAACCTTTTGTACCTCTACAGGGCTTGACTATAATCCTGGAAAATATGTTGCTCACCCTGACCCAGCCACTGTTAAGGCTGAGTTGGATAAAATTGTTTTGGATCCAAAATTTTTGGACAGAACCCCAGTCACCAAGAAGTCTTTTCCCGTGGCTTGGAAGATCATGTTCACTTTTTTGATTCAGGTTCTCGGAGGGAACCATTCATCCACTAAACAAGTTAATTCTATTCAGTTGATGATGGCATACAGCTTGATGACTGGGACTGATGTCGACATTGGGGAGATCATTTACAGTGATCTCGTAACCAAGCTACTGAGCAAAACTAGGGCAAAATACGTTTCATACCCTAGGTTTGTCTCATGTGCTTTACAAGTGTTACTGGGTTGCAATTATCCTCAGGAATACAAATATGGCGCTTTACCTGCCATCCTGAGCCCTTCAAATTTTCAAAAGGACCCATCCCTTGTCACTGAAATTGAATTGACGGCCCATATGGTTGCTATAAACAACCAGAGGGACTCAGTGTCTCCAAACCCTGCTCCCAAAAAGAGAAAGGGGAAGTCTCAGACTGGGACTAAAACCAAACCTAAGTCTTAGGGCCCTAAGGCTTCTGGAGCACAGCCTAAAAGGCAAAGAAAGCCCCAGACTGATAAGCCACCCAAGGGAGACCAAGCAACATCCACCCCGGTGACATCGAAGGACATTGATACATCACAATCAGTTCCCTTGGTCCCAAAGACTACTCCCCAAGATCCAGAGGGAAACATACAACCCGCTGGTAGGGGAGCGCCTTCCACTCAGCTCAGTAAGGACATTCGCAAATCAACGCTTTTTTCTGAGGGCACAACTACTGATCCCAAAGACTCAGGGGGAAACAAACAACCCACTGATAGGGATATCACTGCCACTGCTTCTAAGGATGGCACTGGGAAACACCCACCAGTGCTTGAAGGAGCATCGAGGGACAAAGACTCGGAGGGAAAGGAACAACCCGCCGATATGGAACTCACAACCAATCCTGACTCCGGAGAAGACACTGGGAAAAACCCATCAGTGTCTGACGGGTCACTGGGGGACAAAGACTCAGAGGGACAAAAACCACCCACTGATACGGAGCCCATCACCCCCACTGGTCTTCTTACAATTGCTGAGGTCAATGACATACTATTTTCTGATGAGGAACTAGTTGCTGACAGTGAGGACGAAATCCTTTTTGCTGGAGAAGAAATGGACGCTGATGTTCAACCACAAGAACAAGAACATCAGCCTGATCTAAAGGATCCTGAGGAGTCACCCTTTCAAGCTGATGATGACTCCTCTGCTTCCTCAGACTCTTCAACCCTTGATGAATGGAAGCAATATGACAATACTCTTCCACCATGTGGATAAAAAGGGCTACAAGGAGGCTATACACTGGTGTTACTGATACTCTCTGGGATCAGCATGTTGAAGCAACTGCAAGTTATGCCGATCTGAAAGCTGAAGTGGTTGCTACATGTGCGAACACTGATGAGCATAGGGGTCTCATGTATGATCACCTACATAGGCTAGATGACAACCTGAAGAAGTTTCTCAAATACTTTCAGGACACTTACAGCAAGCTGGATGAAGTCAGGGAATCTGTCAAAGAAGACCCAACACTCAACTCCAAAGTGCTCGAGGCTACTGAGGTCTACATGAATAATTCCTCTAGTCTCACTGAACTGATCACCATGCTCAACAATGCAAATTTTTAGGGTCTTAGCTCCTCAGTTCAGTCTCTTCAATCTACCCTGGGTTCACTGGATACAAAGGTTGCTTATCTGGCTAAATCATCCTCTTCTATGGCCAGGAATCTCGGGCCTAGAATGATAGCACTGGAATTATCTCAGGCCAATCTTGCTGAAAAGGTCACAAGTCTTCAACAAGATACATCAGACATCAAGTCCATGGTCTCGGAGATCTATCAAGCCTTCAAAGGTCAAGCTGCCCCTTCTCCCTCAGTGTCACAACCAACTCTTGCTCTCACTGACGCTGTGGCAACAATTGAGCGGGAGAGAGCTATTGAAAAGACTCCTTCTCACACTGAGGGGGAGCCAACTCAACCTGTACTTGCAACACCCATCTCACCAATGACCAATCCCACCATCAGGAACACCAACCTCAATGACAACAACAACAACAACAACACCAGTAGTCACTACTATACCCCCACTAGTATCATCCTCTTCATCTGTTCAGGACAAAGGCAAGACCATCATGACCACAACTGAACCTATCAAGATTCCCCATGTAATTGGTGACACTAGGTATTTGCTTACTTTAGAACAGCTAAATGCCTACCTTGAAAAGGAAGACAAACGTAAGAAACAGGCTGAGGAAGAAAGGAAAATGATAAGATCATTTAAAAGCTCAGCTAAGGATCAATAACAAAGACTAATAACATGCACAGCGGAATAAACTAATCGATACTTTGTTATTGAACAAGGTTTCATTCACCATTAACTAACTAACTAACTAATCTCGTCACCTAGGCTTTTACAAGACTATACGCCTAGGACACACACACATACCTTTTAGTCGACTACATCTTGGAAGACTTAATAATAAAACCTACACCTATGTCCTCTTTATATACTAGAGGATTAGGGTTTACAAAATACTACAAAGGACTAATAAATAAAACTTCTTTTGTAAGCAAGTCCTTCCATCTTTTTGTAGGTTTCCTTCTTGTCATATTAAGTCCCTCTTGTTTCATTCTTTTTGTCTTATCAACTCAAATGTATAATTCCCAACAATCTTCCCCTAGTTGATAATGACAAAACCATTCTTGAACGAACTTCCCTAGACGAAGTAGAGAAATTGAGATCAGGGATCTCACCATGAATGAAACAAGTATGTCTTCCTTTGTCTTCCCCTTAATCCATGCCATGCCACTCAAACATCTCTTCCCCTTTTTGTTATTATCCAAATAGGGAACGTATGCAAATAATGATCTTGACCACCACGAACCAATATCATACTTCCAATCTAAGCCGTCCAATGTTTCGAATTGCTCTCCATGAAGAACACCAAAATGCTTACTAAAAATGAATCCAAAACAGTAGAAAACTCCAACTAGCAGTAGTAATAATGATCAACAGTAGTAAAAATCAAACACTTCCCCTTGAGTGTTGCATGAACATCAAATGATTCTTCAAATCTGTAAGCTCCTTGTAATGATCACTTGTGAAGAAAACCAAATATAACGAACTTGATGAAGAAGTAAAATAACCCAAACTTGTATCTTATATCTTGCACTATAAATGACATTGAACGTATACCTATGTATAGGGAGACCTCAATCTCTTGACGATAATCACTGAGCACAATAACGTCACTCCTTTAAGTGTTATGTAAAATCTTTGTCATAACCATTGAAGCACGAACAAGTTACCTCCTGCTAAAAGGTATGATAAAACACGTATCCAAGTAATTCCACTTCACCTTCAAATAAGTGATAAATAATCCTCTTCGTAATCAATTCTTCAATAAAATCAACTTCGAGCTTTTTAAAATCTTTTAAGAACAAAAATCCAAACTCCTTGTGTGTGTGAACCAACTCTTCTGTGTGTGTAAACCATCCAAAAATCCATAACAATTATTATGCTCAACTTCCCCTCAATACCAAAACAAGCCTATTATATTAGAGACCCATGATCCCACCATAAAAAAAATAGACCAATAATACTCCACTGATGACAGTTAAATCTTCACCAATGTCGAACAAGTAGTAGCAGCACTGTAAAACACCGAGCAGTACTTTCAACTTATACGGGCAAAGCAGTACTTTTACAAGGACGAGCAGTACTTACAAGGAGGAGCAGTACTTTCAAGGATAAACAGCAGTACTTTGAGCAATTTAGGGTTTCGACAGCAGTACTTTGAGTATAAACAGCAGTACTTTGAGTAAACAGCAGTACTTTGAGTAAACAACAGTACTTTGTCAGCAGCCATATTCGACAGCCTGTAACTTTTGCATAAAAGCTCAGATAGAAGATCCCTCTGGTGAAAAGTTAGATTGCTATATAGAGAACGTCCACCTAAAATTTCGTCACGATCCAACGGTTAACGAAAAAGTTATGATTGTTACAAAATAGTGCTGTAGTAACCTTACGGAATTTTTCAGTTTCAGCAGTAGACTTCGACAGCTTATAACTTTTGATTGAGAACTCTAATTAACAATCCCTTCGGTGAAAAGTTAGAAGAATATACTGAGATGCACCAGCAAAAATTGTAGCTCGATCCAACGGTTCAAGAAAAAGTTATCGCTGTTTGAAAACAGCCCTGCAGAAAGATACGAAAATTTTTAATAGCTTCGAATTTTGTATCTTTTCTTCGAAAAAACTTGTAGATCCTGTTGAACCTAAGACCTTGATAGATCTTGGAGCACTCGTAGATCGTTAGTAATGCTTATGTAATCACAAACACACTAATAGAAAGTCTCAATTACTTGTATTCTTTAGCGGAAATCAAACACAAATAATAACACAAATAACTAAGAACTCGTTGATCCTCTATGGATCTTTTAATAATACTAAAACTTGTTTTTCCACTCGTACATCATTCATACTATTGTGTTCCTTTTATAGACAAGGAACCCTAAACCGTTTTCCTAGAAACGTATAAACATAAAACTAAATAAGATATACATTAGCACTTAAAATCTCAGCTAGGGATCAATAACAAAGACTAATAACATGCACAGCGGAATAAACTAATCGATACTTTGTTATTGAACAAGGTTTCATTCACCATTAACTAACTAACTAATCTCGTCACCTAGGCGTTTACAAGACTATACGCCTAGGACACACACACACACCTTTTAGTCGACTACATCTTGGAAGACTTAATAATAAAACCTACACCTATGTCCTATTTATATACTAGAGGATTAGGGTTTACAAAATACTACAAAGGACTAATAAATAAAACTTCTTTTGCAAGCAAGTCCTTCCATCTTTTTGTAGGTTTCCTTCTTGTCGTATTAAGTCCCTCTTGTTTCATTCTTTTTGTCTTATCAACTCAAACGTATAATTCCCAACAGAAAAGCAGAGAAGCCCGGGTCAAAGTAGTGTCTGAGGAAGCTGAAAAGATTGGAATTGATCCTAAAAAGCTTGAAAAAGGACAGGCAGGCCAAAAGTTCAAAGATGCTCAGGTTGCTGAGATGACTGCCCTAAGGAAAAGGCAAGATGAAAAGAACAAGAAGGCTGCTGCAATCAGGCAAGAAAGGATTGATCACTAAAATTGGACCATGACAAGCAGAAGGGCACTTGAAAAAATCACTGATGTAAAAATCATCCCCAGATCCAAACCACTGGCAATGAATGTCTACAGGGGGGATGATAAACGGTATTTTGAGGTTCATGATCCCTTAAAGTTCACTGACTTTGGGATCACTAAACTTGATGAACTTGGTCCCATCATCGAAAAAAAGCATAATGTGGTGGTCAAAGAGTTGATGAAATCCCTCAGCAAGCGTTATGAAAGACTAAGGGATGCACCAGCTCGGCTTGGGATACAGTCAGCTCATACTGAGGGTCAAGGATCTCAAACTCAATCATCCCAAGGTAAAAGAAAAAGGGTTGAATCTGAGCCTGAAGCCAAGGTTCCTGGTTTTGACTGTAACAGGGAGCTGCCTGAAGGGGTAAAATTTGTGAACTGCTTAGTCATAGAAAAGCCTGAAAGAGGACTTTTCTTCATTGATGTTTATGGAAACCCAGCATTTCAGAGATGGAGTGACATTGATCAGGCTGGCGTGGCTACAATGGCAAGTTACTTACCAGTGGCCTCTCAAATCAAATCTCTAGAAAACATCAGGTTATGCGCTGACCTGAATGCCAAGATAAAAGATCACCCTGACAAAGCAACCATCCTCTCAAAGAAACCAAAGCTAGAAGCACTGGGAATCCACCTTGATTGAGATCATTAAAAGCTTTATCATTTTATCTTTTGTACTAGTGATAGGAACTTTGTAATCTGATGAATAAACGATGTATGTTTTGTTAAAATATTCAGTGTTCCTTATTATGTTCACTAGTACATTCAGTGTAAGAAGAAGCCATTTGCTCACTTACACTGATCAAACACTTAGGCTATTTTTATATCCAAATAGGGGGAGACTGTTGGGTCCAGTGAATACCCAAACCCCTTAATTCTAGGATTTGAATAGAAAATACCCTACGTGTTTAAATCCTTAAACACTAACAAGTCACTGAGCGCATAACCACTAGGGGTGTAAACGAGACGAGACAGCTCGCGAGCTATTCGAGATCAACTCGTAAACTACTCGAAATCGACTCGATATAAACGAGTCGAGCTCGAGCTACTCGAGTACACTTTCGAGCCGAGTTCGAGCTCGAATATGCTCAGCTCGTGAGGCTCGCGAGCCTTTATCGAGCTTCAATGATATTACACTTTTACCCTTTTATATACATATAGTTACGTAAAATCGAGTCGAGTCGAGCTTGATATGCCCATTTTTCATCGAGTTCGAGCTTTAAAAGTGGCAATAATCGAGCTCGAGTCGAGTTTCGAGCTCGAGTTTGAGATGACGAGCCGAGCTCGAGCTTGAAATCCAAAGCTCGAACGAGCTCGAGTCGAGTTTCGAGCTCGAGTTTTACTAATCGAGTCGAGTTCGAGCTTGGCAGTACTCGACTCGACTCGGCTCGTTTACACCCCTAATAGCCACTCAGTGAGTTGTCTTCGGGATACTCAGTAAGAGACAAAGTAGAAGTCTCTCCACTCATTAAGGCGAAACTTAAAGGGTGAAGACTAAGTCAAGAAGAAGATGGTGGATTCAGTGAGTGATGACAATAACTCACTGAATCCCGATACTCTTCACCAACTACTACCACTAAAGACAATACTGAAGATGAAGACTGAAGGCTAAGAAGACTGAAGAATGAGCGGGACAAGGCGGGATAAGTTTGAACATATAAGACGAAGTCCTTATCAACCAAAGTCAAACTTTCCCTGAATCACTAACTACCAGGCTCAGTGTCATCACTGACAAGAAGAAAGTAGCCTTGCCACTTACTCTAAATAGCCATTGTAAACCGAGACAAAATACATCAGTATTTTGTCTTCTGTAACCTGTCAGTTTGTCCTCTAGGATAGAGTTAAAAACTATACTTGTATAAATAGCATAAGAGTTTGAGTGAAAGATTTAAGCTTGTGCATTAATTGTAAAACACACACACAAGCCATCTTTCACTCCTCCAAATAAAACTATGTCCCTGAGATAGCTCAGTGGTTCCTGTGTAGTTGTGCTTAGACATAGCCTAAGCTTAGTGAGGATTCATACCAAACTTGTCATTTCAATCCCAAGTACTATTCGGCAAGTACTTAGGTAATGTATTCTTTTTTATTCGTTTTAATAAAGAATATAAACGTTGAAAATTACTCATTGTGTTTATCTTGTTAAAACTTATCTTTACTTGCATTACTTCAGTCATGATTCACAATTAGTAGCTTTTATTGTTTTTAAACTAACTGTGAAACGGGAACAACAAGCTCGCAGGTTCATAACAAGGCTGGATGAAAGGTTTTTCCACCGGGATCAGATGAGAAGGTTGGAGAGCTATGTGGGAGGACGACAAAGTTTCCCTATCTTGACATTCCAACGTAAAGATAAGGTTCCAGGTCGTGTGTAATCGTTGGGTACTCTTTCAAACACTCTTGATTGTATTCTTGATATTTTGATTTATTTATTCATTATGGCTTGTGCATAAATAGCAGTGCACAACCCGTTCTTGTAATGACAGGACCCTGTGGTACGCATCAGTGCCACAATACTTATAAAAAGGAGCGAAAGCTTCTTACTTTTGAGTAAAATTTATCAAACCTTTTAGTATTTTCAAAATTTTGCTCAAAAGAACAAGTACTTCCTCTCGTGTTTTCAAAACCTCAAAAGTTAATATCACTTGTTGAGGGGGAGTATTTGCAAAATATCTTTGTTCAACCAACGTTCTTTGTGGAAATCTTCCCGCAAAACTCGAATTGGTCATATTCGATATCAAAATTTCATCAAAAATAACATTAATATGCCATTTTTGAGGGGGAGAAAAATTGTGTGATACAAATATGTTGGATTGTGATTGAATCTTTGTGTACTAAGACTTAACCAATGAATTGACGATCTCTGAAATGTATTAAATTGAAAAGATTTGTATTCTAAGACTTATCCGAGTATATTGTACCAATTCGAGAAACTCTTGATAGACATGAACTTTGACGCGTTTGACAACCTTTTCAAGGTTTGTGCACATCTTCAAGGTAGTTATTAGAGCTAGTTGTCACCTAAAAGCTGACAATGCATCTCTTTAACTATGCAACGTAATCGTGTCTCGCGAGAAATTGTATATCTTGAGTCGATCAATTCAAAAGTGCGCGCTCTACCCTCACTGTGCATATTTCTGTCAAAACTCATAAACACATGTGGAGGGGGAGTATTTCTGAAAAATACTAAATTCTCAAAGTGTTCCAAACATGTTTTCATTCACAAACACTTTGAGAGATTTTCATGAAAATGGTTTTATGGCAACATAGGATAGTCATGGAGTTATAAGGTGACTAAGTTTAGGAATAAACGTCCTATGATCCGCCAAAGCCGGAGGGATCTACCCAAGGACACCACCAATAGTTAGTACTTAGAAGTCCTTAGGTATGATTGACAAAAGGAGAAAATGAGAATCGGAGAAAGAAGGAGTTGAAGAATTAAAAAAAAAGTAAAGAAAAGGGTGAAAAGAAATAGCCCTCCAAATATTCAATTTAGGGCAGACACCGGGTTCAATTCATATGCTACTGGTTGTCACTAGCTGACACCGGTATTGAAGATCAAAAGTCGTCATGGACCCAGTGATGCACTGCACTAAACCTTCTTAGCCACTCAAGTTTCTCTCAAAAGAAGCTTGTTTCATTCTCACAGGGAACCCGACGTAATCTATCGACTTTATCTTAGAGATTGTTGGTATTGAAGAAGGAGACCCTCTCCCTAGTCTCCGCTTAGGAAAACCAAAGTGCACTTATTGAGTCTAGAGCCACGAGACTCATCAAAATATCTCTTAGGAACACTCGAACTTTCATCACTTGTCGTTCAACAATAAGGACGCAAGTGACATATTCTAGAGTCCTTCGCAGATCCTAGCAATCTACCGAGAACATTTATGAGGGGATTCACAATTGTGATCCTCAGTGATTGAATGGAAACTCCTACCAGGGTCAACATCAAACAGCCCTGACAGCAGGTCACTTCGGTAACTCCTTGTGGGTTACGCTTAGTGTTGTCTCAAACGGTCTACAGTCGTGGGCTGATGCTTCGGTGTACCTCAGTGACTCACCTGAACTGTAGATGTACTTCGGTATGTCGTGTTAGCCTTCTTAAGGGCCTCCAGTTCAGGAACAACCTTTGCTAGAATTAGAGATATTTTTTCACACTATGCTGTTAATACCCTCGAAGTTCGAACTTGTAAAAGCTAGAAATCCCGCTAAGGAGATTCCTTTCAAGAATCGAGTCCTGAAAATGTGGGTCATTACTTGAACTTTTTCAATGTAATGCCAATTGTCCCTCAACGGGATTTGGACGGCTAATTCGCCCGACCAAGGTGAATGGAATCAAGACATTCATCAGTAAAACAATCGTAGTTGTCAATTCTGTAAGAAAAGTCCACAATGATCGATTGGTGCTTATTACTAACCAAGTTTATGCAGCTGTTGATGGATGCTCCTGGGAAGAAAGATCGGGTTGATTCTTCACATGCTCATACCAACAACAACACAAATGAAGTTCTCTCAAAAGGCAACTCAAAAGTCAAAATAATTCTTCATCAAAGCCAAAGCCTCTTCAAAGTTTAAAGACTAGAGAACTACATCACATCTGAAATCCAAAGTCAAAAGGCGTGTGAGCATGTTGGAGAAAGACGTGAAGACACCTGAGCAACAAAGCTGACCGGAGGCAGACAACCACATACTATCACTACATCCACCAAAAGAAAAAAGAACAAAGAATACTACGACGTCAAAGCTGAAAATTTCAAAAGAAACAAGATCCCAAACTAGGGGAGATTGTTGGAACAAAAGCATCTCTACTCACAAGAAAGAAGAATGCTAGAAGACGTCAAGCAGCCGCTATTACATCATAACTATCACTTAGGGGGAGATTGTTGGAAACGCTCCTAAACTATGTTTGCAAGTGTTAGTCATTTATATGTAATAGGTTGCTTTAATATGGCTTTTATGTTAGTAATTAAGTCTAGGCTTATGTAGAAAGCCCATAAGCCTATACTAAAGCCCAAAAGGCCAAGGAAGGGACTAGAATGTGTTGCCCTAGCTCCCTTCCCCTATAGATACATTGTTACCTCTCATGTGAGAGGTGTTGTTCACCTTATCTAATCTACGCATAACCTTTCATATTGTATCGTGTGATTTGTGTATTCAACCTTCTATCTTTATCTCATTTCTATCATCTACATGCTTATGTTGATTTATGGTGACCTAACAAATAATAGTATAGCAAATCTAGCTAAGGGGGTGTTTGTTTAAGCTTATATAGCAGGCTTATGGTTTATTTGTTTTCGGCTTATGATTTATTTGGTTTGGCTTAAGTTTTCTAAGCTCACTTTTTGTAGTTTATTTTAAAACTTTTTGGCTAATAATTTTATTATGTCATGATAAGCTTATATAAAGCAAAAAGTTTCAAAATAAGCCACAAAAAATAAGTTTTTAAAACATTAATCGAAAACCAAATAAACCATAAATCCATTAGATAAACTTAAAGAAACACCCCTCAAAATCCAATGTTATATTTGGCTAATAACATATAGAGGAGAGACCATTTAACATACCAAAAGTTTTAACATAACAACGGACAAATCTCAGCCACTTATTTTTTTGTTGAGAAAAAAATGAGATTAATTAATATTTAAATTACAAATTCAATTAACCCATCTTTTTTTAATTTAAAGGGATTAAGCTGTAGAATAGCAAACGAACTTTTTTAAATGTACCGATTTGGTACGTGAACTATTTTTTGTTCCACTTAATGTAATGAACTTTCATATTTTGTGTCGATTTTAGTTGGTTCTGATAGAACAAGTTTGATGGTTCAAATCGACACAAAACATGAAAGTTCATTACATTAAGTGGAACAAAAAATAGTTCACGTACCAAATCGGTACATTTGAAAAAGTGCGTTGCTATTCTGCAACTTAATCCCTAATTTAAATATCTCATGAACCGTTAATCGTTAGACAAAATAAATTATACGGTCACGACAAGCATTTAATTATCTTTCTATAGACGGACACTTTGATATATTTTCGACAAACTTTTTTTTGTCCATTTATTGACGTTTTCTTTTTAATGTTGAAATTCACATGAAATATTGATAACATCAAATAGTCCTGAATATTAAGTGTCAATTTCCCCCGTTAATGCTCGTTATTTATATCATTTATATGGATTTACGCTTGTTTTACACTTTCAGGTAAATTGCGAGCATTGGAGCTAAAGAGACGCGGAAATGGAAATGTTACTAAGTGTGACAACCCGTACTTTCAGGTCATTTCTCGACACGATTCATGTCTCACAATTTCAACATTTATAGTAAACTTGGTTTACTTGTTTCAAATTCGCGTAACCTTGGAGGTTTAGCGGCGAATTCATGATCATGACATCACGTACATTTCATATGGACTATGATTAGTCTACATTTCATTGACATCATGTGCATCTCATTAGCTCATTCACGACATTCCATTTTACCTTCAACGCGTAATTTTTATGTTTAATAATCTTTATCGCGTGAGTTTTATTTTAAATATTTAATCCATTACTTTCAAAAATGATCCCGAGGTATTTTTAAACTTACATTTAGTTCATAAAAACTATATTCTTAGTTTTCCTAGTGTTTCAAATTTATTTGGTATTTTAATCGTTAAAGTTTAATTATTACGTCGTTTTCTTAAAAATTGTACGATAATTATTTTATCACCCAAATTTCACAAGGAAAGTATTTTTACAATTTTTATCAACTCATTACATTCTATTTTGACCTATTAAAAACTTACTTGTACCAAAAATTTCCATTTACCTTACTTGTACAATTTCTACACAATTACTTGCACTTTTGTCAAACTTTATACAAATTATATACACAAGTTTATAAAAAAAAAAAATATATATCTTTGTTGACAAAGACCCCTAAAATCCGGTCCAAGATGTGGTCATTAATATATCATGGTTCTTTGATTTATTTGATTGTTTACTCAACCATAAAAGTCATACTTCAATTATTTTCTTCTCATTTTCACTTCATTTATTCACCTAGTATTAGCAAGTTTTCTCTCTTCTTTGGTCCTCAACAAAACCGGTCACACATCCAAGAGCACAAGGGATCAAGATTTTTGCTAAATCAAGTGTTTACAACCTAGATTATATCCTTTATATGGTTTTGAAATAAAAACCAAGGATATTTAAGTTAATCCTTGTTACTTACACCTCATCACTATCACTTGTAAGCTTGTTTTTATCATTTTCAAGTTTCCTTTTCATTTTCATATGTTTCTTTTCATCTTTGGAGCTTATATGCATGTTATGTGATTTATACCATTTATTTCATGATTTATTGAGTTATATTATATATTGGTCATCCTATAAATATTCCCATGGTATTCTTTGGTCTTGATGGTGATTAGGAACCCATGACACCCTAAGAAGGTGTATGGTAGGATTAGATTAGTTTTGGAGTTGATTTGAAGGGATTAGAATAGGTTTTGTCCGAGAAAAACTATTTTCGATAACTATATTTTAAGGTTCTGTCCTTGTTTCAATTTTCTGGAAAATCCGACATTTGGTACAAAACTTTGGCCTTGATTTTTAGAAAATATACTTTAAAACGAATCCGTGGCCGCTTGAACGGAATAAAACGGACTTATAACGAAGAAGTTATGGATTTTTAAAGTTTGACGACGAAACGTATTATTTTCAGGATTTTCAGCTTTCTGTTTTTAGTGTTTTCGGGTCAAAAACGAGCCTTAAGCTTCACAAATTATTACGACTTCTCAAAAATATATTAGTTTACTTCGATACGAAGCTAAGGACATATAAAACGTAGAAAACGGATTTAAAACGACAAAGATATGGCCGTTTTCATAAAGTTGCCGTAAATATTATTTTCTGAAAAACTATATTATTTTTACGTTACAAGTATTTTATTAGCTGTAAGGGCTATGTTTGCGGCAGTTTTTAACCATGATGTGAAACTTTTTATAACGAAATGTCTTCTAGAAAAAAATCAAGTTCACCGGCCATATTTTTCAAAACAAAAAGCCGTTTGTCAAGCGGAGTTTTAGTAAATTATTTACGGATGTCCAAACTTGGCCGAAACTTATTTTCTGCACACAATTCAACAAAATCACCAACTTTAGCCTTTAATATCTTTATGACCGAGACCTTTTGGACGAAAACTCCTGAACTGAAACTTCTGGATATCGATACAAACTTTCCAAAACCGTCGAGTTCGTTCTCTAACGATTGACGTACACCGTTTTACGGCTAGTTTTCCAAAGCCATTTTTGTTGACTTCATGAAGATTCCGACGACATTGTTTTGCGACGAAAAGTGGTAATTTCACCAAAAATCATTATAAAATCATTGTAGGATGACATTTTGACGTAAAAACATGTAAAGTCATTTTTGAAGGGTCAAGACGTCAAAAGAGTATTTTTCGACGATGAGTAATATTTTCAAAACTCGTAAATGGTATAAATAACATACGTAATGCATGCATAGCATTACATTGCAACTCATTGCATATCATATCATTGGTAATAGGTCCTGGTTAACGCAACACATTATACCTCGGTGTACTCACTCTTGTCATCACCTGTTTACCAAGTGAGTTCCATAGCCCCTGCTTTTACTTGTTTTCATAACTGTTTTGGGGGAGATGCATGCTTAATTATTTTTTCACGAGTACTTTAGATTTTCGAGGCTAAACTCTATCATGATTACCATTGTTTCTAAATCAAAGGTTACACTATATAAATTGTTCTTGTTTGCGTGATACGGTTCTTCGTCGTATAACGTTCTAAATCAGTTGACTACTGATAAATTGAGTTAGGTGCTATGGATTATGTGCTACGGTTCTTCGTCGTATATCGTTCTAAATCAGTTGACTACTGATACATTAGGTCTAGTTTTATTGATTAAGTGCTATTGTTCTAAGTCATGTTAGGTACTATTGTGGATTCATTGGACATCATATGTTGGGAACATAAACTATACACATTCTGGCAATGGGTTGTGAATACACAGGTTGCAAGTTTTGTATGGGCGGAACTTGGAACTGAGTGGATTTTCAATGCCTTTGCTGCATAAACGATTTTTGAAAGGCTTTACATTTCAAACCAAACTCTATGAACTCACTCAACCTTTGTGTTGACACTTTTAGCATGTTTTAATCTCAGGTATCTAAGGCATTCACTTCATGGCACGCATTGGGACACATCATGGAGTCGTGGTGACGACGCGTCTCACTTGGGTTTTACGTACTTAAAAACATCGTTTGTATTGTAACAAACTTATTTCCGCACAAATTGGTTTTCATTTGGGACCTACTTTGTAAACTCTGATTATTTTATTAAACCAAACGATGTATTTTCCAAACGACACTTTAGGTCGTTCAATATAACTGTGATTGTGATGCTATGACAGTCAATCCCCAGGAATTCCATTCCGCTGCAAAACAGGTAATTTGGGGGTGTGACACTAAGGATTTATCACAGTATGCTTATTTTGAAGAGGTTACAGCGTAACTCCATTAGGTCAAAAGAGGTTCCACGCCGCTGATACTTACGCCGTAGCTACTGCATCACTTACGACGTAACCATGTTTATTGAAGACTACGGCGTGACCAATTATAAGGTTACGCCGTAACTAGCAGATCTAGTGCATTTACGTAGAAATAAAAGGTTACGGCGTAACTCATCTTTTGGTTACGCCGTAACCCAGACCTGGCCTATAAATACCCCACGAATTCCAGTATTTCTAATCATCCCATTCCACACACAACACTCTGAGAACGTGGGAAAAAGCTCAAGGAAGGTCTAGGGAAGCATACGGAGCTGTTTCCAAGGGAGAAGTCACACCATTACGATAAGCTTTAGCGTTTATTATTTCTTTTACTTTCAATTCATGTATTTCGTACCTTTAAATATTGAATTGATGTGCATGATTAATATGAGCGGCTAAGCACCCTTTGGTGCTAGCCTAGTTATGATTCCTTAATTGTTTTGTTTGCGTTTACCTTTACTACCGTACAATTATTTCTAAGTGTATGCATGCATAGTTCTTTGGTAGTCACCCCTGGTTCGGTAGTTTTGAATGGCGATAGAGGCCAATTGCCAAGGAGATATGACCAACTGACCCTAGGTGAGCGGACTTAGACGGGAAGGGTAAGATATGACCAACTGACGACCCTTTCTACTTGTGCGATTTGACCAACTGATCACCTATCGTTTGGATGAACTTAAGAATTGGGGGGTGTAGTGTCTAAGTTCCTAACGGCCTGGCACTCACTATTTAGAATCTAGCATGTAGCGGTACTTAATGACTCGGCTTAGGGGACCAGGTGTGACAACTCGTACTTTCAGGTCATTTCTCGACACATTTCATGTTTCATTATTTCAACATTTTTAGTAAACTTGGCTTACTTGATTGAAATTCGCGCAACCTTGGAGGTTTAGCGGCGAATTCATGATCATGTCATCACGTACATTTCATATGGACTACGATTAGTCTACATTTCATGGACATCATGTGCATCTCATTAATTCATTCACGACATTTCATTTCACCTTCAACGCGTAATTTTTATGTTTAATAATTTTTATCGCGTGAGTTATTAATTTAAATATTTAATCCGTTACTTTCAAAAATGATCCCGAGGTATTTTTAAACTTACAATTAGTTCATAAAAACTATATTTTTAGTTTTCCTAGTGTTTCAAATTTAATTGGTACTTCAATCATTAAAGTTTAATTATTACGTCGTTTTTCTTAAAAATTGTACGATAATTATTTTATCACCCAAATTTTCACAAGGAAGGTATTTTTACAATTTTTATCAACTCATTACATTCTATTTTGATTTACTAAAAAAAACTTACTTGTACCACAAATTACCATTTACCTTTATAAGTTACATTTCCTACACATATTACTTATACCCTTTATCAAATAATTACACAACACATTATTTATAAAAAAAAAAAAAAAGATATTTGAGGAACACAATCCCCCAAATCCGGTTTTGGGGGGGGGGGGAAGTCAAGGGTGTATTAATTGTTGGCATGGTTCATTAAAATCATGTTTTCTACTCTTTTACTTAAAGTCTTCTACTACTTTTCTCATTCATTCATTTCCTCAAAGTGTTAAACAAAATTTTCTCTCCTTCCTTTTTGCTCCATAGAACCGGCCACATCAAGAACAACCAAGGGATCAAAAGTTTTTGCAAGAGCAAGTGTTTATCAACCTAGATTATATCCTTTATATGGTTTTGAAATAAAAACCAAGGATATTTAAGTTAATCCTTGTTACTTTCACCTCATCATACTCACTAGTAAGCATATTTCTTCCATTTTTATGTTTCCTCTTTCATTTCATATGTTTCTTATCATTTTTGGAGCTTATATGCAAGTATTGTGATTTATACCATTTTCTTATGATTTTTAAGTTATAAATATACCTAAGGTCATCCTATAATTACTCCCATGGTATTCTTTGGTCTTGATGGTGATTAGGAACCCATGACACCCTAAGAAGGTGTATGGTAGGATTAGATTAGTTTCGGAGTTGATTTGAAGGGATTAGAATAGGTTTTGTCCGTGAAAAACTATTTTCGATAACTATATTTTACGTTCTGTCCTTAATCCGAATTTCTGGAAAAATCAGCAGATGGTACGAAAGTTTGGCCTTGATTTTTGGAAAATATACTTAAAAACGAATCCGTGGCCGCTTGAACGGATAAAAACGGACTTATAACGAAGTCGTGGTGAATTTTTAAAGTTGACGACGAAATATATATGTTTTCTGAAAATTTCAGCAACATGTTTTTACTTTGTTCGGGTCAAAAACGAGCCTTAAGCTTCACAAATTATTTCGACTTCTCAAAAATATATTAGTTTACTTCAATACGAAGCTAAGGACATATTAAACGTAGAAAACGGATTTGAAACGACAAAGATATGCACTTTTTCATAAACTTGCCGTAACTAATTTTCTGCACACAATTAGCCAAAAACCACCATCTTTAACCCTTATATCTTTATGATCGAGACCTTTTGGACGAAAACTCCTGAACTGAAACTTTTAGATATCGATACAAACTTTCCAAAACCGTCGAGTTCGTTCTCTAACGGTCGACGTACACCGTTTTACGACTGTTTTTCCGGAGCCATTTTTGTTATTTTCATAAAAATTCCGACGACATTGTTTTGCGACGAAAAGTGGTAATTTCTCTAAAAATCATTATAAAACCATTGTAGGATGACATTTTGACGTAAAAACATGTAAAGTCATTTTTGATTGGTCAAGACGTCAAACGAGTATTTTTCGACGACGAGTAATATTTTCAAAAACCCGTAAATGGTATAAATTACATACGTAGTGCATGCATAACATTACATTGAAACTCATATCATATCATATCATTGGTACTAGGTACCGGATAACGCATCACATTATACCTCAGTGTACTCACTCTTGTCATCTCGTCAGTTTACCAAGTGAGTTCTATAGCCCCACTTTTCTTGTTTTAATATTGTTATTAAACTCTTTGGGGGAGATACATGCTCAATTATTTTTCACAAGTACTTTAGATTTTTAAGGTTAAAATCTATCATGATTGCCATTGTTTCTAAATCAAAGGTTATGCTATATAAATTGTTCTTGTTTGCGTGCTACGGTACTACGTCGGATAACGTTCTAAATCAGTTGACTACTGATAAATTGAGTTAAGTGCTATGGATTATGTGCTATTGTTCTACGCCGAAGTTAAGTGCTATTGATTAAGTGCTATCGTTCTACGCCGAGTTAGGTACTATGGTGAATTCATTTGAAATCATATGTTTGGAACATAAACTATACACATTCTGGCAGTGGGTTGTGAACACACAGGTTGCAAGTTTTGTATGGGCGGGACTTGGAACTGAGTGGATTTACAATGCCTTTGCTGCATAAACGATTTCGATACATTGAGTCATGTACTATTTTTGTGAATTCATTTGACATCATATGTTTGGAACATAAACTACACACATTCCGGCAGTGGGTTGTGAACACACAGGTTGCAAGTTTTGTATGGGCGGGACTTGGAACTGAGTGGATTTACAATGCCTTTGCTACATAAACGATTTTGAAAGTCTTTACATTTCAACGATTTACAATGCCTTGATGCATAAACGATTTCGAACGGCTTTTCATTTCAAAACAAACTCTATGAACTCACTCAACCTTTGTGTTGACACTTTTAGCATGTTTTATCTCAGGTATCTAAGGTATTCACTTCATGGCATGCATTTGGACGCATCATGGAGTCGCGATGACGACGCGTCTCACTTGGGTTTTTACGTACTTTAAAACATCGTTTGAATTGTAACAAACTTATTTCCGCACAAGTTGATTTTCATTTGGGACCTATCTTTGTAAACTCTGATTGTTTTATTAAATCAAACGATGTATTTTCCAAACGACACTTTAGGTCGTTCAATATAACTGTGATTGTGATGCTATGACAGTCAATCCCCAGGAATTCCATTCCGCTGCAAAACAGGTAATTTGGGGGTGTGACAGATTGGCATCAGAGCTTCAGTTATAGAGAACTAGGTTGCATCATTGACCCTAGACTATAACTACATTATCATAGCATCTCATCATTTCATCATAAGTGCATGTTCACTTTGCATGCGATTTATACGTACATTTTTTCGAGTTATTCACTTTCATTTCACATCGATTGTCACATGGATGCCCTTAAATACCCATCCCATTATCCTTCCCCATACTCTAACGTGGAGAATTCCTTGTCATTCCCTATCACAATTTTTATATCAGTTGATTCATCACCGATAACGTCGAATGCCGAGATGAACTTTAATTGGGCGAAGTCGCTCTCACTCCTTTGTTTCACTACTAACATGTCGAGTTACACGTTATTCACAATTAGCCACTAAACCATCATACATTTGAAGCACTTACAACACCTCATAACCCATCTTTTCGGAAACCGTCGATTATTTTGAAATAACCTCAAATCTACCATTTCTTATCACATTTCTTTGGAGCGTTTATTATTAACATCGGATTTTGCTACGTCTCACATTTCCTCTTGTTTTGAAGAAGATATGGCACCGAAGAAAGCTACACCTGGGATGACTCAAGCGGAAATTCAAAAGTTGGTAAGGGATAGTGTAGCCGAGGCATTAAGGATTGAAAGGGAAACAGTGGCTGCTGCTGCTGAGGCCGCGGCTGCTGGCCGCTAGGCTTGCTGCGACTGCTGGAAATGCAGGAGGACCCGGAGTTAAGAGCTGTTCTTACAAGGATTTCAAGAGTGGAGATCCCACTAAGTTTCGAGGTACCGAGGGAGCTACAGCCATGGTTCGATGGTTTGAAAAATTGGAATCGGTGTTTTTGCTTTGTAACTGTCCGGATGACAGTAAGGTTATGTTTGCTACGAGCACATTACTCGATGGAGCATTGTCTTGGTGGAATTCTTATGCCCAACCGATTGGAATGGAGAATGCTTTCAAGCTTACTTGGGAGGAATTCAAGGGTTTGGTGACTAAGAAATTTTGTCCTCGAACGGAAGTGAAAAAGTTGGAGACGGAGTTCTATGAACTAAAAACTATTGGGTATGATATCGACACTTATATTCGGAGATTCCAAGAATTGGCCGTGTTATGCCCATCTATGGTTTCAGATAATGAGAAGCTACTGGAGGCTTTCATTGAAGGACTTCCCGAAGTTATTCAAGGAGATGTGACTTCTTCTGACCCGCAAACGATTGAGGAAGCTATTCGATTGACTCAAAAGCTCATGGCCCAGGTAGTGAAGAGAGGCAAGTACATCAACACCAACCAAAACAACAACAACGATAACCAAACCAACAACAACAAAAGAAAGTGGGAAGACGACCAAGGAGATTATAACAACAACAACCAAAACCGTAACACTAACCATCATCAACAACAGAATAGAAGACAAGAAGTCGCCAGGGTCTATGTTGCTGCACCAACAAGGGGAAGAGCTTATGCAGGAAACTTACCGCGATGCCACCAATGCACGCTACATCATAATGGTCCATGTGGTATATGCTTTAACTGTCACAAAGTAGGACACCTTGCTAAGGACTGTAAGGGCAAAGCCGTAGTCACATGCTTCGGATGTGGGGAGCAAGGACACTATCGGAATCAATGTCCTCAAAACCAAGGTCAACAAGTCGAAGGTGCTCATGGGAATGTATATTTGTTAGAAGGAACTCGTCAAGGTATCAACGACGCGGAAGACTGAAGAAGTTCGGAAACTAACAGTCTTATTTCTCCTTATGTACTATGTTGTACTAAGTTTATGTTTTCCATCGTACCCGAATCTTTATAACCTAAGATGTACTACTTTTGCTAAACCACTCATTGTAAAATATACTTATCTATCGTACTTTATTTTCTCTCCGATTTGTTATCATTTACGAGGATTTTCATTCTTTTTACTTTAGCTATCATTTTAACGACACTTCTCCATGTCTTCTCTCCTCGATGTTCATCACAATTTTAACATCAGTTGACTCAACACCAAATAACATATGAGTCGATTAGTCCAAGCATTGCATAGTTACTCCTAAATTATACATAGCCTGATCACCTATGTCTAATTCAGGAAGAATCATGCAATGAAGGGAGTGGTAGGCTTATATGTGTAAGCAATTCCGTAATCGAGCCAAATTTTCAAAAGATTTTCTTCAAACCACTTGTTTCCAGTTTGATCCGCGTGACAGTTCTTGTTTGATGAGTTGCAAAGATCGAGCTAGAAACAAGTTGTTACCTAAACCGATTTAGCCTAATCTCATGACAGTTCTTGTTTGATGAGTTGTGAGATTAAGTAAAAATCGGTTACCAAAAAGTCTTTTGAGGGTTTTGCTCGGGAATGGGAAAGTTTGCCACATCAAACCCTAAACCCGTTAGACCTAACAACGACTGAATTCAGGGACTGAATTCCTTTTTGGATGGGCGAATGTGACAACTCGTACTTTCAGGTCATTTCTCGACACATTTCATGTTTCATTATTTCAACATTTTTAGTAAACTTGGCTTACTTGATTGAAATTCGCGCAACCTTGGAGGTTTAGCGGCGAATTCATGATCATGTCATCACGTACATTTCATATGGACTACGATTAGTCTACATTTCATTGACATCATGTGCATCTCATTAGTACATTCACGACATTTCATTTCACCTTCAACGCGTAATTTTTATGTTTAATAATTTTTATCGCGTGAGTTATTAATTTAAATATTTAATCCATTACTTTCAAAAATGATCCCGAGGTATTTTTAAACTTACAATTAGTTCATAAAAACTATATTTTTAGTTTTCCTAGTGTTTCAAATTTAATTGGTACTTCAATCATTAAAGTTTAATTATTACGTCGTTTTTCTTAAAAATTGTACGATAATTATTTTATCACCCAAATTTTCACAAGGAAGGTATTTTTACAATTTTTATCAACTCATTACATTCTATTTTGATTTACTAAAAAAAAACTTACTTGTACCACAAATTACCATTTACCTTTATAAGTTACATTTCCTACACATATTACTTATACCCTTTATCAAATAATTACACAACACATTATTTATAAAAAAAAAAAAAAAAAGATATTTGAGGAACACAATCCCCCAAATCCGGTTTTGGAGGGGGGGGGGAAGTCAAGGGTGTATTAATTGTTGGCATGGTTCATTAAAATCATGTTTTCTACTCTTTTACTTAAAGTCTTCTACTACTTTTCTCATTCATTCATTTCCTCAAAGTGTTAAACAAAATATTCTCTCCTTCCTTTTTGCTCCATAGAACCGGCCACATCAAGAACAACCAAGGGATCAAAAGTTTTGCAAGAGCAAGTGTTTATCAACCTAGATTATATCCTTTATATGGTTTTGAAATAAAAACCAAGGATATTTAAGTTAATCCTTGTTACTTTCACCTCATCATACTCACTAGTAAGCATATTTCTTCCATTTTTATGTTTCCTCTTTCATTTCATATGTTTCTTATCATTTTTGGAGCTTATATGCAAGTATTGTGATTTATACCATTTTCTTATGATTTTTAAGTTATAAATATACCTAAGGTCATCCTATAATTACTCCCATGGTATTCTTTGGTCTTGATGGTGATTAGGAACCCATGACACCCTAAGAAGGTGTATGGTAGGATTAGATTAGTTTCGGAGTTGATTTGAAGGGATTAGAATAGGTTTTGTCCGTGAAAAACTATTTTCGATAACTATATTTTACGTTCTGTCCTTAATCCGAATTTCTGGAAAAATCAGCAGATGGTACGAAAGTTTGGCCTTGATTTTTGGAAAATATACTTTAAAACGAATCCGTGGCCGCTTGAACGGATAAAAACGGACTTATAACGAAGTCGTGGTGAATTTTTAAAGTTGACGACGAAATATATATGTTTTCTGAAAATTTCAGCAACATGTTTTTACTTTGTTCGGGTCAAAAACGAGCCTTAAGCTTCACAAATTATTTCGACTTCTCAAAAATATATTAGTTTACTTCAATACGAAGCTAAGGACATATTAAACGTAGAAAACGGATTTGAAACGACAAAGATATGCACTTTTTCATAAACTTGCCGTAACTAATTTTCTGCACACAATTAGCCAAAAACCACCATCTTTAACCCTTATATCTTTATGATCGAGACCTTTTGGACGAAAACTCCTGAACTGAAACTTTTAGATATCGATACAAACTTTCCAAAACCGTCGAGTTCGTTCTCTAACGGTCGACGTACACCGTTTTACGACTCGTCCTCCGGCGCCATTTTTGTTATTTTCATAAAAATTCCGACGACATTGTTTTGCGACGAAAAGTGGTAATTTCTCTAAAAATCATTATAAAACCATTGTAGGATGACATTTTGACGTAAAAACATGTAAAGTCATTTTTGATTGGTCGAGACGTCAAACGAGTATTTTTCGACGACGAGTAATATTTTCAAAACCCGTAAATGGTATAAATTACATACGTAGTGCATGCATAACATTACATTGAAACTCATATCATATCATATCATTGGTACTAGGTACCGGATAACGCATCACATTATACCTCAGTGTACTCACTCTTGTCATCTCGTCAGTTTACCAAGTGAGTTCTATAGCCCCACTTTTCTTGTTTTAATACTGTTATTAAACTCTTTGGGGGAGATACATGCTCAATTATTTTTCACAAGTACTTTAGATTTTTAAGGTTAAAATCTATCATGATTGCCATTGTTTCTAAATCAAAGGTTATGCTATATAAATTGTTCTTGTTTGCGTATACGTACTACGTCGATAACGTTCTAAATCAATTGACTACTGATAAATTGAGTTAAGTGCTATGGATTATGTGCTATTGTTCTACGCCGAAGTTAAGTGCTATTGAGTAAGTGCTATCGTTCTACGTCGAGTTAGGTACTATGGTGAATTCATTTGAAATCATATGTTTGGAACATAAACTATACATATTCGGCAATGGATTGTGAACACACAGGTTGCAAGTTTTGTATGGGCGGGACTTGGAACTGAGTGGATTTACAATGCCTTTGCTGCATAAACGATTTCGATACATTGAGTCATGTACTATTTTTGTGAATTCATTTGACATCATATGTTTGGAACATAAACTACACACATTCCGGCAGTGGGTTGTGAACACACAGGTTGCAAGTTTTGTATGGGCGGGACTTGGAACTGAGTGGATTTACAATGCCTTTGCTACATAAACGATTTTGAAAGTCTTTACATTTCAACGATTTACAATGCCTTTGCTGCATAAACGATTTCGAACGGCTTTTCATTTCAAAACAAACTCTATGAACTCACTCAACCTTTGTGTTGACACTTTTAGCATGTTTTATCTCAGGTATCTAAGGTATTCACTTCATGGCATGCATTTGGACGCATCATGGAGTCGCGATGACGACGCGTCTCACTTGGGTTTTTACGTACTTTAAAACATCGTTTGAATTGTAACAAACTTATTTCCGCACAAGTTGATTTTCATTTGGGACCTATCTTTGTAAACTCTGATTGTTTTATTAAATCAAACGATGTATTTTCCAAACGACACTTTAGGTCGTTCAATATAACTGTGATTGTGATGCTATGACAGTCAATCCCCAGGAATTCCATTCCGCTGCAAAACAGGTAAATTGGGGGTGTGACACCAGGAACAACAAGACTTATGACTGTGCGCCTGATTTCTCCTGTGGTGGCATCTTTGCTGATAGGTTAGGGCGAATTGACCAAATGTTGTCCTCTCGAATTTGACCCCACCTGAAGTAATTGGAAGTAGGTAGACGTAAACATTACTATTTAGGAGGATTAACTAGGTTAGCACCACTATTCCTCTATTGATTTCCCTTCTACCATTTATTTGCTTTCATATTCTGCATTAGTAGTTTAATTAATTAAAACCCTATCAAACCATTTATATTCTGTGACAATTAGACTTAGTAATTATCCGACACACATAGCTCTTGGGACGACCTCGGCTTTACCATTTACTACACTACACACGACCGGGTACACAGCCCGTTAGTGCATTAGGGTAGACCATAGGTATAGCGAGACACTATAAATATTAAGACCTGGTCAGTAAAACCTGCATCAAGTTTTTGGCGCCGCTGTCGGGGAGCTATATTAGGATTAATATTAAGTCTTTCATTTCATTTTTAATCATATTTCAAGTTTTCAGGTACCATGGAAGCCATTAACATCGATAATCTCACTCTCGAGGAATATTTGGCATTGACGAGGGAAGAACAAGGGCCAGGGATTGTAAGGCCAGCCATTGCAGAAGATGCCCAATTCGAAATCAAACCTCAATTCATGAGGGAATTACGTACTAACCCCTTCTCTGGAAGCATCGCCGATGATGCCCATGAACATGTAGACAACGTCGAATACATTGTCAGCCTATTCAAAATTCCCAGAGTCTCACACGATGCTATAATGCTACGAGTATTCCCTATTTCTCTTACGGGGGCTGCAAAAAGATGGGTCGATCGATTACCTGCAGGGACTGTCAACACTTGGCCTATCTTAAAAATATATTTCATTCAGAGATATTGTCCTCCATCAAAGACGGCCAAGCAAATGGAAGAAATTCATAACTTCAAGCAAGAGGAGATGAAACATTATATCAAGCTTGGGAAAGATACAACGAATTGTTATACAAGTGCCCTACTCACGATCTTAACAGCCAACAAAAAGTGAATGTGTTTTACAAGGGACTGAAAATCTCTTCAAGACAAATGATTGATTCTCAAGGGCCAATTCCTAGTATGACACCCACCATGGCTTTGGAAACTATTCAAAAAATGGCAGACCACTCTCACAAATGGCACAATGGGGGAAGCAACCGTAGTAAAAATAATGATATTGAGGGCCTTGCAGCAATAAACAACAAATTAGAGAACCTTGGAAGAGAAATGAAGAGGCTCAAGGAAAATGTGCATTCCATTCAACTGGAACGAGATGGGGGTCATCCTTCAAAAAATTGTTCCTCCAATGAAGAAGTTAAAAGGATCGGTGAACTAAACTATGGAAAAGAATTCTCTTTCAAAAGCTACAATAATTACGGACCTAGGTACCGTGAAAAATCCCCTTGGTTCTACACAAAAATCAACAACAATACTCCTAAACCAAGTCTTGATGAAATAATGCACCGACACATTGAAGAATCGACAAAAAAGGAAGATACGCTCAAGGAATGGATGACCAAAGTTAAGGAGGAAACCAATATGAACCTACGTAACCAAGATGCTGCAATTAAGAACCTCGAGACACAAATTGGACAATTAGCTAAGAACCTCGCAACAAGTAATGCTAAAGCCACTTCCTGCAAAGCCATATTTGCGCAGGATAAAGCAAAAAAGGAGCAATGCACATCCTCTATCACTAATGATCTCTCCGGATTTAACTACCTAAGAGAGGATGATAAAGTGAAGACGACGAGTTCCTACCTAGCCAACTTTCTCGAGAAGCTGCACTGTGAAAGTTTTCTTCTCCCTTGCACTATTGGTAATATTAAGATTCCCGCATTAGCTGATTCAGGGGCTGGGGTTAACCTTATCTCAACTACTTTATTCGAAAAAATCAAACTTGCCAATTTAAAAGAAACAACTATTATGATTGAAATGGCAGACTTCTCTAAGGCGGTACCGAGGGGGATTGCGAACAATGTGCTTTTGAAAATTGGAAAATTTTTCTTCCTCACCGATTTTGTAGTTATTGACATGGGAAAGCGGGAGGCTTACAACTTGATTGTTGGAAGACCTTTTCGCCACCAGAGCTCAAATTATGGTTTTTGAAAAAAAAATTTCCTTGTGAACCGAGAAGGAACGAATAACTTTTAGTATGAACGAGCATTTAAAACCAAAAACTGAAATTTCTAATAATGTTCAATCAATAAACCCCACTCTACACTCTAAGCCTATTACTGACAATCGTAAAGATAGTGTTGATCACTGTAGCGTAAACATGATGAAATTGTTCAAAGCATTGAAGAAACTCTGAGTCCTAATAAACACTTTTGCAACTCGATGTTAACCAAAGAATGCGAATCGACATGGCCACCATTTACTCGTCCTCAAAAATGTAAAAGAAAAGTTAATGAATGGATTTACCCTCATAAGGGAGAGAAACATGATGTTGAATTAGCATTGGAAGATTGGTACAAATTAAAGTTTGGAAGCTCGAAATTGATTAAGGAACTGGTCGAGCAGTATGGGTACAACCATATCACTAACATCATAGGCGGAACAAGATCAAACATCAGCATTACTGATAATATTATTAAAGATGATGACCATGGAGAATCATGTGATAAATGGCTTTCACATAAGTTGGGAACATTTGGGCTCAATAATTCTACAAGAAAAAAAAGGCTTGATAATTGGATGAATGAACACCAACGAGTAATGGAAGTGGGGGATGTTCAAAGACCCCCATAGGAGCCCCGCGGCTCTGAGTCTAACTTAAAGACTCGTTAATAAAGAAAAGTGCTCTTTCGGGAGACAACCCGAATTATCTCTTTCTTTTGTTTTTATTTCCTTTCTGTTGGGTTTTGTGTTTTCTAACCATTTTTGCAGGAGACAATGAAGTAATTACCGCAGCTTGCCGATTGAACAGAGTTACGGAGTAGCTCATCTTGGTGATTACGCCGTAACCAACATTTTAGCAGCAGAATTCTTGAAACATTACCAATTACGGCATAATACCATCTCAGTGGTTACGCCGTAACTATTCGCTTCTCAGCTCATACCAGGTTTTGCAAGTTACGACGTAACTCTCTTATTGGAGTTACGACGTAACTATCATCTGCTTTAATTCTTTCATTTTAAAACACAGTAACCTTGTATTAGTTTTTAAATGAACTTTGTAGGTGTGTTCCCTGTAAACCCTCACGAGACTTCACTCATCCACTTGGGACACCAAGTGGTTTAAAGGCTTGTTGCATTCGCTAAATGCAACCGTGATTCCTACGAAAGTGAGTTAGGTTTATTTTTCATTTTATTTTTTCTTTTTAGAATTATGCTTGTCGGTATTGTGATTTCAGGATTTGAAGTTTGTTCATGACGCTTTAACGAAGGCACGATCCTTTCTCGTGGGCCTTCTTCTTTGGAGCAAATTTCAGGTAAGTTCTCATTCTACCTTTCTCTTCACCTTTATTTTAATGCCTAGTACAAAAGGGACTTTGTACAATTCAAGCGGGGGGACGGGAGTAGAATTATCTCTTGAACATTATTTCGCCCTCATTTTTCTAGTTTATTTTGAACAATTGTGCCATTTTTTATATTTTGACATGTTTTTCCGAACCTAACTAGATTAGACTTTAGCCAAGCATATATGAGTGTGCCGGTAGCTTGTAAAATTTAGAACTTGGCCTTTGCATCATTTCGAGACCATAGACGATGTATGTTGAGTTAGCTCGATGTATTTGGACTTTTCAGTTTTAGAAGGCAGTATTATAGGATTACCACCCAAACAGCCTACCATTGTGAGTCTATCGATTAGTCACCTCGACTTTTCGACCCCCATGTGAAACCCTTTTGTTGCACTCCCCTTTAGTGCAAGATACCCCTAGATACACCCTTCTGAGCCATTCCTTTCATTTTGTCACCCCAATATATTGTTTCGTTACACCCTTACACCTTAGCCTACCCTGTAGTCTTTATTGATAATTGGGAAGTCATCATTTGCCTAAGTTCAAGGTTCGAGTGGAAAGGTTTGGAAATCACGCTTTCATCGACAACAATTATGAAGATCATTGAAGAACCTCCGAATTCCCTTTGTTCATCTCAAGTGGGGGGATGTTATGTTATCATGTTTTGATTCAAAAAAAAAAAAAGTTGATTGAGTATGATTTTGTAAAGTGCGATGTTATAAGCACTATAGTATGAGCTTTATTGTTTAGTATTGAGGAGGCCACCTCGGTCACATTTGAAGATTGGAGTTGGAGTTATACCAACTGAAGAAGAAAAGGTAGCGTGCCCATCACGACGTCCTCTAATGACACATCTACCTTGCATTTCATGATCCAGTCTCTAGACTTCTAAGCTTGAACTTTGGGCGGACGGTAAGTGGTGATGACTTAGTTATAGATATAGACTACCTGCTTGTTTTTCATTTTACACCAATTATACATCCCATGTCTTATCCTACCCTTTAGTCATGAAGCATGTCTAGGTGATGCAGCGAGCAATCTTTGGTGTCTTGGCCATGGATTTGGTCATGTATTATTGATTTTGTCCACTTCGCCGTGACATGTTAGTAATGACAAGTCACCCCTTAACCTTTGTCGTGTCTACCCATATTGCCTTCGAGAATTGTTTAGCCTTTAACTCCAGTGGTGGAGATTTGTGTAACCGCCAAGCTTATGATAGAATACATGCTATGACTGTGCGATTGAGTGATCACCCCGAAATTGACACTTAGAATAGTTGAGAGATTTGAGTGTTTGTTCCCCTTTCGCGAGGTGTTCGGCTTTGTTTTATTCTAGCATAAGGGATTTGTAAACTCATATTTTCTAGGTTTTGGAAGATATCTTTTTAGGAATCTATCTAATAAGGTCTACTTGAGGGCAAGTAGAGTTCCGTGGGGGGATATTTGATAACATCAAATAGTCTTGAATATTAAGTGTCAATTTCCCCCGTTAATGCTCGTATTTATATCATTTATATGGATTTACGCTTGTTTTCCATTGTTTTACACTTTCGGGTAAATTGCGAGCATTGGAGCTAAAGAGACGCGGAAATGGAAACGTTACTAAGGATTTATCACAATATGCTTATTTTGAAGAGGTTACGGCGTAACTCGTCTCTCACATTACGCCGTAACTATTGCGTGACCCTGAAGTCCAACTCATCAAGAGGTTACGGCGTAACTCCTTCCAAAGATTACGACGTAACTCCATTAGGTCAAAAGAGGTTCCACGCCGCTGATACTTACGCCGTAACTACTGCATCACTTACGACGTAACAATGTTTATTGAAGACTAAGGCGTAACCAATTATAAGGTTACGTCGTAACTAGCAGATCTAGTGCATTTACGGAGAAATAGAAGGTTACGGCGTAACTCATCTTTTGGTTACGCCGAACCCGCACTGGCCTATAAATACCCCACGAATTCCAGCATTTCTAATCATCCCATTCCACACACATCACTCTGAGAACGTGGGAAAAAGCTCAAGGAAGGTCTAGGGAAGCATACGGAGCTGTTTCCAAGGGAGAAGTCACACCATTACGATAAGCTTTAGCGTTTATTATTTCTTTTACTTTCAATTCATGTATTTCGTACCTTTGAATATTGAATTGATGTGCATGATTAATATGAGCGGCTAAGCACCCTTTGGTGCTAGCCTAGTTATGATTCCTTAATTGTTTTGTTTGCGTTTACCTTTACTTCCGTACAATTATTTCTAAGTGTATGCATGCATAGTTCTTTGGTAGTCACCCCGGGTTCGGTAGTTTTGAATGGCGGTAGAGGCCAATTGCCTAGGAGATATGACCAACTGACCCTAGGTGAGCGGACTGAGACGGGAAGGGTAAGATATGACCAACTGACGACCCTTTCTACTTGTGCGATTTGACCAACTGATCACCTATCGTTTGGATGAACTTAAGAATTGGGGGTGTAGTGTCTAAGTTCCTAACGGCCGGGCACTCACTATTTAGAATCTAGCATGTAGCGGTACTTAATGACTCGGCTAGGGGACCGGAACAACAGACTTATGACGGTGCGCCAGATTTCTCTTGTGGTGGCATCTTTGCTGATAGGTTAGGGCGAATTGACCAAATGCTGTCCTCTCGAATTTGACCCCACCTGAAGTAACTGGAAGTAAGTAGACGTAAACATTACTAGTTAGGAGGATTAATTAGGTTAGCACCACTATTCCTCTATTGATTTCCTTCTACCATTTATTTGCTTTCATATTCTGCATTAGTAGTTTAATTAATTAAAACCCTATCAAACCATTTATATTCTGTGACAATTAGACTTAGTAATTATCCAACACACATAGCTCTTGGGACGACCTCGGCTTTACCATTTACTACACTACACACGACCGGGTACACTGCCCGTTAGTGCATTAGGGTAGACCATAGGTATAGCGAGACACTATAAATATTAAGATCTGTTCAGTAAAACCTGCATCAAATATCATATGTGATTTAACACTAATATTGAAGTTCGAACACTAAACATCCATACTAAATTTGACATAAGTATTTTTGTCTATAAATAAACGACTTTTTCCGGTTTTTGCAATAAAAAATACACATTCATGGCTTTTCAACCATATATCACTCACTATTTTCGAATTATAGATTATAGCATTTCATTTATGAAACTTTTTTAATCATTTGTGGTAAAAATCACATGAGATTAAGATCATTTGTGATAAAAATTACATGTGATTTTACGTGTTTTATCCAACTTTGACAAATTAACTGCACCAATCTAGAATTCAAAATACAATACGTTATATATGGTCGGAAAATTATGAATGTCTAGTTTTCAAAGAAAAAAATGTGAAACTTTTAAAATATTGTAGAAAAGTTATGTTCATTTTATTAAATATTAAGATATTCGAATATTTAAATTAATGTTTAATAACATATGATTTCTCATGTAAGTTTCGACAACGAAAAAAAGATGAAAAACGTAAAATATGACAAAAAAAAGTTTGTCTAAAGTATATCAAAGTACCCGTATATGGAAAGATAACTAAATGCTTGTCGCGATGATATAATTTTTTTTTTAAAGATTAATGATTTAAGATATATTGAGTTTAAAAAAAATATATGATAAAAGTGACTTTGTTACCTAATATAAAAAATGAGCCACTATAATTAATTTTTGGGTACGTAGAAAAACTTTGGTATTAAATGATCTTAATTCTAACACATGGATAAGATCTCAGCCAGCGTTAGTTAAAAAGTTGATTTGTATTTTTGTAAATAAAAAAAATGAGCATACAAAAATAGTCGCCGTCATTGGCGGCTAAGAAAGAAGAAAATTTGAATTTGAGTTCAGAACCTTTAATACTGGCCCAAGTCCAAGCAATAATTTTGGTAGCGGTTGCGTGACCCTTTGAGATGACCTGTCACGATGTGTCTTTTTTATTCTCATCCTCTCTCACTCGAAAGATTTGTTAAAACATGATTAATTCTCGAAAACTACAAATTACAGCCAACACCCTTATTTATTTTTATTTATTTATTTATTTCGAAAGGCACGCCAACAACTTTTATACCAAGGTTGTCGATATAAAAATTAATTTCAAGTTTGTAAAATTAGGATAGCAAAATCCTATTAAATTGTTACTTTATCTGTTTAAAATTAAGTGTCAATTTTAATAGTAACACTTAATCTAGAAAGGTACAAGTATTTCTCTGTTACCCAATCAAATGTTTTCTTTTTTTTTTCTTTAGATATACTTTGATGTTTTTAATCTCAAAAGGAACACTTACTTTAAAAATTAGTGATTTGCTAACAACAATCCTATATGTGTTGTTTAAGCATTTCATGTTTAGATAATCAGTACTTAATTATCTCCAAACATTTAATACTTAACATTACATATACCATATTTAAAATGATTAGAAGTTTATAATTATGAAATATGTAAGTTTATTAATTGTGTTTTTTATATTTATGGAATGCATAAATAATACTCATGAGGTTCTTGTTAGCAAATTTCTAAAATTCGCTAAAATGATAACATGAATACTTATTTTATAATTGAGGGAGTACAACTCTAAAGACATGCATTTGGAGTAAATTCATTTAAATTTATTTTATTGAAGCTTAATAAAATTCACACATGTAAACTTGTTTTAGTTTTTGAATTCAAGTTGAATAAAACGGGATTTTACTGAATCTTACGATCCTATAATGAAATGACACTATTAAAATTGATATTTTACAACTATATTTTTTTATTTTGTTTTCACACAGTAAAAACTAAGGATAAATACATTAAAATATATATTCACAATTCAAAAACAAAGGAAAAATAAACACCATTGATAGCCGTGTTTAAGATAATCAAACATTCATAAGTGCTCGTACATTAAAGTATGTATAATCAATTAATGTGTACTTATAATATATCTAAAACATAGTCTTAAATGTTATATTTATCATTTTGTTATTTATAATTATACCTAGAAAAATAACTATAATTCTTAGTTTTGAATTGTTTGGCTGATAATTCTTCACGGCAATGTGTTTTGCAATATACTAGAGTACTTACGCGATGCAACTTCGCCGAACTGACAATAGGTTTATTTGTTCAAAATGGTTATGTGGACCGTGATTGTATTTTTTTTTTCATAAAAAATTGAAATGCGTATGATTTTGTTGGTTATAGAAGTTATAGATTATTTTGTTGAAAAAATAAGCTTTGGTCAAAAAATAATTTTTGTTTGGGTGACGAAGCTTGTGGATTATTTTCGAAAAATAAGTTTTCAAAACCAGCTTTTAAAAGATTATGTAGATTATTTTTAACAAATTATGTCATTTTACATTTTTAATCTAAAAGTATATTTAGTTTGTCAAACACCACTACAAAAAAAAACTACAATTTTAATTTTTTTCAGAAACAGCATCACAACAACACCAGCAGCGGCACCAACAATATAGTTTTTTTTTTTTTTTTTTTCCTTTCTGCCTAAGTAATGTAAGTTATGTAGTGTGATTAGTTTCACGAATGGACCGTAGTAAAATGAAGGTGCAAATAGCACTGTAGCAAAGGGTCACGAATATAAATAAATGTGACCATTTTTCTTTTGTTGATATTTTTTGATCGGTTTTCTTCATCTTCCAAAGTAGAAAGGGTCACTTTAACAATGAGTGACTATCTTCAAAAGGGTGCAGTAGCAGGTCTTATCTCGAGATCTGTAGCTGAACCTTTAGCATCTCAGTTCGGTTTTCGACTTGAGGAACCGGCCAAATATGTCACCAACCCCGATAAATATTTTCGTGAGTTTACTGTTTACACACACCACACCACACACACGTTAATATTTTATATTTGCATACATATTTACTATTTTATTTATTTATATATGAAATGAGATTTTTAGTTGCTTCAAGCTTAGATTCGAGTAGAAAAAATTTAACATCTTAATGGTTAGAAAGATCTAGCCGTGAGTTGCAGGAGTTCCCTTCGCGGGTCTTTCTAGTGGTTTGGGTCCCGGGCCTGCCCTTTTGGATGGTTTAACTCGTGTGTCGGATTTCAAGTGTGGTGCCGTTCTAAAAAAAATGGTTAGAAAGATCAAGCGTTAGATTGATGATGGCAATCTAAGATTTAAAGTTGATAGATTTTGTTCAAAACATTAAATTTATTTATGTTTTATTGAGATTTTCTTCGCGAAAAGTCAATGGCTTAAGTTCTGCAGTTGCTGCTTTGTACTTCTGGTAGGGGTGGTTTCATTGGTTTGTTTCGTATAATTAATTTGTTTTTTTTTTTTTTTTTTTAGTTATATAGCTAGATCAATATAATAGAAGTATTGTAAAAATGACAGAATTTCGAATTTGCTTACTCTTTATATACAGTAGTTATTAGGAGTAACAAGTAAGTCTGTAAAAAATCGGTAATAGTTTCCATTTCGAGCGGACATGTCCATCTATTTCAGCAATTTGAATTGTAGTTACTAGAGTGTTGCATACCCTTATCTTAAAGGATGTATTGAGTAAGTCAAATCCATTATTGTGTGTTTTTGCAATTTGGTTTCGAGACACAAGTAGAAACATGTACTAAAAGTTTAAATCTCGCAGATTTGAGTGATCCCACACCTCCAGAACTGAAAGAAAAGCTCCGTAATGTACTTGCAGCTTTTTCATTTAATGGCGTCGAATCTGTTCTTGCTCAGTATTGGGCAGCAACGGAAGCTCGAGGTCCATTTCTACTTGCTACAGCTGATCAGCCTTTTGGTTTTTATCGGGCCGAAAAAGGACTTAAGGTGTATCATAAAGGCTGTTTACGCTACAAGCTCTACGTCATTGCACAGATGTACATGTCTGGCTTCCTGGACTTGCATTCAAGAAAGGGATTTGTCAACAGACTCAAGATGTACATAATAACTACCCCAAAGATCAGCGTCCTCCATGTGAAGATGAATCTATTTTTTCTGAGAAATGGGGATCAGTTGCTGTGCCCGTGATTCTAGATGATAAATGTTACGGTGTGCTTGAGTTTGTCATTAAAGGACCAACCGGTCCTCTTGATGGTTATATTGCTATAGCTCACAAAGCACTTGAGGTTTGTCCCTGTCTTCCATATCTACACGTTTGTTTGAATATGCGTAATTATTATCTCGATCCACATATCCACATGCCCATATATAATCATATGAAGATCTGCTAGGTAATCTTATTGTTAGTCATGGTCTTAACATGTCAATAGTGATAGAAATTATAAATTACCTACCGCCTACATGATGTAATTTAGCTTCTTATCCTATTTAGCCTTTTTGAAGATACTTATCCTTTATAGCCTTATAATTGTTTAGAGGTGACTTATATACGAGTTGGTTTTTGCTGAGATTGACAAATTGAGAATTTCTTGTAAGAATGTACGAATGATTCGCAGTCACTCAACACTTGTTTTCGTAGAAAAATACTAATAGTGTTTATTGACTATTATTGTTTTATCAGGTAATCATAAAACAGGACATGATATTATCATCATCTTTAAGATAATCACTTGAAATGACATGTAGTTATCCCAAAAAACAAAAAATAAAAAGAAGTCGAAAAAAATCAAAATTAGTTTCTAAATGTAATTTAAATTAGAAACTAACAACTGAGAATCGTAGTGTACAATGGAGGGGGACAGGGGACAAATATTGATATATTACTCCTTTACAAAATAGACATCTAATGATATGTTATGAGGTAGCCGAGCATCATCATACTAACTAATCTTCTGCTTCACTCACAGAAAGAAGGTTTTCAAACTTCAATCCAAATTAAGCCTCCAACAGAGACTTTTGTTCCCAAAACAAGGGAGCGAGAAACAACTTCATATAAATTTAAAAGTTATAAAGACCTTGTTCCATGTCTCGGACTGCCAAAAGAGAAAGCTATGAAGATGGCTGAGAGCATTCATTCTGTAGACAAGCCGAGTAAGCTATCTGATCACAACAACAGTTTCAAGTACGTGCTATAGTATTAGTTCTCTTTTTTCTGACCCGCACAGATTCTTCTTTTGCAGTCATAAAAAATACCTTCGGGGCTGCTCATAAGGCCGCAGGAATTCCTTATTGGGCATGCGTATCCGATTCAGCCCCTAAAACTGGAATCAGCCAAATACCATACATTCCAAAAAAGACCCTCAAAGCTTCTCATACCCCTAAAACAGGAATCAATTCAACATCACGCATTCTTAAAAAGAATCCCAAAGCTTATCGTGCCCTTAAATTTCTGAATAATGAGATCATTACAGAGTTGGTACCTAAAGATGCTCGACTCTTAGAAGATACCAATGAAATAGGGCATCAGTTCAGGCCAGATAACACTAGAATTCCACTTAATTCTCTGACTGAATGTGTGACTAGTTCTTTTGGGATGCTGGGCACTTCAGTGTAAGTGAAATTATGGCTTTTCTGATACGTATTATCCATCAAGTACATAACATTATATATTAAAGACGTTAAGCTAGGTTACAACGTAACTTTTTGTTTTGTAGGAACAACGGATTTCCTGAGCGGCCAAGGGAAGTACTAATGACTCCGAAATTTGAAGTTACAGGGTTGGAACTTCAAGATGCTCAGGTCAATCAATTATCGTCCCAAGAGAATTATCATCCCATAGAAGATACGGAATATTACGGTTGCCTAGCTTTGATCTTTCCAGAACACTGTGTATCAGATAATCAACATAATGATCATAACGAAATGAGATGTCAATATATTGGAGATACCTGCGTTCAAGAATCTGATGGAACTCTAATTAATAAGACAACATTTATGACTACTAATGTTGCAACTGCAGAGTTAGTAAATTTGGGGTTTTTTTTTTCTCTGATATATTATACTATCTTTTATCTAATACTGTATATTTTTCCTTTGCAGAGATGAAAACAATCCTGAGCCAGAATGGATAGGCATGATTGATTTTGATTGTTAGCGAATATTAAGGTACTGAAACTCTGTTCATTGAAAATATTCATGAAATGCGACATAAATGTGACAAGTTTTAAATTATGCCAGCAAAGATCAACGGAGTCATGGACACTGGACCTGCTTTTCATATGGTAAATCAGCTGATGCAACTGATGTCGAACTTGTTACTTCAGCTTGAACCGCGTTCTTTTTGAGACTGTAAACAGCTTGTTTAGAATGTTGTTGCTTGTTTCTTGTTCATTTGAACTCGTTCTCATTTAGCAAAACATATAATGACGAATAAATTGATGAGGGGATAGCTCTATCCCTCTGCGTATGTATCATTTCTTATTAGTTTGAATGAAAGGATACCATTACTCATCAAGATTATTTCTTTTTTGGATCTTTTGCGAGTTCCTTCTTTCACATTTCCCTGTACACATTATGTCACTGCAAAAATTTATAAGTTGGTTTTACGGATTTATTCTAACGTTGCTGTCTTGCTGACCACCAGTTTCCTGGTCGAACCGGGAAAAAAATCATTGTTTCAAAGCCAGAGCTCTAAATTAAACATCAATGAATTGTTTTTCGAAGAAAAACTACATATCAAGCATGTACATGTGAATAATAATGCTTGAACAACATTAAAGTGAAGCTAAGGCACTATCAAAATTACCGAAAAGGGCATTCAACTATAAAAATTCGTTCAAAAATAGTAACTTTTACATTCGTCTAAAAAGGTATCTACTTTAATAATGCATTACCTTAATTGGTAATTAGTCTAAAGTTTGTTACACTTTTATGATGAGGAAAAAAAAAAAAAAAAAAAAAAACTTATAGTGTGTAGGCAAAAGTTCAATATAAATCTCAAATTTATCATAGATTCAATGAACCAATTATAGCTTTTCATTTTTTTAATAAAAAAAATAAAATAAACTTTCACCATTTTTTTAAAAATTAATTATCTCGCAAAACGTTAATCGTTACGCGAAAAAAAACATACCATCGCGACGAGAATTAAATTATCTTTCTATAGATATGCACTTCTATATATTTTTAACGATTTTTTTTTTCAAAATTTCGGCCCATAAAAATCATATATGATTTGTGAAAATCATATGTGATTCAATTTTCACAAATCATATATGATTTTTTCAAATCATATATGATTTGCAAAAATCATATATGATTTGAAAAAATCATACTTCTCCGTCTCTGATATTAACGCCCATTTGTGATTTTCAAATTTTTCAATTTTCAAATTTGACTTTATATGATTTAAATTCATATAATACTTGATGTAAAATCATATATGATTGAGTTTTACAAATCACATATGATTTCTCTAGTGTAATTTTTTGAAAAAATAATACAAACAAAAATTTGGCCAGCGAAAATATAAAGAAGCACAAACTTACGGTATATATGATTTGCAATATATTTCGACACATACATTTTCATAAATGCTATAATTTCTTCCTAATTTTGAAAAAAAAAAAACTTGTCTAAAAATATAGAAGTCAGCTATCAATAAAAGATAATTTAATCGCAAGCTGGTTGTTATATTTTTTGTAGTTTGAAGATTTATCGTTTGCAAGATATATTGTTTTTTAAAAAAGGATGAAAATAGTATATTTTTTATTAATTTTGATAAAAAAAAATGAATGGCTAAGATTGATTTATTGAATCTATGGCAAATATGAGATCTATATTGATCTCAACTCATAGTATGTAATGTAAAGTTTTGCGGGAGATCTTTCTGAAACGGTCTCCTTACTTTCGAGCGTAATTATCTACATCTTAACTGTACGTAGCTCGTTTGAATAAGATTGGTGTTGATGCTGATTTAATTTCACAGGACAAGATTTAATTTCATTTTAGTATATGGAAGGTTGTGATAAGCTAAAGTCAAAGAAATATTCGAATTGAGAACCTTTAAGACGTGATAGGCCAATTAATTAACCAAGTTGGTCGTTATTAAAGTAACCCTTTGATATTGACCTGTCACCTAATTTTCTGTACTCACACTCACTCACATATGAGAAAAAGATTAGTAAAAATGTCATGACTTACAGTATAATTTTTGAAAATTACTAATTACACGTCAACATATTCATTCAGTTTTTTTTATAATCTACGTACCTTTTATAGTTTATACAGTTGATATGTAACATGCTTTCAGATTCTGTTTCCATATCGTACATCATGTTCTTTGTAACTTAATCACAAATTATATACTGTTATAACATGCTTTAAAATATATTGTTTCGATATCATAGATTTTGTTGACATGTCATAACGCCAAATATTAACTAAATACACATTTCATGTTAGCAAAACATATTTATAAATCTTCAAATATTAGAGTAATATATCTAGAAAGTTACTACTAGATGGAATAAACCAAAAACTAAAAGAGTAAAATTATCTCCGCCAAATATTAACATAATGCACGTCATGTAACTATGTAAGTGAAATATATATGTTAAATTTTTAGATATGACAATATATTGTACGAGTTGGGATCAAATGAAAAATCAAATTAAAATGAAAACATGGTAAGAACTATAATCGATATCTATAATGCACTATAAAATAAATGATCTTCACTTATTTCTCTTCCAATTGAAATGTAGGTAGGTGAATTCGCTCACATTTCTCATTTATATTTCGCCGACGAATCAAAATGTATAGTATATCTGGAAAGTTGCTACTAGATGGAATAAAACAAAAACTAAAAGAGTAAAATTATCCAATTCTTCGTACATAATCAAGGACGTAGAGTAAGTAGCTAGATTTCATTGTAAAACTTACCAAAAAAATTTTACATCAATGGCAACGTTAAAGACTTGTTAACCTCATCAATATTCTGGAATGTGCTTCATATGACCTGTCAGATAGAATATAGTCCAACTTTATTTTTTAATCTCAAAGAAAAAAACTATTAAAAAAGCTTATTTGACCCCCAGTTAAGAACTTTATCACTGTATCTTGACTGTTTACTCGAACCGATTCACCTCTAATCTTCAAAAACCATGATAATTGTATTTCACCAGAAATTGTCAACGTGGGATTGGTGTTCTATGATGACGTCATACTCAATCCTTTACCATACGGTGAGTTTTGCATATCTCATCTTGATGGACTGAATATATAGATGACAAGCATCCATATGATTACAAAAACAAATCACACAAAGTTATGCTCAACACATGACGGGCAGATTTTGCATACATTTCTCCTCTTCTCTATCACACCAATCACATGCTAACACATCTCTACTAATCTGCTTTCAGAAAATATAGATGAAAGAATCTCATATTATGTGAGTTTGTATGTTACGTATGTTTGCTTAGAGATGGGTGTTTGTTTTAGAGCAAGGATGAGCGTGGTCTGACCTTGCCTCTCGACACCTCTTTTTTTTCATTTAAAGTTAATTTAAAAAAAAAAGTTGATTTTTTACAAGTGTATTTTAAATAACTTCGGTCTATCGAAATGTGTTTTTAATCTTGTTTAGTTAGCATCTTAAACTCTATTATATTACACTTAAAAAATATTGTGCACCTAGTCATATTTTTTCCTGGCTCCGTCCCTGACTTTGAATATGAAATATTGAATATCTTACGGTAAATAAACCATTTGGTTAAATGGTAAGTTGTTTATATATGACGTTGCCAATGTAAAATCGGCAGCGGCCAGTGAAATGGCATTAGAGTGACTAACGCATTAATTCCAGGATTAATCGACGGAATTTTGGCACAAAATCAGAATTTAGATATTATATTATATTATATGCATTAAATAAGATAATGCATCAAAGTTCGCACATTTCAAATGTTCAAATATAACATCATACATAATTCTGTTTCAAAGTCAAACATAGATATTATTCGGTTTATTGACCATTTTAAGCGATCTTTGGACCATATTAATCATTTTGTTGACCGATTTTTAAAGTTTCATTTTGTATTTTATTTTTAAGCGATTTTGTTGACTTCTTTTAAGCAATTTTGTTTGATTAATCCGATTAGACTGATTTTCGATTTTGTCCGATTGATCGGTTTGTTGACCGATTTTGAGCCGACTTTGACCCATTAAATACGATTATGATAAATCAAGCGCCAAAATGTGAAATATCAATCGATTATGGATTAATCGGGCCAGTCTTATTTATATTAGAGCCAAGGCGTGCACAATATTTTTATTTACCGTAAGATATTCAATAAAACGTTTTTTCATGTTTTTCATGTTTATACGGTCATTATATATGGTGCACCCGGTTATTAAAATAAATAAATAAAATACGTATTTACGTTTTGTTTTTATTTTGTTTTATTATTATTATTATTATTATTATTATTATTATTATTATTTTATTAAAAATAGTATGAAAAGTCACATGTGATTAAACATGTTTGAACAAAAACCATAGTTTAATAATAAAGGCATGATTGTGAAAATGTGAAGTATTAAAGTTGCATTTGTATCTATGGACAATCACTAACAGTAAATGAATCATGTTTTTTATAGAAGAGATGTATATCAAAGTAATCTTGTAAAATATATTATAAAAATACACTAGCATAAATTTATATAAGATATATGGCACAAGGCACCATCAAACTATATTAGTTTATTCAAAGATATTTATTTCTTTGCTCTTATGTTTTTGGCCCGCTTCTTGGCCTTTAATGCTATGTGTATACACGTGTTGGCTAATGTTTATATCTACCGCTTCCTCACTTCTTCTTATCCAAAATGATATCCATAGTTTCATACGCATTTTCGTGAGATGATTTCGTGGATTAGGGTTTTTGCAAATCCATATATTCAATAATTCCTGAAAGAGATGGAGGGTGACTACACCGTTGATGTAATTACAATCTTTCTTATAATCATCTAATTAAGTTTTTATATCGTAATTTGTTTCGATTTTAATGAATTAGAACGGATTTAGGTATTGAAAGAGATGGAAGAAGAAGCTACCGCTTAAAAGTTTAGATGCTGCCAAAGTTGAAAAAGATATGGCCACCACCGCTTCAAAATCATTGATTCTTCATTATAATCTTTATAAACGCTTTTTAATTTTAGCGCTTTTTTAATTCATTGTGCTTTAATTTGTTTACAAGAGTTGTGTGTGTTTGTTTATTAAGACATGCTTTAGGCCCTGACCACTACTAAGCATCTTACCTGCAAGAGGTTTTGTAGAAAGTCTAACCGAATAAAATAACGCTTGTTTGCTTTCATTTATAATTGTCGAATGATTTTAAATGCCATTTATAATTTACAAACTAAACTAAGCTTATTAATAATAAGAATCTCATGTAAATATAAAAAGACTTTTTATCATAAATATAATATAGCAATAATACACGCTTAATCTCTATAGAAAGAAGTTATAAAGTGAAGATGTTTCCCACCTCTCATCGGAAGATGTTATATGTCTAACTTGCCCGACTCAAAAAGAAAAACAAACAACCAAATACCGCCACACTCTTTTACTAAGTAGAAGAAAAGTATGCCTAGTATACATTTTTTTAAAAAACAAACACACCCTTACATTTAGATTCTTTATATTTTTGTTTGTGTATGTTCAAAAAATACTATAGAGGAGTAACATTTGGTCAAACCGACCGTCTACACAATTTGTTGCTTTCCACCGTCTCATCATCAATACCAATATTACTGGATACACTAGTAAGCCTATCGAAAACCTAATTTTTAGAAGTTTTCTGTTTGGGGTTTTCTTAATATGCTTTCGGGTTGGCGTTTCAGTTTGCGACTGAAGATCCATGATTGGCGTACACAGTCCGCATAAACCGAATTCGTTTTTGGGTACGTTTTTAGTTTCTTTTGTTTGGCAATTTTATGAGGTTTTTGGGCAGTGATCGGTGACAAAATAAATACGTAGGTGCTTTTTCTTATCTGATTTGGTTTATGTTAATTTACGTTTTTATATTCTTAATTGTAATTTATAGTTATATTGGTTTTACTTATAAGGTTTAGGTTGCGCGTATTTAGGGACTACTGAATCAGGTTAGTGATGTATAGTTAGAATTTCACTTTGATATGTATGCAAAGTAATTATTACAACTTATACATATATAAAAAAAATTGATTATTTGAATTAGGATTTTGTGATAATTTGGGGGTTTTGTTGATGGTTTTTAAAAATTTTGTGGTTCTTTTCTGTAGTAGGTGTGATTTGATTTTGTATATGGATGTGGATGGGGTGGGGGAAGTGGGGGAGGTAGAAGAGGAGGCTTATTTGATAGGTTCCATATGTTGAGCGACAACTTTAAATTGTGTTATAATATATTGAGTTGGTGTTTGTAACAGGGCTAAACGTGAGCCTTTGGGCTGAGCAATGGCCGGTGTGAGAGAACTTCATATGATCGATACAGATTTGCACTTCAAATTATTACATATATTGTTTAGGTAATATTTTAAATAAGCTGATTTTAGAATTTGAAATATATAAATGGTAAGGCCTGAATCTGTTTGACCACTTGATATGTTTCTGTTTCTAGGTTGTAATCCGTGGGATAGACATTCGCAAGTCTTATGGATTTATTTACGTAGTATGTATTATTGACTCGCTGCTGCCATCTCTCAACTAGCTGAAGAAAAAGAAAAAAAAAAACAGTGTTTGAAAGTGTGCATTGGAACACATCATCTACAGGTTTTCCACGTTACCTTTTTTTTCAGTCCTGGTCGCATGTGAGGTTATCATCACATCCTTTTTCCAAGTAGCTATCCATAAATCCAAAAAATGTTGCAATACATACGTTTGTCTTTAGCAATTTTAGAAATCATCGTTCGTGCATAAGTTTAGTCGAATATGAGTTATATATAGGTTTTTTGTAAAAGTTGAAACTTTATAATTGGACTTTTCTATAGATAAGTAGTCATGACATAAGTTTAATATTTTTGCTGTGACAGATATAGTAATGGATTCAGTAAAAAATTAAAAAGGTACATGATGTCATGAGTATTCTGGGATGCTTTGGTCGTGATTTAATGGTAAGTTGATTACAACAATGGAATACTATGTAAAAGTTGATAAATCCGGTTTTTATACATGCGCTGTATCGATGACTGTTCAGTTCACACCCTGGTGATGGCCAACTCAAATGGAGACCAAGTCACATATATAACACACCCTGCCAGGTGGCAGTAGTAAGTGACCAATACTCTTTATATGCAATGTAGAAGCAGGTTGACAGGCAGCGCTCAACTACATGTTATAGGAAACATATACAAACACAGAATAAATACATACATAACAATGTGTTCTGATGAAATGGCTCTGCTATCACTGACATCCAATGATTTTAATTTATGCAGCTACTGTTTTAATGCGCTCATATCTGGTGGCACTGACAACATTTGTGGTCTGTGAGTTTCAGTCCTGAAAAGACTCACTGGTAGACAAATCAACTTTAAAACATTTAATTTACCTTTAAGCTTATACACTAAATACTCTTTGAATCAAGTAACACAAATCAATTCCAAACACTACCATTTGGAACCACGACTTAAAATAGGAGTTTGACATATATGTATCATTTGCTGGAGCTATAGGATTTAGAAGGTGAGTTTCAGGTCTTTATTTGTGAATCGCTAGAATGTTTCTGTATAATGAATGTTTTAAAAGCTGGTAATGTTATGTCTTTTGAAATTATCAGGGAACAAAGTAATGAAAGGCCATTTTTATCCATGTTGACAAGTTATTATATCGGGTAAGTATTTTTTTAAACTTTTAAAGTACTTATTTAACAATGTTTTAATGTTTGCTGTGTTTTGTAAAGAGGTCAGTTTTAATGTTGGACTTTTTGTTTTTTTACAACATAATATAAACTTGAATTTAAATACTTTTTATATATATTTGTGAAGTTACGTGTTGTTAGTTATGGAAATCACATATTTTTTTCCTGCTTGGAAGGCTTATGTTTGTGAAGTTCGAAATAAGCAGTTATATCAAATAAGCACTCTGGAATAATCTGTTACAGTACTAAACAAGCAATTTGAAATGCAACTAGAATCGAAAAAATGCATTAAGTAGTCCATCTTAAATAAGCAGATTTGTATGCCTTATTTATCCAGTAATATTTGCTTATCTACTAAAAATAAAGCCGATAAGCATAATGGATGAATTCTTTTTTTCCTTGACAGAGATTTGCAGTCTTATCTTTTAGATTATTATTATATTTGGTGCCTTACCAAGACGTATGAAAAGTACATGGATAAACAGGCCATGGTACAAGATACCATAGTTTAATCTGTGGCAGCTAATGGTTACCAAGGTAGAATTTTTTTTGTCACCTTAACTATTTTAAGAAGTTATGTTTACATTTTTAATTTTGTTATTTTAGAGATTCATCAAAGTAATCCTGCCAACACTAGATGTTACTCAAATCTTCCCTAAACATGTGTTTTCTTTTTTGCTGTCTAAGGATTTATCATTTATTTTTACAGAATGGACAAAGAATCTATGGGATGTGCTAAAAGCCTCCTGCAGAAGCCACGCCTGTTCATGCCGTTCGGTAACCTACAGAGGCACATGCTACAAACCATGTAGAAACGCGAGCCCAAAATGGATCACTACCTCCAGGGACCAATTTCAAGGCGAGCGATACAGAGGGAGACGTTAGACTCCACCCATAGACTGTATGCATTATCTACCTTATAAGTCAAGTATTAGACTCATTAATTTTTAGATAAACAAGCATTGTGTCTATATGCTACAGGTTGCGGTTGCAAAGAAAACCTTGGTGCTTAGTTGAATAGATGTCAAATACTTGAATTGTAATATTTATAAAAAGGTATAGAAAATTTATATAAAATTTATAATTTTTAAATTTGCAGGTTTATAATTAGTTTATAAAATTATAAAGTATGTATTGATTTACTTTGATGTTAAATTAGTATAACCACAATGTGTCAAAACATCTCGCCGCAGCGCGGCGGGTTCAAATTACTTGTTATTTAACATAACATGTTTTCTTTTTTGCTGTGAAATTAATATAAAGAATAACAATATTTCAACATTAATAAATAGTTGGAGCGAATGATGGGCTACTAAAAAAGTATGTGGTGGCTCAAATGAGCAGATGGCCTGAAAAGAAGATAGAGACAGGAGATAATCAGCTCAAGCCCAAAACAGAAAGTGAAAAAGGAGACCCCATAGCTTTGGGCCACAAACCAACATACCCAAATTCCTCCAAATTAGGGGTAGCGAAAAAACCGAAAAGACCGAATAAAACGAAAACCGAATCGAACTGAAAATAACCGAACCTAACTAATAACCGAACCGAATTTGCCAAACCGAACATAACCGAACTAATAATTCAATTCTCTACTGGATATGAGCATATTTGAACTAAAACCAATTCATATAAATATATATATATATTTTATATATTTATATATTTTTAGGTATATTTCTATATAAATAAAATACTATTAAAAGGTTATCATAATATAATAAAACACTTTTTATGCTTGAAATATATTTTTTTTGCTAAATATATATGTAATTATTATTATTTATTTATTTTTAAATAGTGAAATTCGGTTATTCTGTTAACCCAAGAACTAACCTAATTAGAATTTAACCGAACCAACCAAAACCAAATTTAAATTTGGTTTGGTTCGGTTCTCGGATTGACCTAAAAATTTTTTTTAACCGAATTAACCGAACCGAACTAACTGAACAACCCGATAACCGAACCGATCAACACCCCTACTCCAAATGCTATTCATGTAAATAGATTACATAATATACTGCAGACCAGACTGAATCGAACCGAACCAAATATATCTCGTTTCGATACTCAGTTCATCCTTTTTTTATATTCAGTCTTTGGTCCGGTTCAATTTACTCAAAACTGGCCATTATGTTTGTTGACCGGACCGACCGGACGATCCGGACGATCGCATGGATCAATTTCGGTATGGTATTTTGGACAAATCAGTTTTTGGTCCGATCTAGTCTTGGTCGGTTCGATCCGGTTTTCGGACCATCATCAACCCTAGATTAGAGTATTATTCACACTATCGCAATGGCGTAAAAGAAACATCCGCAATGCATCATATCTTGCAAATTATACATTGCCACTTTACTCGCCATGCATTACATTTTACAGAATGTGATAGATCGAAACGTAGGTATCGTAGTTTCCAATATCTAAATAAGAGTTAATTTAATTGCATTTTTGGTACTTATAGTATGGTCAAATTACAGATTTGGTCTCTAAAACTTTGAAAGTGCACTGGACTTCTTTATTTTGAAGTTTTCGTTGCATTTTTGGTCTATGTGGTATGGCCAAATTGCAAACTTGGTCCTTGTGGTATGGCCAAATGCGATTTCCTAAACTTTAACGCTGTTCTTTATGACAAAATCTAAACTAAAACTTCAAAATAAGGACATCCCTGCACTTTCATTTAAGCAAATCTGGCTTACCACAAAGACCAAAAATGCAATTAACTCTTTAAATAACATATACCTACCTTTTGGATGCAAACTTATGAAAGCAGGCTTACCTTCTGCGTGTTTATATTACTCGTGCAAAGTTTACCATTCCTTCCGTTTCAAAATATAAGTTTAGTTATCTATTTTTGGTTGTTCTTAAATTAATATTTACTTTCAATTTCAATCAATCAAATTGCTTTTAAATACGTGAAAATAAAATTTTATTGATTAATATTGTAAGATGCCTACTTTTCTTAACTTTTGTGAAATATGAAAATAGGCATATAATTTACCGTAAAACCTCTATAAATTAATAGTGTTGGGACTATAATATTTTATTAATTTAGCGAGATATTATTATATTGATAACTTAATAATTTTTGAATTTAAAAAGGTTTTACGTATAACCATTAAATTTTCAAGTCTAATACACTAGCAAGTTACAATGTATACTCATTAGAGACAAAAAATAAATTTGAAAAACAAGTTACAATTGACATTTTATGAATTCACATTCACACTTTATGAAAATAAAATTAACACTTTTTTTGTTGCAATACGAGAAGACAACGCACCAACTCGTAAGAGCAATAAGGATATTTTAAAATAAACTCAATATAGATTTGACGTTCAACAAAAAACAAATGACTATGGATTCATTTTTTACTAAACAATCTTAAGATTTTGAAGTGTATCTCCCACACACACATATATATACATATATATAGAATTATTAGTAATTATTAATTTATAGTTTCGTTGGGACTAATATATATATACATTGGGGCTTCAAACAAATTGTTATCTTATTATTTTATCGATTGGGGTCCAAATTTCTACTGGTCCCAAGTAGGAACTGGACAAATTATTAATTTTATCGAGGTTATTAATTTATCGAGTATTAATTTATAAATGTTTTACTGTATAACGATTAAACGGCTAAAACATCCTTCGCCAAGGGCAATATTTTAGTTGGAGGTTCTTGAATGCCTTTTCTAATAGCATATCCATATTACCCATTGTGGTGCTCTAAGAGATCTACAGCTTTTAGTTATGTCATGTTGTGTTCATAGAATATATTTTGTCTTTTTTTTTTTTTTTTTTTTTTTTTTCTGTTTATTAATGTTTGATGGTCTTCTAGGGAGACCAAACAATTTCTTCCTCTTGATTTATGAGGCTTTATATTTTAATTTTGAACTAATCATATGTCATCGTCTTGTTTTTTGCCTTACTTTTAGACACACAACCTAAGGGTAAAAGTCATTTTCCTCTATATTTTTATCCTTTTAAAAGTTCTGTTACGGCAGTTTAAAAAAAATAATAATAAAATACAGATGATATATATAATGGCTAAATAAAACAAACTCGTAACAATCATCCTGATAACGACATTGAGGTTTTTATATTTTTAACACAATCTAGTTTATGTCAACTGTTTTTTTTAACTTTTGCAAATTAATCAGTACCTTATTTCCCTATGTTCCATACGTTGTTCGGACACTTATTCAATTACAAGAATCATATTGCACACACTCACCGCCATCCCGAGGTAGATGTTGATGCATTACTCATTCGGTTTCTAAAATAAATTAACTTTATTGTGCACAGACAAAAAAAAAAAAAAAATCATTGGTTTTCGATCATGAGGTACGGACATTACGTATACCCATTTCGAGCACCTGGACATGTGACAAGATGCAACTCAACTTCTGAACATGACGACCATAACTCTAAATTAAACAATCCACATGCTTAATCAATACAGTACTATCTAAGTTGCCTAGTCTTTGTATAACTCCCTGAAGATATAAAGGTTTGTATAAAGAGGCATAATATATACTTATATGAGATTTATTACAAAGAATGACATGCAACATCAAAGGTACTATTAGAAAATTACTAACTTTATCACTCTTACCAATTCAAAAATTAGACATAAACTTTCACTTTTTCTCACTTCTTCAACACAAACCCTATCTAATTCTCTTTCATTATTTTCTTTCAAAAGCACAAAAAAACAATTGGTTTTCTTTCTTGCAGATGAAGACTTTAGATGTACCTCTTCTTTCGCAGATATGATTTGCAGATGAAGATATTAAACCTCTAAAAAAACAAACTACACCTAAGCCTCAAAAAAGTTGAACAAGTTACTCCATGATTTCCTTACACACGTTTAAATGTGTATGTTGCATACATGTATTTAGGATTTGAAGTGTACACCACTTTTGCATAATTACTTCCACGTTTCCTGTTTAGTCCATGTAACCAGTTTGCACCAAAAGTTTAGGAACCCACGCATTTATCATTTGATTATATTATGGATAAACGAGAACAAAAAATTGATCAAAATTTAATCTTGTTTATTTCTTGAAGAATTGCCAACTCAATTAGCTATTTATCTGAGATTTGTTAACTCAATTAGCTATTTGTCTTGATATTGACCTTCTTAAATTGTTACTGAAAATAAACATTTATTAGGGGGAATTTCATGTATACCTAAAGAAACTTTAAAAATTACATATTTCTCCAAAACACAAGTTTTTAATGCCTGATGTACAATCCTATTAAAGCATGATTTGAGAAAATATGTAATTATTGAAGTTTGGATGGTGATGTATGTAAATGCCCACTTTATGAGTGAAAAAGTTTATATCGTTTTTATAAAAATGATTGGCGGGTAAAAAAGGAGTTCAGAACTTTAAAAAACGTGGTCTTAGTCCATCTAAAACTTTTTAATTGTAGTGAGTGTGACCCTTTGGGTTTGACCTGTCATGCTCTTATGTTCCCTCCCAAGTATGCTTGTAAAATACCGAGTTTTTTATACTAAAAAATTACAAATTGCACACCAGCATCATTTTTTTACCTGTGGGTTTTGGAATTTAAAATTTAGTTCATTAATTAGGTTTATTTTCCAAATTGGAAAGAAAGTACCCAGATATTTATATATTTCATACTTGCTATGATTAGAATAACGGATTATACTATATACTAAGGTGAAATTAACACAGATCACAATTTTTTCAAAGATCAAATAGGAAAAATATGGTCTTTCATTTTTTCATCAAATAAAAAAAACCTGTTTTTCACTTTTTTTTTTTTTTTTTTTGGGTGCAAATAATTAATCGTTAAATGACAAAAAATACGTCATTGCGACGAGATTTTTTTTAATCTTTAAGTAAATGGGCATTTCGATATATTTTCGATGAATTTTGTTTCGAGTTCCTTTCTAATGGTGAAGATTATACCGTGAAAAATCACATGTGATTAGTTACTTTAAAATTCACATGTGATTTCACAAATCACATGTAATTCCATAATCACATGTTTTAAAATAAAAAATAATCGTGATTTTACTTATAAAATGTTCCAAATTTTACTTATAAAATGTTTCAAATTTTAAACAAGATGAAAATAAGAGCATCTGCATCTGATGGTTAGTGTTGGTCATAAATTAACTACTAGGAGAGATATTTGACTTACTAAAATGTTGGAAGTCGAATATATGAGAACTTATCTTATGGGACACTTTACCAATAAACCCATTTGTTTTTCCATTGTACTTTTATTCCTATTATTTTATCTTCAAAGACGTGATCTTGGATCCTACTCTAATATTATTTTAATAGTTTATGTAATTTTATAAGCCACAAATTCTACATTATAACCACAAAATATTATGAATGTTTCATATAAATGTTATCCTAAATTATGATTATAAAATGTTTAAATAGATTAACGTTGTTTTTTTCATTAAAAAAGTAAATAGAAGTTTAAGGATCAAAGTAGATCGGATAGATCGATGTCAGATGATCCTATAAGATCTTGCTTGTAAAGATCCAGTAGATCAGCTTGTTTATCGTGAAATCGTAGGTAGAGTGAGGACCTCGACAATACGCTTAACAATATCACTCTTGTATAGTCAACTTGTATTTTATTATATTATCTTCACAGATGGACCCCAGTTAAACGAACCCTGCAATTAGCACCCTAAAGAGGTTCATGAATCTAATAAATTAACCCTTTCTCTGTATTTTGGATCGGTTTCTTTCATTACAAAGATAGAAAAGGATCAAACTAATAACGATGAGTGATTATATGACAGAGGGTGCAGTAGCAGCTAGTTTACTGAAATTCGTAGGTGAACCTGTACCTCCTCCATGCGGATTTAACCTTCAAGAACGAGCCTTTTACATACCATGTAAAGATTCATTTGTATGTTTGATGATGTAGTAATATTTATTGCTTTAAAGATTCCATGTTGTTAAAAGTTAAATTGATGACCAAAATTCAGGATTTTATATTTCATTTCTTGTCCATCAGGCACAGACAAAGCTCAACTGAACGTTTCTTTATGTAACATCATTTAGAGAAGAACATGGGCTCACCGGAGAGACTTTGTTGATAAGAGCTTAAGAGTCCGAGAGTCTCGGCTCACTCCAGTTGGTGCCTCACTAGGCCAGGAGAGTTGCCCGGAGCTATTTCTTCTGAGGTGAACAATGGCTGGTGCCAAAAGGCACCCGAGGTCAGAGTGTTCCCGCCAATCTACACCTTTTTGTGGATTTAGAGAAGAACATATATCACATTCATTAGAGTAGTATTGCGTGTTTTCATGATCTTTGACGGGTGATTTGCTCTTAACTAGTTATGTGTTGTGTGGGTTTGGATGGTTTTTTTATTTTTTTTGGGGAAAGGGGGTTTGGATGGTTATGTTTCTTCTCTAGGGAAGTCATACTTTAGGGTCGTTGTTGATGGTCGAAAGTATATATGTTGGCATGGTCATTGTTGGTCGGAACTATAACTTTTTTTGGTAACAGTCATTTCATCCTTTTGGCCGATTAATCCACAAGGTTTGATCCCTCGGAAGTTGGAACTATCATTTATAGTCAATTAGTCATTGTATTTCTAGCTTCTTGTTAGTGTTTTTATGTATATAATCGACTTTCCCCATACCTCGTTGAGACGGGATTGGGTATTGTTGTTGTTGTTGTTGATGTTTATAATTGACTTTGAAACAATCATTAGAGCAATAAGGATTGAAACTTGAAATTGGATTTAGTTTATTCAAAGGGAGATGGTATAAGGTATAGGAGGTTGGGTTTACGGTTTACCCGTCCCAGTTTTAGAAATACCCGTTTGGAACGGCTCCACCCGTCCCAATTTCAGTTACTAATTGAACTGCTGCATACACATATAGCATAACTCAAATGATGGCAAGTACAATGCCAAACAGCATGTGAGTAGATCAAATCAATCAATCAATGTATGTTAGTAATAGTTTAATTTGTTTCCAACATGGATGTTGTGTTTAAATATTGCTATTTGATTTCGAGTCATGAGTAAAAACTATTTTAATCATAGCTCCACTCTCGTGTTGCTGTTATATTCATGCTCCTTCCTCGTACTAAAAGTTTAAATCTTGCAGATTTAAGTGACCCTACACCTATTGAAGTGAAGATAAAGATCCTTTCTGCACTTAGCACCTTATCACTTACTGGCCGACAATCTGTTCTTGTTCAGTTTTGGGCCCCAACAAAATCAGGAAAAAACTCATATCTGCTCACTACAACTGACCAGCCTTTTGGTTTTTATGGGATTGGTGAAGGACTTGAGGATTACCATGAAGGCTATTTACACCACAAGCTCTACGTTGATACCGATGAAAATGTAGCCTTTGGGCTTCCTGGTTACGCGTTCAAGTTTGAGACTTGTGTACAGACTCAAGATCTGCATAGATGCCCTGGAGATCATCGTCCTCCATGCGAAGACGCTGTTTTTGATAAGATATGGGGAGCATTTTCCTTGATTGTGATTTTGGATGATAAGCGTGTTGGCGTGCTTAATTTTGTCACGGATACACCCAAAGATTCCTATGAAAATGAAATTCGTGAAGTTTACGAAGCACTCAAGGTTTGTCCCCTCCTTGTTTAGATATATGTTTTCCCATGTATTATCCAGATGCTCCTTATTGTCAATCAAGATCATCACCTGCCATTAGTTATAGAAAATAATAATACTTGATGGAATTTACCTCCTTATGTTTAGCCTTATAACTACGCGTGACATATCTAATGTGTATTCTAGTAATTAGCATTATATCTAGATATAGTGATTATTTTGTGAAGATTTTTTTTTTTTTTTTTTTTTTTTTTTTTTTTTTTTTTTAAATTTTTAGAAAGGCAATTATTTTATTTTGTAAAGATAACTGGGTGAGGAAGTAAAAATTCTTTCTCACTTATGATTCAGACAAAGGATATGAATATAAATTCTATTTGGTTAGATTGGATCAATGATCCAAAGTCGGTTTGTTCTAAGCCTCTGTAATTCTTGCTTCTAGCCTTTTGCTAGTTTTTAATTAAAATGCCGTTGAATAAAAACTTTCTTTCTCCCGCCAGTCTGTCTACAGTGTAGGGGTATGGTTGTCTACATACTATCTCTCCACGCTCCATTATTATTGGATGTTATTGTTGTTGTTGTATATAGGACTTGGTTTATTGTTTTTTTTTAACGGAAATTTTCAACTATCTCACAATATATCTATCTCACATGTCACAACAATTTGGTTGGGGAGCTTCTCACACAACATGGGGTACCATTGGGATACAAGCCCTTTGGTAGGACTTGGTTTATTGTTCTTTGAATAGATTGATAAATTGTTGGGAGTTCTAATTAATTTTTACAGAGTTTAATGAGAAAATTACATAGGGAGAAATGAATTTATATATGACCGATCATAACCTTGTGTGTGTGTTATCATATTCATGCATACTATACAAATGCTTCATGAGAAAGGATCAATTTTATGACTAGCTAAGTAATATTGATGCAACTAGTTTTTGGCTCAACTTGAAAACAGTATCTGTATAGTACTCGTTCAAAAATCATGCCTTACATAAATTATATACAAGCCAACCAGCTTTATCAAATCTGTTGTTTCACTGCCAGTATGCCGGTTTACAATCTTCATTTATCAAAATCGATCATCCGAGAAGGAATTTTGTTCCACCATCAAGGGAGAGGAAAACACAGTCATCTGTGTATGCCCATTTTGATTGTTTGGCTCCACTTATGGGACTGAGTAAGGCTGAAGCTATGAAGATGGTTGTAAGTAAACATCAGTTAGAAATGCCAGGTACGCTGATTACAACTGTTTCAAGTACGCATTATAATCGATTAACCGGTGAAAATTTTCTGACATACGACACTTCTTTTCCTTTTGCAGTCAAAGAAGGGACTTTTAGTAATGCTCATAAGAGCGCAGGAATTCCTGAGTGGGCATGGGTACGAAGTAAAACTACTAGACCTTCTGTTGCTCCTCAGACCAATCCGACAGTATCTGAGAGTGGTACTACTGCTGATTCTTTTGGCACTCCAAGATCTGATTTGACCTCTTCCTGGTATGTTGTGACGCAGGACGCAGTTTTAAAACTTTGATATTCATTTAATTATCGGACATATATGGGATTCGTTTACAATGTATCTATATCTTCCTTCAAATTTGTAGGGACAGTGGGATTTCTGACATGTCATGGGAACAAACTCCTATGACTAACAATGCTTCTCCCCTAGAAACTCAAATCTATGATATACCATTCGATGCTAGTTATTTTGCAACTGGGATGGCTACAGAGTAAGTACATCTGTGACCTTTCTGATTCGATGCCCACCAAGTAGATCACATTAAATTTTAGGACTTCAAACTTGTTTACAATATATATTCTTCCTTTGTAGTGATGGAAATCCTGATCTAATGCTAGATGATAGCCTATTATCAGGTAATGAACAATGAATTGTGTCCACTACTCAAATGTTCATGAAATTTCATATAAATGTGTCAAACTTTCTGTAATGCCAGATGTTCCTGAAGTGGAAGATTCAATTGACACGGGTTTTGGTTTTAGCTACTAAATGGTTCGTCAGCTGAAGAGAGATGCAACTAACGTTGATCTAGCTTGTTACTTCACCTTGACATGCATTCATTGAGTTTTGGGGCGTTAAACAGCTTGTTTCCTATGTTGTTGTGTGGTGTTCATTATTTGAGCTCTCTCTCCTTTGGCATATTGATGTAGTGAATAAAGCTAATGAGGGCATTATCTGAGTGTACCATTTCCTAGTTTTTATGAAACGATACTTGCTGTGTTGGCATGAAAACACACCCTTTCATACTTACGGGAGGAATGTATGTACCATTACTCATTACGAATAAATAGTGTGAGTCTACGCATTGAGGGTGTTTAGGACATCTCCAATACATTGCATTCTTTTCAGTTTAATATATTGTCACATCATCGTTATATCATCATCTCGTCCTTTTATATAAAACATTCACAATGCATTAAACTTACATAGTTTCATACATCGAATTATTTAATACAATATATTTGTTCAAAAAAGAAAAATTAATACAAAATATCACATGTGTTCCACTATCTCTATTATTTAAATGTTAAAAGCTCATGAAGAGGCCCATTACATTCGTATAACGCTAGGTTGTTCAGGCCATCCACAATGGGCTTAGTTGGCATACGTGTAATGTCAGAAAAATAACTACATGGCATAGATCAATGCATTGTAAATTGCTCCATGTCACCACACGTATAAAACTCGTACGTCTCTGAACAATCGAGTAATACATGTCCTTTTTATCTCTTTTACTAATAAAATATTAGATGTCCTTTTAAAATAGCACAACTAGGTGCTAAAATAGTACAAGTAGGTGTCAGTGAAATTTAAGTTTAATGGATCGCATGAATTTTATAAGGGATATACTATAAGGACCCTCTATAGGTCAATCCTATAGGAGGTCCCTATAGTCTGCCTCATTTTATAAATGGAAGTGCAATGCTTATCTGTCAATGTATTGCACTTCGAAAAACTAAATGCATTGAGGATGCCCTCAGAGAAGTATGGATATTCAATACAGTGATGACATGGATTTTTACAATGCATTGAATGATGAGTCACCCTTTTACTAATCGATTAATAAGCCTCCATTGTTGATGGCCTTAGTATAAAGAGTGACGTGGCACTCTGTTTAACTCAAAAACATTATAGGCATTGTGGATGCCTTAACTAAATGTATTGTAAAATTTTGGTATATATATAAAATTTTGTAAGAGGTTTTTTTGAAATCAATCCTCTTATTTTCGGTTAGGGATGTAATTTTCTACGTCCTACCTCTACATGACTCGTCTAATTAAATATGATTTGTTATTGTTGTTGACGATTTAATTTCACAGCCTCCATACAGAGTGAGATGGTGTAGAGACGTAGAGTTGCCGCTAGTGGTGAGCAGGGAATTAGTCAAAATTTTCATTTGCGTAGTGTTTGGTATGCCGTAATCAAAGCCGTAATTGAAAAGATTATTACAATGTAATTAATAAATGTTGTTTGTTTACATTTATAGAATGTAATGATTCATTACAAGTAATGACCCATTACACCAAAACCATTCCTTAGGGGTCACCTACTTTTTTTTCATTACATCTTGTAATTGAATCAAAATTACATAAAAATCCATCATTAATTAACCACATTAAATAAATTTTCTATCATTAATGGGTATTTTAGTCGTTTTATTATCGATTCATTACATCTTATCATACAAACCAAACATGATTAATAACTACAATGAATCATTACATTACACTCTTCATTCCATTACATCGTTTATTCCATTCAGTTGACATTTCATTCCGTCATATCAAACGAACCCTTAGATTTTAATATATGGTCGGTTGTGAGAGGCTAAAGTCCAAGAAATATTCGAACTGAGAACCTTTAAGAAGTGATCCCGGTCCAAGAAACGTAGCTGTAAGTTATAAGTAACCCTTTGAATATTGACCTGTCACGATACTTTTACACTCACACTTACTCGAATATGAGAAAAGATTGCAAAAACATAACTAAGGGTGTGTTTGTTTCATTAAGATGTTTTGGGTCTGAATCTGACTACCGCATCTTACTGGTAAGAGGTGGCTAGAAAGTCTAAATCTGAATGAAATAATGTTGTTTTTTTTGTATAAGTGTCCGAATGATTTTAAGTGCTCGTTTTTTGCAATTTGTTTATTAAACCAACGCAATGCGATAATAAGTAACTTATGTAAATATGAAACAAGACTTTTTATCATAAACATAACATAGTTAATAAACAATCAAATATATTATATAAAGTTTACAAAACGAGTAAGAGGCAGTAAGACAAGTCCCCACCTCTATGAGTAAGATGTTATATGTCTAACTCCGCCTTACTAAAAGAAAAAACAAACAAAGCTGCCGTCACCCACCTCTTACCTAAGAGTAGTAAAAGGTAAGATTTTTTTTAAAAAAAAACAAACACACCCTAAGTGTCGGCTATACATACCCGCTTAACTGAATATTGGCACTCCCATTCATTTTTTATTTTTTAATTACTTTTAATTTTTATAATTTTTTATTATAAAACTGCATAACTAAAAGTACTGAACATAAAATATAATAGTAAAAAGTGAAAATAAAAAAAAAAAAAAAAAAACACTACTACTACTATCTTTTCATGTCTACAAAGTGGACAAAATGTGTAAAAATTGACTTAGGAGGGTGCCACTAATCTTTAGAGGTATCTCTAACAACAGCTTTTTGACAATTACAGATTACACGTCAACGCATTCAGTTTTTATAATCTACGTGCCTTTTATAGTTTATACATATAGTTGATATTGAAATGTAACATGCTTTCAAATTTGTTTCTAAATTGTACATTACGTTATGCTTAATCACAAATAATACTGTTATAACATGCTTTAAAATATTGTTTTGATATTATAGATTTTGTTGACATGTCATCATGCCAAATATTAACTAAATACACATTTCATGTTAGCAAAATATATTTAGAAGATTTACAGATATAACACTAATATATCTAGAACGTTACTACTTAGATGGAATAAACCAAAAGCAAAAAGAGTAAAATTAACTCCGCCAAATATTTACAATGTATAGATGGAGTAAAGAATATCCTTTACCGACAGGTAACTAATAATCTAATATAACAATGTTAAAGACTTTCTAAGCTCATCAGCTTAGTCAAGCGCTAGCGCCTAACCGGGCTTTGAAGTGATAGGGAAAGGGAAAAAAAGAAAGATGGTACGATACACATATTGTGAACAGTCAAAGCGAGGGATGAGGTCTAGTTAAATACGGTACGGGGAGATATGAGATATAGCTAATGTCGATAAGGAAGGGTGGGAAGGAGCAAGTGGCCTGTCAGATAAAAAAAGTAGAGCATAGTCCATCTACTTTATATAATCTCATGGAAAAAAACTGTAGTAAAACCTTATTTGTACCCCCATTCAATAACCTTATCACATTATAATCTTGACTCTTTACTGGACCGGATTCATTTCATTTCTTTATAAACCTTAATAAACCTTACCCTTCGTCGACATATAACCTGTCAATAGTTAATAATCAGTAAAAACCTTATTTGACCCCCAGTTAAGAACCTTACCACACTATATCTTTACTGTTTACGAAAACCGATTCATATTGAATCATAAACTGTCATCAACAATGATCAACAACAGGCTGCTACTAGCTGCAGCTGCTCTTATAATATCATTTGTATGTCCACCAGAAATTGTTAACGTGGGACTGCAGTTCTTTGGTGACGTCATACTCAATCCTTTACCACACAGTGAGTTTGCATATCTGATCTTAGTCTTGTGTCTAAATATTATGTGAGTTTTGTTTGTCTTATACATTGGTATCTTCTAAGAGTATGAAATATTGTATAAAGTATAAACCATTTGGTTAAATGGTAAGCTGTTTATATATGAATTTTCAAGATCTAATATCCATAGAATTTTGTTTTCAAACCATATAGATTATTACAGTACTGCTTTTACAAAGATTAGATTCATCATCAAAAACTTAGCATTAGATCTTAGTCAAGGTCTGTGTTAGTCAACGAGACGTGAAGATCGATACAACTCAAACATTCTGAAGCAGTGACTCAGCACTTTACTCGTGGTTGCCATTTCCTACTTCCGGCAGCTTGGTTTGATAAGTTTAGTAATATAACATGGCTTTGTTATTTTTGGCTTTTTAGTTATATGTAATTTAAGATTGTATCAAAATTCTATAAATAATGATATCATTTTAGCTTTTTTTTTTTTTTTTTATAATTTTAATAGCAAAAAAGTTTTGTTAACAACAACCCATAAGGTTGTAATTAAGCTTAATAATTGTGAAAAAAATATAGAATTTAATAAACTCATTATTTTCATATTTATGCATCTGTAATGATTATAATTATAAAACATATTGTTAAACATAGAATGTTTCATGTTAATTAATTGTTTAATTTTTAACTATGGTCACCTTAATTACAACTCATAGGGTTGTCCATTGCAAAAATAATTAAAGTTTCTAGATAAAGGGTTTTGGTAACAATATACATAAGGCTTATGGTTAAATCTTACCATAATGATAAAAACAACAATTAATGAACTCATAATTTCCATACTAATACAAATTTTGTGAATTTTGTGATTGTTAACATGCAATGTATTGTTAAATAGGGGAAAATTTTTAGTGTTGATATCAATGGCTAATTTTTATAGATAGTGTATGCTTTACCATAACCCTTAACAGTTTGTGCAATCTGAATATTAACTGATTCATACCCTTGCCTTAGTTACCAAAAACATAAATTATTACCATACTATTGGTATAGACGTATAGTAGTTGCAAAGCCAAACCGCTAATTGTTTGTATATTGACATGTGAACTTTGCAGATACATGTGTTCCTAGAGAATTAGAGATCAAGAAAAAGATCCTTTCAGCACTTAAAACCTTACAACTTAATGGCCAACAATCAGTTCTTGTTCAGTTTTGGTCCCCGACTAAAGCTGGAAACACATATCTACTTTATACATCTCGGTATTTCGGTTATTATGGGACTGACAAAGGACTTTTGGTGTACCTTCAAGGGTGTTTGCGCCACACATTCTACATACATCCTGAAGAAAATGTATCCTTTGGCCTACCTGGTCGAGCTTTCATGGAAGGGACTCCTCAACAGACTCAAGATGTTCATGACTACCCTGTAAACCAGCGTCCTCTGTGTGAAGATAATGCTATTTTTTCAATGAAATGGGGGTCATTTGCGGTGCCCGTGATTTTAGATGTTGAACGTGTTGGTGTACTTGAGTTTGTCATGACTGGACCAACAGGTCGTTATGATGAACTTATGAATGAAGTTTGCAAAGCGCTTGAGGTTTCTCCTAACCTAATTGATTTACATGTTTTCATTCATACATATACATGCATGTATTACTCTCTCTATATTCATATGCTCATCAGCTCATATATTATGCTACAAAAATGGTTCATCGATCACATTACCACTTATTAGTGATGGAGAATACAAATACTAGCTTGATTGGTGAATTGTACCTTCTTAATCCGTATATAGGACTTGTTTAACATTCTTAGTATTGATAGATTGGAAGCTGACTCAAATTAGTTTTATGCTGAGAAAGGAATAAGAATACATCTCACCTGATAGAAATACCCTCGTTTGTGAGTGTGTCATCTTTCTCATATTTAAATGGTACGTTATTCAGAAATGATCGTGTTTGTGACTAGCTATGTATATATGGTACACCTGTAAGTAAGAATGAGGCCTTAGATAATATGAGCCAGCTTCAACAAAATAACAAATCTGTTGTTTCACTGGCAGTTTGCAGGTTTTCAGTCATCACTCAAACTTGATACTCCAAGAAGGACTAGTATTGCCAAAAAGTCCAAATCTTCAATCAAACATGATGCTACAAAAGAGACGGAAAGTTCCAAAAAAAAGACACGCACAACACAATCGAGTATATATGCTCATTATAACGTTCTTGTTCCGTTATTTGGACTGAGGAAGGCAGAAGCTATGAAAGAGATTGAAAGTAGATTTCAATTAAAGAAAAAAGGTAAGGATATTGCAACGACTAAAATTAACTGGTGAAGTTTTTCTGAACTACGTCACTTCTCCTTTTGCAGTCATAGATAGTACTTTCACGAATGCTCTTAGGAATAAAGTGGGTATTACTGAGTGGCCGTGGATACGACATACGCATAGTAGAGCTTCTTATTCCGACCCTGAGCAGTCTGAAGCTGCCGGTTCTATCGAAACTCCAGATTTTCTTTCAACATTCGTCTGGTAGGTTGTTACAAAACTTTCAGATTCATTTTGTTATTATGAGACATTGCACTCGTTTACAATTTAATTAATCTTTTTATTCCCTTTGTAGTGACACTGTGATATCCGAGCAGTTTAGGGAACCAACTTCAACTCCCATAGCATCTGCCTATGAGGCTCAACTTTATCAAACACCATTAGAAACTAGTCCTGTTGCTGATGATTTTAGTAAATATTGGTAGGTCATTTCCATTCTTTCACATTCATTCCGTTATTGTGGGCCATCGGACTCTTTCACATTGTATCTAATTCTTCATTTGTAGGGACGGTGGGGTTTCTGAGATGTCATGGGAGCAAACTCCTACTATCGAACCATCTGCCTTGGAGTTGGGACTTTCTGAACGTTTTCATGCATTTGAGCGTGAGTTAGATAATGAAATGGAAGAAGATCAAGATGACCTGGGATTTCATGATCATGGAAGATTCAATGATGTCATGATAACTTTAGAAGAACGTTATGATACTAGTGGTCGCATAGATAGTGCAACAAGTGTGCTACGGTTTGAGTAGTTTTCAGGGTCGGAGGAGGAATGGCAATTGGGCGGCCATCCCCATCCTCAAACCCGATTACAAAAATTATCCCCAAATCCGCCCCAATCCCCATTGGGGATCTTATCGGGGCACCCCGTTGGGGCAAGATGCTTCTCCAAACCCGTCCCATACTCCGATGGGGATCTTATCGGGTTGTCTTCTTTGGTTGCGATGCTCCACCAAACTCGTGTCTTTTCCCGTTTAATATTGTTTTACACTATAAACAATAAAATTTTATGCAATAACTTGAAAAATCGAGATGCCATTATTAATAAATTAAGCATTAGCCTTATTAAGCTTTCAACAACAATATTAAACATAAAAATGATAAGCTACTCACGTCTCAAAAAAACAATTTTAGAATATTACTACACGAAACAAGCTTTCATGATCACAATTTTCAATCTTACAAATATTGAACATTCAACATTGGTCCATAAAGTAGGTTTCCACATGTGTAGGGTAAGTGAGTTAAGGTGGGGTAGTGTATGAATTATGGAATAGTAAGGGCATCCACAATCGGATGACATGGCAAACGTATAATACCTCATTTACATGGTAAAATCCATTGTAGCTATTGACAGATCCTCATACATTTAACAGTCGTGTGTGTTGGGATTTTAGATCTAATTAACCAAGTAACACTACGAGTACGCAGCAGAATTTTGATCTAGTTTATGCAATTAGGTTAACACATAATTAATAAACAATAAAGAATAAAAGGGATGAAGAAAACTAACTCTCGTAGTCACCCGCAAGTATTAAACGAACAAGAAACCAAGTATTCAAAACGAATATCTCTACGAGTCCACACACAAACACTTAACAACGAATACGCCCGATATAGCTAGCCGTGAACGTTTACCCAATCAACCCTTGAAAATCTTGAACTAAACGAACCAAGAAAACCCTAGAACAATTCTTATTTTCTGTCCGAGAACTGCAACAACCCGAGAACCTAAAACGAATCTGTCCGATATCGGATGACACAATCCGATATCCTTTTGCCCTCTTGTCCGAGAACGACTCAACAGAAAAACTATCACCTTGCTGCTATACTTTGTTCAACCAGGAACTAGCACAAAACGAGAACACTAAACACTTCTTGAATCAAGGATGATGCAAGCTTAGGGTTTCAAATTAAACCAAACTAACCCTAATCGGATACAAGTAAAATCCGATCGGGTCTAGAGGATTTGATGATAGATTGGTCGAAAGCTTTGCTAAGAGTTTAGGAATATATATCGTAGGAATGAATGGCTAGGTGTGGGGTATATATACCCTCCAAAACCTAGGAACCTTGGGCTCAAACTTGAGCACCAATTATTCACTTTCCTAATCCAAACACAACTATACTTAGCCCATTATACACGATCCAAACACCCCTCATTGATCGGTCAATGGCTTTGGATCCAATGGGTAATCAGGTCAAGTTTATTGGACAAAAGACGGGTCAAATAAAGTCCAAGTAGTAAACGCAATATAACGTACTCTTTGTGTTTAACGTGTGTGCCCCCATAGGCTCACACACTTCTAGTCGTTTCCGTACGTATCAACTCCCACAATCCAACATCTCCCACTTGGGAGTTGGAGTAGCGAATAGCACAAAAAACCAATGACGGAAACTCCTAGCAACGCCTCCTACTTTTAACTAAAAAGTGTCCGAGATATAGTTTCATAAATCTTTCTCAGTAGCATGGTCATTTATGTCTTGCTTTAATCATCCTTTGTTATAGATACCGTTTAACCATGAATATGGATCCTAACTCATTCCATATAGTTTAACCATTTAGAATCTCGTTATAGATTTCAATTCAGATATACCAAATATAATCAAGAATCATCTGGCATTACCCTTTGGGTTTGGCCAAACAATTATCTGACTAAATTTGGAGAGGCGCCAAGGTATCTTTCTGCACATATCAAGTGGAGTAACAAATCCTTTATTGACTACAAGTGTTGTGGATGCCGCTTCACATCACTCCGAAATATAGCTTTTATAACTACCTTATTCAGGATAGCGTTTGGCTTATACTTACAAAAGTGATATCCACACATAACATAACTTGCTTGTATCTCAAGTTTAAGGATGACTTTAACAAACCATTTTCAATATTTTACTTATGACAAGGATCCAAAAGTAAATGTTTGAAAGTTGGGGTATCTAATATGCATCCCTTGTGAATACACATGAGTTTGGCGGGAACAATCCACATTCTCGTTAGAATATAACCAACACTCACATTTGCCTTACATAACAATACTCCCATATTGTTAACCAACAATGGACATATTTAGAATGATAAATCATTTCATGGATTAAACATGCAAATATGGAATAACAGATTATATGAATGAAATAATAAATACCTCGTATCTTTATTTATCAGAAAGTATTAATTGTCTTACAATTCTAAATTATCCAAATACTAATTAACACACAGATTTACATGAGACTACTAGCTTGTATTAAACCTATACCTCTAGTCAATTTAGAATGCTTAGGATACGCTAAAGCTTTCGTAAATGGATCAGCTAGGTTGTCATCTGTGTGAACCTTTGATATCTTCACGTCACGCATCTCAATGGTCTCTCGAAGATAATGAACTTTCTCGCGGTAATGTCTAGCACCTTTGGTGATTCCACTTTAATTAGCTATAGTAATGGCTCCAGTATTATCATAATACATATTTATAGGTTCTTCAATTGTGGGTACAATTCCGAGCCCATAAATGAATTTACGAACCCATATAGCCTTTTTAGATGCATCACAAGCAGCTATATACTCATCTTCTGTAGATGAAGTAGCAAAAATACTTTGCTTTGTGCTTTTCCAATCAACAACACCTCCATTTAGAACGAACACATATCCAGTCTAATATTTTATGTCATCAAAGATCATTGTATCCAAAGACGCTGTAGCAAGAAACCCCGAGCTCTTATTTCGCTCTCCTCCATAAACCAAAGCAACATATCCTTAGTATTGCATAAATACTTAAGAATATTCTAACCAGCAGCCCGTGAAGTTCACCCGGATTTCTTGAAATCGCTTGTCACATCTCGAAAGTGAACGCAACATCGATGAGTACATCTCACAAAGATACATAATAGATCCTATAGCCAAGCATAAAGAACTCTTTGCATGCGCTTCGCAGCAGTGTCTCAAAGACCTTTTGACTTAATCAACTTAGGCTCCTCTTGCATTGGGATAGCTCCACGTTTGGAATTCTCCATATAAAATCTCTTCAAGATTTTCTCAATGTAAGCACTTTGACATAAACCAATCAATCGCTTAGATCTCTCTATAGATCTTGGTTCCAAGAATATATGCAGCTTCTCCTAAATCTTTCATGGCAAAACATCTTCCAAGATAGGATTTTACATCTTGTAACATTGGAATGTTGTTTCCCATAAGCAATATGTCATCAAAATATAGAATTAGGAAAGTGACATAACTCCCACTAGCTTTCTGATATACACACGGCTCATCTTGATTTTGAGAAAATCCGAATTTCTTAATCTCTTCATCAAAACTCTAATTCCATTTCCTAGATGCTTGCTTAAGTCCATAAATGAAACGCTTGAGCTTGCAGACATGGTTAGGATATTTAGGATCAACAAAACCCTCAGGTTGCTCCATATAGACCTCTTCATAAAGATGTCCATTGAGGAAGGCGGTTTTGACATCTATTTGCCATATCTATAATCATAGAACGCAGATATGGCTATGAGAATCCTTATAGCTCTAATGTCTGCAATAGGAGAAAAGGTCTCTTCATAATCAATCCCGTAGTTTTGAGTGAAGCCCTTTGCTACGAGACGAGCTTTAAAGGTGTATACCTTACTATCCATGTCGGTTTTCTTCTTGAAAAGCCACTTGCTACCAACTGTCTTGCAATTAGGAGGAAGCTCAACTAAAACCTGACGCCATTGTCTTTCATGGATTGCATTTCCACATTCATTGCATCAAGCCATTTCTTGGATTCAGATCCAAGAATGCGCTTTTATAGTTATTGGGTTCACCAAGATCCCTTAACTCATGTTCTTCGGCATCAATGTATAAGCACATACGTTAGGAGCACGGTGTGTCCTAGCGGACTTTTGAATTGGAATAATATCACTTTGAGGTTCATCAATTTCTTGATCATCCTCATCATGATGTAAGCTAGTGTCTACAGAAAGATTTGTATCTTCATCTTGAATTATCTTCTAGACTCCTACTTGCTTCTTGATCCATGAGATTGCTCTCAAAGAACTCAGCATTTCAAGCAAAAATAACTTTGTTCTTTGATGGAAGGTAGAAAGAATATCCCATTGTTTCTTTGTATCCTACAAAGATACACTTAATAGATCCGGGTTCAAGTTTGTCGTTTGGTAAGTGTATCACGCTAACAAGTGCCTCACAACCCCGTGATTTTTAAGTAAGACAGCTTAGGGGCTTGCATATGCCATACTTCGTATGGTGTCTTATCAACCTTCTTAGTTGGAACCATATTGAGAATTCGTGCAGCAGACTCAAGGTCATAATCACAAAATGACTTTGGAAGAGTAGTTTGACTCATCATGGAGCGAACCATGTCAATCAGTGTTCGATTTCTCCTCTCAGACACACCATTATCCTGTGGAGTGTAAGGATGAGTTCGATGGGCAATAATCCCATGCTTCTTTAGATGATCCAAAAACTCGTGACCCATATATTCACCCCCACGATCAGAACGAAGTGACTTAATGGTCTTCCCAAGTTGGTTTTCTACTTCCTTTTGAAACATGATAACATCAAATAGTCCTGAATATTAAGTATCAATTTCCCCCCGATAATGCTTGTAATTTATATCATTTATATGGATTTACACTTGTTTTCCATTGTTTTCCACTTTCAGGTAAATTACGAGCATTGGAGCTAAAGAGACGCGGAATTGGAGAAATATCTAAAGACTTATTATAGTATGCTGACTTTGAAGAAGTTACGGCGTAACTCATATCTCACATTACGCCGTAACTAAAGCGTGACTCGAATACCAACTCATCGAAGGTTGCGCGAACCTCCCAAGGACTACTGACGAACTTATTAGGTCAAATGAGTTTCCACGCACGATAACTACGCAAAGAACTATTCTACCAACTACTACGAATAAAGTATTATTGAAGACTACTACGAACCACTAATAAGGTTACTACCAGAACAACAATCTAGTGCAAAATATGAAGGAATTGATGGTTACGGCGTAACTCTTATATTAGTTACACCATAACCCAGTCCGGCCTATAAATACCCCACGAATTCCAAAGATTTCTAATCATCCCATTCCACACACAACAATCAAAGAATGGGAAGCGCCAAAGGCATCTAGAGGAGCATGCAGTCTGTCTCCAAGGGAGAAATCACTCCCCTACGATAAGCATTAGCATTTTATCTTTTTCTTTACTTTCGATTCATGTATTTCGTAACATTAAATCTTGAATTGATTTGTATGGTTAATATAGCTGCTAAGCACCTCTTGGTGCCGCCTATTTATGATTCCTTAATTGTTTTGTTTGCATTTACATTACTTCCGTATAATTATTTCTAAGTGTATGCATGCATAGTTTATTGGTAGCTACCCTTGTTTCGTAGTTTTGAATGGCATAGAGGCCAATTGCCTAGGAGATATGACCAATGACCCTAGGTGAGGGACCGAGATGGGAAGGGTAAGATATGACCAACTGACGAACCTTTCTACTTGTGCGATTTGACCAACTGATCACCTATCGTTTGGATGAACTTAAGAATGTGGGGTGAGTGCTTTGCTTGGGCACGCACTCACTATTACCCTCCGTCCCAAAATTATAGTCCCCTATTGATTTTTTCGGTCTTTTTTTTACAACTTTGACCTTAAATATTTTTGTTTGTATTATATAATATTTGATACAAATTATATGAATGGATTGTGTCTTAAATGTATTTTTCATTAGTATATTTTTCATCAACTATTGTATAACAAAAATAAAAATATTTATGGTCAAAGTTAGAAAAAAAAGACCAAAAAAGTTCATAGGGGACTATAATTTTGGGACGGAGGTAGTATAAATCTAGCATGTAGCGGTACTTAATGACTTAGCTTAGGGGACCAGGAACAACATGACTTATGAGGAGACACATGACTTCTCCTGTGGTGGCATCTTTGCTGATAGGTTAGGGCGAATTGACCAAATTCTGTCCTCTCGACTTTGACCCCACCTGAAGTAATTGGAAGTAAGTAGACGTAGACATTACTAGCTAAGAGGAATAACTAGGTTAGCACCACTCTCCTCTATTGATTTATCCTTTGCCTTTTATTTGCTTTTGTAGTTAATTAATTAATTCCTTATCGAAATCATTATTAATCTGTGACACCTAAACTTAGTAATAATCCAACACACATAGCTCTTGGGACAACCTCGGCTTTACCGATTACTACACTACACACGACCGGGTACAATGCCCGTTAGTGCATTAGGGTAGACCATAGGTATAACGAGACTTTATAAATATGAAAACCTGGTCAGTAAAACCTGTATCAAGTTTTTGGCGCCGCTGCCGGGGAGTTATATTAGGATTGCTATTAAGTATTTCGTTTTCGTTTTGTTTTAAACTTTTCTATATTTCTCTCGATCATTATTCAAGTTTTCAGGTACCATGGAAGTTGTTAACATCGATGACCTCACTCTTGAGGAATATTTGGTGTTGACAAGAACATAACAAGGGCCGGGTCTCGTAAGACCGGCGATTGGAGTGGATGTCCGTTTTGAAATCAAAGACCAATTTATGAGGGAGCTTCGTGCTAACCCTTTTTCAGGAAACAGGGACGAAGATGCATATGAGCACGTTAAAAATGTCCTATACATCACAAGCCTTTTCAACATTCCAGGCGTGTCTCATGATGCTGCTATGCTAAGGGTATTCCCCATGACTCTACCGGAGCCGAAGATGGATCGAAAGATTGCCCGCCGCGGAAATTAATACTTGGGCTCTAATTAAGAAGCACTTTATTCAGATATATTGTCCGCCATCGAAGATTTATAACCAACTTTCGGAGATCCATAATTTTAAACAAGAAGACGATGAAACATTGTATCAAGCGATCTCCTTTACAAATGTCCTACACATGATCTGAACAACCTGCAAAAGGTCAACATCTTCTAAAAAGGAATCAACGTAACTACAAGACAAATGCTGGACTATCAAGGACATATCCCGAACATGACTCCTACCCTAGCCCTTGAAGCCATTCAGAAACTTGCCGATCACTCTAAAAAATGGCATGATGGGGGGGTTAACCAAAGCTTTAAGAAAAGTTCAATAAGCATTTGCTACCATTTCAAGCAAATTGGAAAACCTTGGAAGAGATATGAAAAAGCTCCGGGAAAATGTTCATGCTATTCGGATTGGATGCAATAAAGGTGAAGACTGAGGCCAAACTGGAGATTTTCCTATGAATAATATAAAACCCCGAGTCGAGAAGGTAATGTATGGAGAATGGAAATCCTTCTATCAAGACTCCTTCGAGGCAAGAAATTCTTCGCTTAAGGAATCAATAAATAAGTATCTAGAAGAAGATGATAAGCGGCAAGCCAATAGGAACGCATTGTTCAAAAAATTCTAGGATACTAGAACTGCTCTCCTTGAATAGCATAAGGATCTGGAGGACAGCAAAGAATTGATTGTGGAAGATGATGTTAATCAAGACAATTCATTTGATGATAGTCTCTGTAATGCCATATACTCCAACAATGGAAAACCCCTTTATACCCCTTTCAGATACGATGAAGAGGAGCTCTCTGGATTGCAAAAACAAGATGAAGTCATGTGTAACAAGACGAGTCTCTCAAAGGATGAATTACAAACAAAAATTGAAGCTGCTACGAAAAATGAAGTAAAATTAAACGCCAGGTGTTCTGCAGTCATCCTAAATAAAATCCCTTTCAAGGAAAAAGACCTAGGAAGTTTCATTCTCCCTTGCTCTATTAATAATTTACATAATATCAATGCCTTAGCTGACCTAGGGGCTAGTATTAGTATCAAGCCATTCTCTATGCGTAAGAGATTAAATCTTGGCCCCATCAAACCCCTTTGCATGATTATTGAAATGGCTGATAGAACTGTTAGCATACCCAGAGGAATTGTTGAGAATGTGCTCATCAAAATTAATAATTTCACTCTTCTTGTCGACTTTGTTATTTTAGACATGGAAGAAGACCTCGACATTCCATTAATTTTGGGAAGACCCCTTCTGGCTACTGCTCGTGCTAAGATTAATGTTTTCGAAAAATCATCACTTTAAAAATAAACGATAGAAATCTTAATCAATATGGATGATGTTGGGAAATGTCACCACCAAAGCGTTTGTGTTATCAAGAAAGCAAAACTGCTCCTCCCACCATCACACACAAGCACTACACTACTAATGATCGTAACATGCAGGGTAGGAAATCCAAGGAATACAACAAAGGAGGAATACAACGCAATGACACCTCGAAAACTATAGAAAACGAGTCTGACGAAATTTGGCACGATGTTCAGAAAGTGGAATACAAGTACTTTCCCATATTAAAATATCATTGGTGTAAGGCTATCCCTATTTACCATGATAAAGGATATGATCTATGGGCTTCATGCAACCATTACTTGGACGTCTGTGATGGGGGACACGACAGGGAAAGAGTAAAAAACAACAAGTACTTATGGTCCTCAACCAATGACAAGGAAATAACATTCGAAGTTTGGGTACGAATTAGATATGGAGAGGTTAGCAATGATGATAAAATAAAAATATGGACTGATCTTTGTCTCAGCAAACCCTATGAGAATAATCATGAAACAACATCCACAAATCAGGGGCCAGATGGTTGAAAGCATTGGTGCGAAGTAATAAAGACCATTGATGGGGATTCTTGGGCCTCGTGTGATCCTTACGATGATAGCTGTAATGGAGGAAGTAATGCCAAAAGAGTAGGAGCGGATGAATTTCTTTGGTATTCGACTACTGATAATAAGCGAACCGAATTACAATGGTCAGGTGGATTAAGGTTTAACGATTGGGTAAAAATCAAATATGGAAAAGTGGATACTTCCACTAAAAATAAAATTTGGAAGGACTACCTGAATGACGACAACTGATAATGCTACACGCGTCGTTTGGGGTCAAAGGAACTTCTTTTTCGTCAAACAAGTTTTTCAACATCCTAGGTAGTGAACCTAATCGTTGTAGTGTAGTATTAGGGTAAACCACGGGAATTGATATCGTTCTCTAGGGGAATAGGAATGCTAGTGAGGAGTTACTACGCTAAGGTTGGGGTTGAGGAAGATTCTTTTTTATCTTTTTATGTTTTTTTAGGAAATGGAAAGGTACGAATCTCGGGTTTGGATTTGGGGGTTGGTATTTCTACCGATTACTCTATTATCTAATTATCTAATTAACTAAGGTGGGGGTAGTCTATGTCTAATTAATGTGTGCTCGTATGATAGTTTAAGAATGTGTTTACTTAGGTTGTATTACTCCTTAATTATCTCCTATTGATGGTTGAATTGTCACGTCCTTATTCCTAATCGCAGCGTGTGTCTAAGGTCGTAGGGTATGCGTTTATCCCTAACTCTTTGAAACTACCAAAGGGTCTCGCTACAAAATCTCTAGTATTTATAAACTCTAACTCTAAGGTACTCTTTGGATGGTTTAGCCTACAACTACTCTAGGTGTTATAGTCTAAGGTTCTAAAAGATTAACAAGCACACCACAAACGAATGACCTATCGAAATACTAGATCATTAACAATTAAGATAAGAGACAACCAATCAATATTCAATAGTTAAGTTTCATATTCCCTAAGCAAACACACAAGTAAATTAGCCGAACATGGAGAACATGCAAGTATACACACAAATAATTGAAGACATAATTGAATTAATGAAGTAAAGTACTTATCTTGATGTAATATAGGGTTTAGAACCCTAAAATACTGTACAAGACAGCCTTGGTTCGGTTTAGGTTTTTACTCCAAAAGACTACACACTTAAAACTGAAAATTTCGGATTCTATATATAAGATTACATTCGCTACGGCATCACCTTATGATTTTCCACGTCGGGCCGGGCCATCATTAGGGTTTCGACTTGCCACGTTAGTCTTGCGACGCGCCGTTCTTTTGTGTTGCCGCCCTCTTCACTTTCGACGCCGTCGGATCAAATCTAAGCCGTCTCCGAGTGCGACTACCTACTCTTTAAAGCCCGACACCGCCACTTGAAAATAAGCAATTTGGCTACTATATCCACAACATGTGCTCCGACGGCCGGTGTAATAACGGACGCCGCCCCTTGTATTTCAGCAACTTGAGTGTCTCGATTCTTGACTTTGGCCACTTCTTCGATACCCGCTTTTCATCCGAATAAGTGTCATTCCAGCAATTTGCCTTCAAGAGACCTAAAAAGTGAAGGAACGATATTAAGTAATAACGGATACAAAAGTGATCAAATAAGGGCTTAAACGACCCTCAAAATGGTACATTTTAAAACCTTATCAAATATCCCTACACTTGGTATTTGCTTGTCCTCAAGCAAATGTGCTTTTAGCCAATTAATTTATAAGTTAGGGGTCATGAAGCATTGGTTTAAAACAATCCACAACACATATAAGCCCCCGCAAAAGTCATAACAAGCACGGAAATTACATACTAGCACCTCACATGGGGTGTTTGGGTACTACATCTCGGGTGTATATGAAATATAACAAGTTGGAAATGGAAGGTAAACACTCATTAACCGTCCTAGTACATAGATTACCATAAGCTTGAGACTAGATCAACCCTCCACCGCCGTAAGCACCTAGGAAAGACTATCAATGAGGTCTTTTAAAGGGTTGTAATGTTAGGCTTACGGTAGGGAAACAAAGGGTTTGGTGGGATAGGCTATTTAGTGGTGGCAAGTCAAAAATCTTTATGTTACAAGCATACGAAGAATGGCGCTGCTAAGCCAAGACTCGACACTCTAAACTCTAGATAATTGAAACAAACAAACATAAATTTAAAGGATAGATGTAGGATGGTAGCCCTTTTTTTTCATACACTTTTACTCTACCATCCTCTACGGTAACATCAAAATGATAGATTTATAGGCACATCCCTACACTTGAGTTTTTATTACTCTAACACTAATTTGACCCAATTTGAAAAGATCAAAACACTTGGAGTACATTATTACGCAAATACAGGGAATTTGAATTTAACGTTCCCTTCCCGTCATTTCATAAACTTTAACTTTTCCCATGAGTCCCAATCGTCCCAAAACTGTATACCAAGGATATGATTCGACTTAGCAACTTATGCAAGAAACTATATAATTGAACTAAGAGTTTTTAGGGTGATAACAATAATTCACTAAAAGTGAGTGCATACAAGGTAGGCTAAGGCGATTTGGGTGTACATTTGGGGGTGGGGTGTAAACAATGCTCTTCATTGATATTCCGGAAAATCGAAAAAATCAAGAGAACCGCGAAAAGGATAGGCCAGAGGGGTTAACTAGGGGTATCGTGTACTAAAAGTGAGTACAACGCAAGGGTGTGGGGGAATTACTCAACCGAGGTGGAAGAATTAATTATATTACATGTATCAAACAAGGGTTATCCTAATGCCTCTTATCATTTAGTTATTCCTAACTACACAAGTGTAGTCTTACTAGCGATCTCGAGATGCATCACAAAACAAGTTCTAGAATCTAATATACTATCGGTTCACACTCTAAGCATTAAAGATGAATGCTTTAATTCCTACTAATCTAAGGGTGATCCTCACATTTTGGGTGGAATTTAAGTGGTAAAGGGTTTTTGTGCTAGTCATGTAACTTCCTATCCATGAGACGCTTTTGTTAAGACTAATGGCCCACTCCTATATGTCATGAAAAATTTTAAATTTGTTGCCAAAATTACCCTAACCGACATTTTCTCATGGTTTATTACACAAATACAATTGGACAAAGCAAATAGTCAAGGATAAGCATAGTTTCAAAGTTCCCGTTTTATTTTCCCTCCCTACACTTAAACTGAATATTGACCCCAATGTTCCCTAAAGTATCAAAGTTATGATAATAGAAGGTAATAAAAAAAATGAAAGAAACTAGTACTCCCCTGATTAGCTCGGTAGGATCCGTGTAAAGTGGTGGTTAAATCCTTTCCAAGAAGAATGTATGCATGAAAAGCTCCTTCCAACCTTATGTATCTTCTTCTTGATAAATAAAACCTGCACACTTGAAGAAAACAAACAAAACCTTCAAGAAAATCGGGCGTAATAATATATATATACAAGACTCTACTAAACTAGGATATAATGCTTGTGGAATGGATGTTTACGAATTTTGGAAAATTAAGACTGGAAAATTCCAAAATTTTATAAGTAGCACGTAAAACGAAAAAAGTAATCGTTGTTTTACTCCTTCCTCACACCGCCACAGTTGCGATCTTGACGCCGTCAAGTTATCCCGACAAAAGCGGTCTCATGAGAAAAAATTCGGAAATTTTATATCTTTAGAATCGGAAAATTTCTCGCAAAACATTCATTATGACTCGATACAAGCATTTGACTCAACAGCATATATATCTTTTAAGTAATTGAAATTCTCATGTTTACGTTTCTTTTGAAAACGTGTATAATCCTCCCTACACTTATCCCTTATGTAAAATACATTTATATGTTATTAAGACGAGGTTAAAGACAAAATAAAGCATTTTTACAAATTCAAACATGAGAATAAACAATCAATAAAAGATATAAGACACACAAATAAAAATGAAAAACAAATACACATGGGTTGCCTCCCAAGAAGCTCTTGTTTTTGTTCGAGTCACGAGCCTGACTCTACCCTTATTTAACGGATAAAGGGAGGTTTTCCCTACACTTAAGCTTAAATGTGGGTGATAGTAGCGATACACACCTTTAGGGTGGAAATTTGCTACGTGAGGAGAAGGTGATGGGTGATTTATATGCTCAAAGGAGTGTACTCCATTCATTATAACCTTACCTAAGTCTATTGGTATAGCGGGTGAATCAAATCTCTCTCTTAAAAATGGATCATCTTCTATCAAATTCAAAAGATTCTTAGTTAAGGATCCATCTTGACCTAATAAACCCGGTTTAAACCCATAATGTCTCTTGTTATCAACCATGAATGGGTGATATAAGTATGTAAGGTCATGGGTTACTCCTATATTAGCTTCCACTCTACATGGCCTAGAGTCTACCACCTTTATCAAGCAACTACCCGGATTATTTATTTTGATGGGTGGATTGGGGCCTAATTCAATTCCAAGATTCACATCTAAAGACGTAAAATTGGGTAAGGTTTTGGTTGAGCCCTGGTTCATCAAAATTAGGAACTTCCCTAGTACTAAGAGAGAGGTCATGACAACAAGCATCTAAACCTACATTCTCTAGTGGCTTTTGGTCCAAAGGTTCTATATCAATCGGGGTTCCTATAGTCTCTTCTACTTCTTCTCTGGGTATATAGGCTTATGTGTGTTCCTCAATTGATGGTAGGGCTTGTGGGCTTGGAGTTTCCACCTCATTCTCCATTATATCTAGATCTCCTAAAAGTTCATCATGTCTTTTAGTATAATCTAACCCAAATACACTCCTAAGTATCTCAAATCCTTCTTTAGCCATTTCAAATTCTTGGTCCAGTTCATAAGAATTGTTCTCAAAAACTTGACTACTATGTTCTATTTTCCTAAAGGATTCCTCATGTGTGTCATATGTTTTGAAATCTATCCCACACATGCAACTAAGTATTTCAACTCTAACAATCTCACAAACTTGTTCGGGTTTAGGTTCCATGTTCTTAAAAACTAGGTCTTTTTGATCATGATGCCTAAGGTTAGATAAATCCTCCTTATCCATTTCCTCAAGTTGTGACAACTGATGGTTTATGCTTAGGAGGCTTTTCTCAAAAAATTCGGATGGTCTTACTAAAAGGATTTGATTCTAACAATGATCGTTGAATAGAAGCCACACAAGCACAAAATTTATCAAACCCATCCAACCTTACACCGTCTCCTTTTGATATCTCTAAGTTCACTCACAAATTCATTAGAACAATAAAACCAATCCAATCATGAAATTCAATTGTTCATCATTTGTTAATGATTCAAATGCAATTTCACTTGCCATAGCGACAAATGAAAAGGGCTTTACGAACACAAACACAAAGAATGGGGATAGACTACAAGGAAGCTAAAAATGAGAAAAAGGCTTACTTGATAGGAATCAACAAAGAAACCTAACGAGGTGGACTCTAACTAGCTATTCTATTTCCGCAGCGGCGCCAAAACTTGATAACGCTACACGCGCGTTCGGGTCAAAGGAACTTCCTTTTCGTCGAAAGCAAGTTTTTCAACACCCTAGGCAAAGGAACCTAATCGTGTAGGTAGTGTAGGGGTAAGCCACGGAATTGATATCGTTCTCTAAGGGAATAGGAATGCTAGTGATGAGTTACTACGCTAAGGTTGGGGTTGAGGAAGATTATTTTTTATCTTTTTATGTTTTTAGGAAATGGAAAGGTACGAATCTCGGGGTTTGGATTTGGGGGTTGGTATTTCTACCAATTACTCTATTATCTAATTATCTAATTAACTAAGGTGAGGGTAGTCTATGTCTAATTAATGTGTGCTCGAATGATAGTTTAAGAATGTGTTTACTTAGGTTGTATTACTCCTTAATTATCTCCTATTGATGGTTGAATTGTCACGTCCTTATTCCTAATCGCATGTGTGTCTAGGTCGTAGGGTGCGTTTATCCCTAATTCTTTGAAACTACCAAAGGGTCTCGTCTACAAAATCTCTAGGATTTATAAACTCTAACTCTAAGGTACTCTTTGGATGGTTTAGCCTACAACTACTCTAGGTGTTATAGTCTAAGGTTTGCAAAGATTAATCAAGCATTAACTACACAACGAATAACCTATCGCATTACTAGATCATTAACAATTAAGATAAGAGACAACCAATCAATATTCAATAGTTAAGTTTCATATTCCCTAAGCAAACACACAAGTAAATTAGCCGGACATGGAGAACATGCAAGCATAGACACAAATAATTGAAGACATAATTGAATTAATGAAGTAAAGTACTTATCTTGATGTAAGATAGGGTTTAGAACCCTAAAATACTGTACAAGACAGCCTTGGTTAGGTTCGGTTTTTACTCCAAAAGACTACACACTTAAAACTAAAAAATTCGGATTCTATATATAAGATTACATTCGCGACGGCGCCACCTTATGATTTGTGACACCATCGGGTCGCCGTCATTAGGGTTTCGTCTTGGCCACGTTCTTGGTAACGCACCTTGTGCCTCCCGTGGATGCCCTTCAGCCTTCTCGACGCCCGGATCAAATCTAGGCCGCCTCGAAAGGCGACGGCCTACTCTTTTAAAGCCGACACCGTCACTTGAAAATAAGCAATTTGGCTATTGATCGCCACAACATATGTGCTCGGCGTCGCAGTAACACCCACGCCGCCCCTTGTATTTCAGAACTTGAGTGTCTCGATTCTTGACTTTGTCCATTTTCTTCAGATATCCGCTCTTTCGTCCGAATAAGTATCATTCCAGCAATTTGCCTTCAAGAGACCTAAAAAGTGAAAAGGAACGATATTAAGTAATAACGGATACAAAAGTGATCAAATAAGGGCTTAAACGACCCCTCAAAATGGTACATTTAAAAACCTTATCAACAACCCTGATAAAGAGACTCCTCAAGACACGGGTAAGTCAACAATTGATGACAAAATAAACACGAGAGAAGATTGCAAGAACGAGTGTATGGATAATTCAATTAAAGATAAAGATTACAACGAAAAGGTAATAATGGACTACCATAATCCACGATATAAATCAAGTATAACTGACCTTGAAGATGAGGAGTATGCGCGATGCAGATGCAAGCTCCTTGGGATCCAATATAAAAAACCACCGCCAATTTTCGCCGAAAGATTTGAATTCACGAGGTATCATCTGGGGCCGGACGAAAAATTTTGTAAAGTTCAGAAAGTGGGAATCAAAGAATACCTCCACATAGCATCCAATGTCGTGTGGATCATGAATAACTTAATGATGGACGTGGAGGAAGTCGGGCATGTCCAAAGGCCCCCATAGAAGCCCCGCGGCTCTGAGTCTAACTTAAAGACTCGTAAATAAAGAAAAGTTCTCTTTCGGGAGACAACCCAAATTTTCCCTTTCTTTTGTTTCCATTTCTGTAGGGTTTTGTGTTTTCTAACTATTTTTGTAGGAAACGAGGAGGTAATTGCTGCTGCAGTTTGTTGATCTGACAATAGTTATGGCATAACTCATCTATGTGATTACGCTGTAACCAACCTTTTGCAGCAGAATTTTAGACGCATTACTAATTCTCATAGCTGTAATACCATCTATGGTTACTGCAGTAGCCACTCTTTGCAAAGATATGTCGTTTTGCTAGTTACTTGGTAGTAACTCTCTCAAGGAGTTACGACGTAACCTTCCTCTACTTTAATTCTTTCATTTTAAAACACAATAACCTTGTATTAGTATTTTAAATGAACTTTGTGGGTGTGTTCCCTATAAACCCTTACGAGACTTCACTCGTCCACTTGGGACACCAAGTGGTTTAAAAGGCTTGTTGCATATGCTAAATACAACCGTGGTTCCTACGAAAGTGAGTTAGGTTTGTTTTTCATTTTTCATTTTTAGAATTATGCTTGTCGGTAGTGTGATTCCGAGTGGATTAAAGTTTGTTCATGATGCTTATACGAAGGCACGTCTCTTTCGTGGGCCTTATTTCTTTTTGGAGCAAATTTCAGGGAAGTTCTCGCTCTAATTCTACTTTTATCTTCACCTTTAATTGACGCTTAGTACAAAAGGGACTTTGTACAATTCAAGTGGGGGGACGGAGTAGAATTATCTCTTGAACATTATTTTGCCCTCGTTTTCTAGTTTATTTTGAAAAATTATGCCATTTTTAAATTTTAGACATGTTTTCTTTAACCTAATTTCTTTTAGATTAGACCTTAAATGGAAAGCATACATACAACCCCTTTGATATTATATGGGTGAGATTAGCCTTTATCCGCTTTCCCAATATTATTTTACCCAAAATCCACCAAATTATGAGTGTACTTTTAGCCGCAAAACTTGAAACTTGGCCTTTGCATATATTTGAGACCATACTTTCAGTGTGTATTTGGAGTTGGGGCTTTCGGCGTATGGATTTCGGCATATTCGGAGACCCTATCCCTTTAGTCCACGAAGCTTGCCCAGTGATGCAGCCGAAAGTAAACTTTGGTGTTCCACCGGCATATTTACACCATCAATATCCCCCGAGCAATCCTTTTATGCTATGCGATCTGGAAAAAATTTGCGATGGAAAGTATCATTTAGCCACCCTTATGTTATGATTGGAATCATTAGAAAGTTCTTCGTGAATGTGAGGCTAGTTATTAAATGTTAAGTAGTATCTAGTTTTGTAACACCTGGAGGACGGACGGTCTTTACCCACTCAGTATGCACGATCCACAACCCGGTGGGTGGTGTTTTATGTAAGTATTTATAAATACTCTACCTCCCAAGGTAGAGAGTTGGAGCTTATAATAAGATTTTTCTTTCTCTCACTAAAGTTTCCAAACCTCTAACTTTCTCTCTCTAAACTCATCTAGATTATACGCCTACTTTGTTAGTGATATGATGTGTATGTGAAATCCAATATGTTACAAATGGTATGTGACAACCCGTACTTTCAGGTCATTTCTCGAAACGATTTATGCTTCACTATTTCAACATTTATCATAAACTTGGTTTACGTGTTCCAAATTCGCGTAACCTTAAAGGTTTAAGCGGAATTCATGATCATAATATCACGTACATTTCATATGGACTAAGATTAGTCTACATTTCATTCACATCATTTGCATCACATTAGTTCTTTCACGACATTTCATTTCACTTGTATCGCGTAATTTTTATATTAAATAAACGTTATCGCGTGAGTTATTATTTTGAATATTTAACCAGCTTTCTGTAAAATGATCCCGATGTTTTTTTAAACTTACATTTAGTTTATAAAAACTATATTTTTAGTTTTCCTAGTGTTTCAAATTTATTTGGTACATAAATCGTTAAAGTTATATTATTACGACGTTTTTCTTATAAACTACACGAAAATTTTTATATCACTCAAATTTCACAAGGAATGTATTTTTACAATTTTTATGATTTCATTATACTTTACTTTGATCTATTAAAAATTTCTTTTACCCAAAACTACCTTAAATACACTAATGTATATACAATCTTACAAGTTATTAATAACTATACATTACTAAACTACTTATACATTATATTATATTTAGCAAATGCTATATTTTCTTTTCTTTCTTTCTTACATGTCTACCCACATGGGTTAGTCACCCAAAAACTTGTACAAAATATCTACACATATCTTATATTAATGATAGTGCAAGACTTTTTCTACACATACAACCAATAATTCAAGTGTGAAAGATCAAATTCTCCTCTTTCTTCTTCACCAAAAATCCGCCACCTATGTGATCAAGAAGGAGTGATCATCAAAAATTCTCTAATCAAGTTCTACACAATCTAGTAACACTCTTTGTTTAGGTTTTTGAAATAAAACCTAGGGTGTTTAGGACAATCCTTGATCATAAACCTCATCAAGCACTTGTAAGCATGAAACTTTATCTTTACCTTTTCATATATATTTTTCATACATTTTCTTGAAGTCCTCATGATCATATTTGCTCAAGTTGTAGTTTTTATTCATGTTTATCAAATGTTATCACCCATATGTGTCCTATTAATTTTTATAACAAGTATGTACTAGTTAGAAGTTTATAAAAATGAGAAGTTTGAAAAATGGATCATCAAAGTCTAGTTGTGGTTTTGGAGGAAATGGTTACATAAATTTTATATATGTTTATTTAAGTTTGTATATATATTTTAGCCTCACAATGAATATTTATTTTGATTATGATCAAATGAAGTTGTTTTACTAGTAGGATTGGTGATGAGTAGATTAAGGGAATATTGTGGTGTTGTTTGAGTTAGAATGATTAGAGAAAAATGGTAATTTTAAAATGGGCTTGCTACCGCGTGAATTTATATTTTTTTTTTTTCGAAAAGTTAGTCATTTTTATAAGTTTTATTAAAGATTTAGAAAATAGATTTTATTTATGAACGTACCTTTGAACGGACTAAACGAGTTATAATTTGAAAAGATACGTGGTTTCTAAGTTACGATTTAAAAACTACAATTTTCCGGAAAATGTTTATACAGTCCGAGTTTTAACTGCCCAAACAGTAGCCTAAAAATTTCTGTGAAGTCTCCGAAGTTTAAAATATATTAGTACTCTTGATTACCTTCGAGTGGATATAAAGAACTTGAAAACGGACTTAAACGAGTGAGTTATGGTTAATCAACTTTGAGTCAAAAATGTGCTGAAAACACTATTCACAGCGTTAGTAAGCTGTCAGGATTTTAATCAAGGTTTTGGGAGGCCTAAACGGACGTTCGGGAAACGGACCTTAAAAACGAGTTAGTTTTTCTATGTATATATTACGTCAAGTCCGATGTAAACCGATTTGTCAATTACTAAAACCGTTACGTAGTTTTAACTACATTTTCACCATTAGCCTAAAAGTAATTTATTTTGACATGGAACCGCTACATCCAAGTAATAATATTTTTATATAACTAATTTTCTCAAGTAGCATATTGGGTGATACATTTTCAAATCATGCATTTACGAAACATATCATAACTCGAGTCATAACATTCATTTTAGGTCATGGATAGTTCCAGCCTCACTTTCGTGCACTCTATCTTTTGTTAGCATATAAATCCTACCAGTGAGTTTTCATAGCCCTCGCTTACTTGTTTTCATAACTGCTGGGGAGATACATGCTCAATTATTTTCATTTACTTTCATAAGTAATCTAACTTTTAGGATTACTGCAAGTGAGTTCATAGCCCTACTTTTACTCTTTTAACTGTTTTACAAACTCTCGGGGAGATACATGCTACATTTTAAATTGAAACACAAATGTTTTGAATCAGATGCTATATCCGGCGTTTTATTGTCACCAAGTATTTGCCATGTTCAAGTCCCTAACATCATGAACCATTAGTCACTTGCGGTGAGCGCGAGTATAGTGAATAGGCCTATTGAATTAATACACTCCCGCTCCTATTGACCCATTTAGGGAAATCGGCGCACTATATATTTGAATCATTGGGTAAATTGGCAAATTACCTATTAGGGCGGATGGCGAAACGATGATTACCAATTTTTATTGCGCGATGTTTTAGCGGTGTCATGAACTTAGTGAAATAAATACGATGTTGTTTTTAACGATGAGTGTGAAAACAATTTAACTACACTCATTAAGGATGTTCAAACGAATTAATTAAACCTATGGTTTTGCCGAAGTTAGGTACTATTGTGAATTCATTTTACTTCCATGTGTGGTTGAATATAAACTATATATACATTTCTATACTGGGTTAGAAATATACCAAAGCAAAGCAGTTTTGTATGGGCGGACTTTGAACTGAGTGGATTTATAAATGCCTTTCTTTTGATGTAAATCGATTTCATACATTGAGTCATGCACTATTTTGTGAATTCATTTGACGATTTCGCTGGAATATAAACTATGCATATTCTGGCAAGTTGGGTTGAAACACACAGTTGCAAGTTTTGTATGCAAGTGGACTTGGAATCGAGCGATTTACAATGCCTGCTATGTAAACGATATTGAAAGTCTTTTTACATATCAACCATTTACAAGTACGCCTTGATAAACGATTTCTAAAGTCTTTACATTTCAAATATAAACTCTATGAACTCACTCAACCTTGTGTTGACACTTTTAGCATGTTTTATCTCTGTATCTGGCATATACTTCATGGCATGCATTTGGATTACCCCATGGAGTCTTGGTGACGACAAAGCGTCTCAATTTGGGTTTTATATACTTTAAAACATCGTTTGAATTGTAACAAATTTATTTCCGCACAAGATGATTTTCCTTCTACCATCTTTGTAACCTCATTGTTTTATTAAATCAAACGATGTATTTTCCAAACGTACACTTGTGTCGCTCAATATAATCGCGGATTGTGATTGCTATGACACCAATCCCCAGAATTCCATTCCTACTGCAATCAGAAATCGGGGGTGATGATTGGTATCGAGCTTCCGGGTTATAGAGAACTAGGTTGCA
>OU343224.1:138149654-138226885 GCA_910596185.1 Chrysanthemum makinoi
GATCTGCTATATGAATTGATTACGGGTATTTAGTGGTCAAAGATTCCTTTAATCTAATAGTTACATGATAAAAGAATTGTTTTAGCTACATCGCGTTTTATTAGTATTAATTATAGAAAGTGTTGATTATGCCATCATAATTAGTATTTAATACCACATAATGAGCTTCAAAACACAAACCCAAACACTACTAAATGGCGTGCTCTTTTTATGCATATGAACCAAATTATTGATTGTTATTGCATGTGAAGAGAATGGTGGCAGAAGTAGAGAAGTATGCAAAGGAGGACAAAGAGAAGAGGGATGCCATTGACACAAAGAACCAAGTTGAATCGGTTATATACCAATGTCAAAAACAGTTTAAGGAAGTAGGAGATAAGGTACAAATGAAGTGAAAGAAAAGGTAGACGGGAAGTTGAAAGAGCTAAAAGATGCTATATCACGTGGGTCAACTCATTAATACAAACTTAAATTACAAACTTAAAAAATATGTTTTATGCGTTAATTAATACCTTCCAAGAATACAAAAAAAACCATACACATCCCTTCAAAATAAATTTTATTTCATATTAACAGTTAAATAATTAATGATCCACAATAATTTCCTTGTATATTATTGGGTTAATTATTTAAAAAGTCATCTAACTTGACATTTTTTGTCTTTATGTGTACCGAACATTTTTTTTTCTCATTGTGCGTACTGAACTTTCAAATTTCGATCATTGTGTGTATTTTGTGACCATTCAGCCATGTAAAATGACCATTTTACTCTTGAAAATTTGAAAAAACTAAGGTTAAAATGGTTACAAAATACATACAATGAACAAAATTTGAAAGCTCAGTACACACAATGAGAAAAAAAAAAGTTTAGTGACACAATAACAAAAATTGGCAAGTTAGATGACTTTTTAAGTAATATATAGCCAATGATTTAGATTATATTCAATTTTTTCAACATGTTTTCATTATAGCTGCTCTTATAGTCACTTGAAATGCGGATTTACGTAACACATGAAACAATAGAAATGGATATGGAAATGATCGGCGTCCCTCCAACATTTGTAAGTTATCAGTTTTTATATGAAGAAACTTTATTTGCCAGAAACAAAGATAAGAAAAAGGAAAGGACGATGAAGCAGCGATGGATGGTGGAACTAAGCGAGGTGATCACCAAGCAATTGATAAGTATGTCGAATTGGTGCATCGAATAGGCTGCAGTGAACTTGGTAAACATTGTTTTCCAAAGCGCTTATTTTCTAATCGGTCAAGAGTTTCTTATTCCACATTTGTTATCTGGTAAAGTAAACATTTCCGTATACATAATCAAATTAGTTTCCTTTTGACCTATATTATACCCTTGATGTAGCAGCCACATAAATGAGCTATAAGATTCGGAATTGAACTTGGGAGTTGATACACAAACATACTAATGCTGAATTTTAAATTTTGAGAACTTAACATTATTATCCGTTTAATGTTTGGCTAAGTGTGTATATTGCGTGTAACAGATGAATATGAGTGCTTTACAAGGTCGTTGGGTGGATGGACTACTTGATGAAGACAATAGCACAATATGAAAGAAATAATATTATTATTCATTTCAGTCGTCACGAAGCATTATGATTTATAATCAAATTATTATGATCTTCTTGGATGAATTATTATGTCAATAAAGCATATTGATGATAAAGTTTTCAACAGTTTGCATTCATGTGTAGTAAAAGTTGCATAAGATCTAGCTGACTAAACAATTGATTTGCCGTTAAATTCCACAGTCCCAAACACCCTCTACACTTGCAATACTTGCAACATCATAGGAGTGTGTTGAAAAACTATGCACAAGACAAATGTATTGTTATATTTATTTGATTCAGTTATCATTTTTAAGCGTTCATGTATTCAAGTGATCTTATATTTGTAGGGAAAGCAATGGAACAAATGTTGTGTATAAAGATATTTCATTTCGCATATGATTTAAAATCATATACTATGTTCCTAAGAATAACTTTGCAACTTTAAATTGTCAAATAAAAGTTAACGTTCATTTATTTTCATGCATTGCCAAGTTTGTGATAAATTTGACAAAATAAAATACAAAACAACTAAATCCAACCTATACACCATATTTACATAATATTTAACATAATTTGACACTTTATATATTAAAATATATACTCCATCCGTAACTTGTCACTGCTACAAATATTTTATGAAATTTGTTCATTCGTGTATCAATAGTTTGTATAGCATGTGTGTATTAAATGAGGTAATTATTTGCTTCACCATCATTGCGTTATTAGTGTTATAAATCCACAGATCCGTAAGTTGGGTATCAATTATTTGTTTCATGTCGAAGTTAAAATAATGGAGTGTATCAAAATTAGTTTCAGCCATGAATGATCGAGTAGTTGCAAGTGAGTCATTGTGATTAATGTGTGTATTAACTTTGTTTTTCATTATCTAGCTAGAGTAATCTTAGCCCACAATTTAATTGGCATACTTTTTTTTCTTTCATATTATTATGTGTATATAAAAAACACATGTTTTCTGATACATATTTCTTTATTAAAGTTTAGTGATATATCCAAGGGAAGATCATTCCTGCACCATTCATTCCCTCCTAAATTCTGAAAACCCTAACTTTTGTGTGCTTCATCATCTTTTGGTTTATGTTACAATAAATAAAATAGAAATTAATAGAAGTTGCTATTTTTTTGTCCATTTGATTTGTTTTTGTTGTTATAGACATTGAGATCTGTATGTTTAAATTCTTATTAAGAATCCATGTGACCATCTGTAAGGTAACTACCAAAGCCGACATAGTGTGCTTTCTATATATTCAGATTCCACGATGAGTTTTCATGCATGCATCTAATCTTTTATTTTGTGAGCTGTCTATATATTAGTAGGTGATTATATCTCTTTTTTTCAAAACCCTCATGATTTTATGTTCGTTTATTTTGCGGAACTATGGTGGAGGCTTTTGGTGAGGTTTGGTGGGACAAAAACAAAGTCGTCTCTTTTTCTCAAAACCCTAATAATCTTATGTTGGTTTTTGTAGTTGAAGAACTATGGTGGACACTTTTAGTGTGGTTTGGCTAGGAAAAAAACAATGGCATGTCTCTTTTCCTCAAAACCCTAATGATATGTTGATTATGTTAGAGTTGATATCATAACTAAGGTGATTGGGCATTTAGGATTCATGTAACTTGTGCATTAATATATGAGAAAACACCAGCATGCCGTGAACTGGTTCATAAGGTAGTTGTACCATGGCAGGCTCAAGTATTGCGAGTAGCCACAAAAATAATCATGTGTATCATCATTTTAAATATGGAGGTTTTTAAAGGATGTGAATATGAGCATAGAGCCTAAGTGTAGTTTAATGGGTTAAGGAGTGTAATTTATTAGGTTATTGACATTTAATTTTCATTAGACATAAACCAAAGTAAAGAAAAAAAGTTCAAAACCCAACTACCGGACAAAATTATGAGAAAGAGATATGAAACATGTATTTGGGATATATTTAAGGGCTCGAGATTAATAATCATAAGATACAAATACAATAAGTTATCGAATAACCATTCTTTTTGTTGGTTCATTATTCACTATAAAAGTGTACTATAAAATTTATTAAAGCATGCCTTTACCTTTGCCCGTTAGGAAAGTAAATTATGTAGACAAAAATTAATAAAAAACTAACTTGAAAAAATAAAAAAATGCATATATATATATATATATATATATATATATATATATATATATATATATATATATATATATATATATATATAATGTAACATCAATTATAGTTGTAAATTGTTTAATTTAACTTTTAATTACATTTTAGTATATATTTGTTCTACTAAAACCTAAAGATAAAAACCATAAGTCATACCGTATCATGGACGGGTTTTGACACTAGTATATATATATATATATATATATATATATATATATATATATATATATATATATATAATTGAGATCGTATGAGAACTTTTTTAAAATTCTTAGAATGAGAACTCAATAAAAATATGACAAGTGTCACTTAATTTAAAAAAATAGAAAAGCTAATAACTAATAATAAGAATGTAATTAAGGGTATTCTTGGTATTTAGCACTCTCTTATAATTCTTAACCTTAATAAGGGTGCGTTTGTTTTATGGGTTTCTAACTGTTGGCATGGATTGATTGTTAAAAAATATAGTTTGGTTTGCTACTTTTGAATCAATAGTTACTAATAAATGCAAAAAACGATTCCACTGTAAATTGATGTCTTTGGTGGAATGAATCAAACTTTTCTATATGGGTCCTACATATCTATTATCCTCCACCACATGTTTTAATATTTTTTTTGCAAATCATTACTATTCACTGATTTATTTTACAAATAATAATATTAAATTTCATATAAATTTTAAAATAATAGTATATATGTGTATATTTTAATTATATAGATTAAACATTATTTAATTTTCTCTCTCATCTTTTTTTTTTCAAATTTTTCCCAAATCCGAATCCAGTTCCAATTCCACTTACAAACCAAACGCACTCTAAATATCATCCCCTAATTCTCTCTTCACACAAACAACAAAAAAATAAGGCCTCATGTACAAGTTGCAACAGCCCAAGAGGCAGAGGTGTGTCACAACACATTTCTCTTAGATATTATGGAACTTAACATTGTGACTCTACAGTTACCTCTTATGATATGTTGTTGAGGTGGCTGCTTTGACCTATTTATTAGATGGTTATATTAAATCTCAAATGGGTCAAACTAGTAAAATATAGTTCAAATGGAAACATATCAGATGGATCAAAAGTATGTTAGTAATGAATAAGTATCCTAAATATTTTATAAAATAAATTTGGATTATTATTGAATTAATAATTGACAACTGTCTATCTTTTAAAATTTTACGCTACAATTCAAAAGTTTATAAACTTTGAACTTCTTGTATTTTTTGTGTAGCTCATTGATTATTAGAAAAGCCAACAATGAAACAATGAAGAAAGGAAGGATGGAAGTCCACCATAAAAGCATAAGAGTCATTTGTTAGATTTCATTACTGTGCACAACGATTTGTAAATGACTAATTTTTGTGATATAGTCCTTGAAGAATTACAACTTAAAGTTGTTGGTGTGTTGTTGTATTAAATGACTTGTATGATAATACTGAAGTTATATTTGTTGTAATTGTGACTTTCTCTTTAATTAAGTTGTAGAACCAGGAAATTCTGTGGAATTGGCGTTTTGGAAGATTTTCATTTTTTCTTTCTTTTTTTTTTTTTTTTTTTCATAAAAAGATCTCATAAAGACCAGTTCTAAGAATTTAAAAAGGAGCTTGTTTATTCTATAATAGAAACTGGTTCTAACAAGATAACATGTCTCGATACTCCTATTAGAGTGATCGGTATGGTAACTTGGGTACCCAAGTTAACCCTTGACGTCGCATCGTTAAGGGGCGTTATCCACAGTCCACACCCTCCCCGGCGTTAAAGCCGCGTTAACGAGCCAATATTAGAGCCTTAACACTGCGTTAAGGTGGAAGAAGTTAAAAAAAATCACTTTCACCCCCGAACGGCTATTATAGCCGTTGGGTTTAAAAAAATCTATATTTTACCCCTCCCTCCCCTTCCCCGGTTTTAAGCGGCTAGTTTTTAATAAAATAATAATAATAATAATAATCAAAACCATTTTCTTACCACTATAAATACCCAAATAACACACCATTTTTTTTTCACACTTCCATAACTCAATCTACTCAATCTTATACTTTCATTTGCTAAAAAAATGTGAGAGGCAACAACAATGATGATTCATTCGTGAATCTTCTCGGGGGGTAGAATACCTCAAACCCGGGTTCATCTTCAAACCCGAACGCGGGTTCATCATCACCCAACATCTCTTTACTTAACCCACTAGGCTTGTCGAGCCAAGAACTTTACCTACAACATCAACGATTTCTGTTTTGGGAACAAAGTCAACAAAACACACTAAACACCAATTTCTAAAATCTACAACATTCACAAATTGAAACACATGAGGTTCCCGAAACACCCACGTCTCCTCCAAAGCCCAAAAGTCGTGGTAAACGAAAGTCCAAAAAATCCAAAGACCCCGAACCAATCGATGAGGATGAAGAAAATCTCAACTACGTCCCTGGACGTTGGCAACCAAAAGAGGAAGAATTACTTGCCACTTGTTATGTAACCACTACGGAAGATCCGCTACCGGTGCACAAGGATATGATATGTTTTGGCATCGGGTCAGAAATGAGTTCAATAGACTCAATTTTCAATGACGCAACAAGAATATGATAACAAGCAAGTGGAAAACGTTGAACCGTGATTGCACAAAGTTGAGCGTGTATTACAACGTCGCAGCGGGAACATAGAAGTGCGAAAAGTGAGATGGATGTCCTCAAACGGGCGAAACAAATTTATCGTGACGAGCACAAATCCGCGTCGTTTGCAAACGAGGAGGCTTGGGAGGTTTTGCGGGGTCATAAGAAATGGGACGCGCCGGATCTGGTTGATTTAACCGGCGATGTCCCAAGCCAAACAAACGAGGTTTTGTTTGGTCATGATGAACAACCACGCCCCATGGGAAAAAACGTGCTTCCAAGAAATCCAGATCCGAGAGCACGACAAGTACTGGGGGAGCGAGCACCGGAGGAACGAGCTCGTCAAGCCAATTCACCGAGACTATGACAATCGAGTATCGTATCAAACGGGAAACCGCCCAAGCGGCGTATCGGGCGGCCCAAGTAAAAGATGAAATGATCACAAGATTGGACGAGATGAAATTTTTGATGATTGACATTGCAGGCAAAGATCCAAACGTTGTGGCTTGGGTCAATGAAGAAAAGATCGAATCATCAAAAAATATAACTTGCAACCTCCTCACTAGATTGTATTTTCGTCATTTCCTTTATGTTGTAGTTTACTTTGCAGTGTGTTTTTTTATTTCGTATTTTTTTTTTCGTTGTAACCTTTTTTTTAATTTCGTATTGTAATATGTTTAAGAATTAATGATATGTTTTTTAATAAATGAGGTGTTAGTTTTAGTTTAGGGGTTGAATTTGAAAATATTTGAGTTAAGGTTTAACTTCGGTAAGTTGTGATAAGAGGTGTTTTTTTGTTGAGTTAAAGTGATATGTTAAAGCTGATATGTCGCTGACGTGGCAAGTGTTAAAGTTTAACTTGAGGTTACCACACCTTGTGCTCTTAGAGATCGGTTGTAGAAACCGGTTTCTTTGTGTTTTGGTTATAGAAGTACCCTTCACAAAGAGTGGTTTCAAAACCAGTCTTCATGAACCATCCTAACCTGTCTCTATAACATTTTTTTTTAGTAGTGCAATAATATACATTCTCTCTTTATTAGCTCTTGGCATTTAAGTCCCACAAAAGAAAGAATTTTTGTTTTTCCCGTTTTGGAGGGCTGGCGGTTCCGCATGGAAAGGAAGAATTAATTGTTTCCTAGGGTTTTCCCGTGTCCACACTCACAACACTAATACAAGCACATGTCTAATGCTTATATAAATTAAAGTGATATACATATACATGTAATGCTTATATAAAAGTGAACATATACGTGTAATGTTTTCTCATTTTTTTTTATTTATTTATTATTTTTGTCATATACATATACATATAATTATTTTTTACTTTTGTGTACTTATATAAAAGTGAACAAATAAGAGAAATTTTATTGAAATTGAATAATTAAAAATACAATATAAATAACATTACATAATTATTTTGTTAGGTCAATATTTTCCGGAATACGATAATAATATTCGCGAAATACATTTTGACGACTAACATATGTGTCGTCCCATCCAGATGCATTTTCACTTTTATATGTAATCCAAAGTGGATGAGTTAACGGTAATGGAGAACCTTCGCGTAGTGTCGCTTTAATATAATGGTTACGATTCACATGAGCAATCACAATTGTCTCGTGTGGTTCCGATTGTGGTGGCCTCAACCAAAGCGGAAAACTCGTGGTGCAGCCTCCAACATTTCCTCCATCAGTTAGACTTATAACAACTCTTTTATATCTTTGAGGCAATAACCAAACCCGTGTTTGGCATTTCCATCCATTTTCCGCTTTTTTCGGTATCATAAATTGTTTTCACACCACAACTATAACACCACAAGTAGAACGAAGGAACCACGGATAATTTACTCTCGGATGGCAAGATTCCCAGCCTCCACCACTATAACACCACAACCACGAATAAAACGAAGGGTATGTTTGGTGGCGTCTTTGGATCTGTTTGGATCTGGAAGGGTATGTTTGGTGGCGTTAGGGTTTAGGTGACGACGGGTATGACACTGGCGTTAGGGTATGTTATGTATTTTTTTGGTGGCGTTAGAGTATGACAGTGGCGTTAGGGTATGTTTGGTGGCGTTAGGATTTGGACGAAGGGTATGACAGTGGCGTGAGTTTTTTTCGATGGGTATGTTTGGTGGCGTTAGGATTTGGACGGCTAAAAAGGTTGGTGGCGTTAGGATTTGGACGGCTAAAAAGGTTGATGGGTCAGCTGGGACGAAGGTTGTGGTGATGGGTCTGAAGCCATGAGTGAGTGAGTGAAGTGAGAATGATATGGGTGAGTTTTTTCCGATGGGTATTTTTGGATATTTTTCCGATGGGTTTCCGATGGATATTTTTCCTGCAAGTGTTGATGGATGAGTTGATGGGTATTTTTCCGATGGGTTTCCGATGGATATTTTTTCATGGGTTTCCGATGAAAAAATGGAACAAAACCAAGTTTCAAATTTTTTGGCACATCAAAATACTCTCTTTTAGACAAGTGAACAACACTCCTGCATGATCAACCAGACTAGAAAGATTGTTACTGCAGAAGATGGAAATAAAATGATAATATCTTTAACTTACCTAGTATTTGAAAGTTAAGTGTATTTGAAAATCAGAATTATCTTTTTTATATACATGATTATATCTTGTTTTAAGTGTAATTTAGTTAAAATTTATTATTAGTTTGTTAGGGAAGTGGTTGATTGAGATTGTAATTTTCAAAATAAGCAGGTGTAGTCAAGAAATGTGTAAATGTTAACTGTATTGTGAATTCCAAGTGAAATAAAATAAAAATCTTTGGTGTAGTACGAAATGTGTAAAGTTAAGTGTTTTCTGAAATTAAATGGGTTGACCGTGATATTTAATGCTTTGACAATCAACTTTTATGAATTTCAATAAAGAAGACTTTTGACCAAATTAATCCTTTGTGAGTTTAGCAGGACCCATTTTGTTGCTCTCGTGATGATTAAAAAAAAGAAGTAAATTACCAATAAAAAACTACTCTAATACGTTACCCTGTTTTACTGGCTGAACCATATCATAGTACGAAAATGGTCCTGGCGCACTCCATATTTCACGCACGTCGAGTTCTGAGTTTGAGGGCAAACAACATAGTAACACGTGGCATTCTCTTTTAAATATAAAGACCCAGCATCCTAGTTATTCTATCCAAATCAAAGATATACTCGCCCTTTGAGTTTCTGTCCAAATTTTTTTTACTAAGGTTAAGCAATTGTTTCAACTATCACCTATAACTTATGGGTTAAAATACTTAAATATTATATGTAGATCTGGAAATACTCCGTAGTAAATATTGGCATGTAACTAGCAATTAGCAACTTGCGTTGCACGGAGACGGAAACGGGGACGAGGACGGGTACCGGAAAACGGCAACATCTAAAAATTCAAGAAACGGGTACGGCTGTGAAACATCTATGTGTTTTATAATCTATATCTATATCTATATCTATACTATATAAAATGGAAAAATGGTCAAAGTGGAAAAAGTGAAAAATGTTGAAAGTTGAATGTTGAAAACATGGTCAATGGAGAGAGATATAAATAATATAATTAATACTCTTATTAAAACACCCATTACTTAAAAGTACAATAATTTATTCACATTGTACACCCAATTAAAAGCACATCTACCAAATTAAAACAACCAATTGAAACCGATACCTGGGTTGACCTGTTGAAAGCAGTCTAGGGTTGACGGGCGCTTCAAACCCGGCTGGTGACCCGGTTTAATTTGACATTTTTCGACCCAACCTATCGGTTTGACTTCGGTTTAAATCGACTGTTTTTTTGATCGAACGGTTCAACCAGTTGAACAACCCGGGTGAAATCGGGTTTCAAATTTGACAAAATTATATGAGAAATGATGAAGTAGTTGCGGGAACCGTGACAATTTTTTTGAAATGAGAGACCAAGTAATTGTAGTTTTTGGTTTATTTTGTTTTGACACATGTAATTTGTCATTTGTATAATGTTATTTTAAAAAATGTTGCTTTTGCACCATTTAAGGGACTAGCATATATGAATCGTCGTTTAAAAGTTAATATATATTGTATAGCCCTCATTGTAGGTGTATCAATAATGTTATGTAAGTTTATTAAAATCAAAAAAAAATAAATAGTATTGTTATCTTTAGGCGATAATTATTTGTGCCATATAAACAAATAGCTTTGATCAATGCATAAATATCTATACAAATTGATAGTACAAAATAATCTTATATGGTGATATCCAATTTGCAAAGTTACCATTTAAAAGCCACACCAAATGATAAGCGTTTACATATGTAAAAAAAAATAGTTATCCTTGCTAAATTAACGAAAAACAAGAAAATGTTGGTATACATACAAAATTTGCTACAATATAATATTGCCAACTACATAATACCGTCGCTTTTTGTAATGCTTGAATCTATTATTACTAAAAATCTTAATAACTTAAAACAATCCTATTAGAAAATATACTCACACACTTAGATCGACTCCACATAATTTTAAAAAAAACTATATATTTATCTTTGCTATGCAACACGCGTCAATTGTAGTTATTCAGCGATTCTCTAATGCTACAAATACGGTTTGTTGAAAGAAATTTATGGGTCATCGAACTTTCTGAAAACTAGTTCTTGTATTTAGAATTTCGTCTAGTATTTTTATATGTGTTTTATAATATTTTAATATATAGCAAATTTTCTTCTAAAAAAATCAGACAACATTCAAAAATCTAAACAAATATTACTCATAATTATCAATTAAAAACTCTTAACCATCAAATTGTCTTCCAAAAAATATTTAAGTAAAAAAAACATCAATTAGTTATGATATCCTCAGATAATGAGCTTAAATCTCATCTATGACATCTTTCAAAATTGCCCCATCCATCTTTTTGTTAACTCGTAAGAATGGACAACATTCTGAACCGACTTTCTCAGTAGTTCAACCAATTGAAACGATTTTGAAAATCACGTTATAGTTTTTATTTCTCATTTCAAAAACTATATAAAAAGTAAACGCCGTCAAATATTTAGAATATATTGTCAATAAAAATTAACTACGCCTGTCTAACTTATTTGTTTCTATCTAAATAAATTTTACAAAAACACTTACCCATATTTTATCACGATATAAGACTACCTAAATAAACTTTTTTGATAAATTGATGGTACTATTGTCAATAAAAATTAACTACGCATTTCTAACTTATTTGTTTCTATCTAAATAAATTTTACAAAAACACTTACCCATATTTTATCACGATATAAGACTACCTAAATAAACTTTTTTAATAAATTGATGGTACAAGAAAATAAATAAAAACATAATAACGTTTGGTTTTCAAAAATTCCCACGTGACAAATTGAAATATGTGCAAAAGCAAAAGTCCCTTTCCTACTTTTGCACCAATCAAATTCTATCTTCCTCTTCCTTGTTTAATCATAAATCTCGCCGGAAAAAAAACACATGTAAACTTAACACCGGTAAGAAACATGAGTTTTTGGGCTAGAAACGTCTCCCCAAATGTTTCCGAGATAAAGATCGGCGTACCCCAATTGAAAAAACGCTTCTACTTTTCCGGGGACATTTCCCGGCGTTTCCTGTTTCCGGGACGTTTCGGGTACGTGATACGGCATCTCGGCGGCGTTTCCGTGTATCCTAGCTAGCAAGTATTAAACATATAAGAAAAGCAAACAAGCGACTTCTGTCACTCAAGATACATGCTTCTCTACTCTTCAATGGTCTAGATGCCTACGGTTGCCTAGCAGGTCGCATAGTACTTTTCAGTCGCTCTGAAGGTCGCATAGGTCGCCTAGCAGGTCGCGCATAATAATTTTCAGTCGCCCACAAGGTCGCACGTGTTAAAATTTCATTTTGGTAAAAAATATATGCGACTTTCATATTCGTAAAGTTGTAAATGGTTCATTTAAAAACAATTCTCAAACATATATTAAAGTACTCCGTACCTCTCTATGGCCTTCATTTTCTTCTTAATACGTCACTATACATGCTTTTTTTTTTTTTTATCCTTGTTGATCAAAGTCAAAATAGTTTCTCTGCTCAAAGTCAAAATACTTGTTTTTTCTGCTCAAAGTCAAAATACTTGCATTTATTTGTTTTTCTCTGCTGGTTCAATGGACCAAAAAATTGCATTTATTGTTTTCTTTTAAAGCTAATTTGATTAAAAATTGTTCCAAATCACGAACATTCTTTCATTTTTCTTTGTTCACTTGGTTCTCTTTCTGTTTTAAGGAATATTTTTCATGTTGACTTTCTTGTATCTTTCTTCATTTGGTTCTCTTTCTTTTTTAAGGCATATTTTTCATGTTTACTTATTTGGTCTTTGACCTGTCTTTTACAAACAAAACAGACATTTCTCTCTTTAAATTGCCTCTTCTCACAGTATTTAAGAGACTCGCAATCTTAAACTAAAATTTCGCTTGTAAATCCTCATTCTCACAAAGTTCCCAAGCTTAACAAAAGTCAAACAATTAAAGGAAGCTCAAAGTATCTTGAGTTAATACAAAGTGTTGATCAAAGATAAATTATCTGCTTATTTTGTAGTATATGGACATGATGAATTCACTTATTCATTCTGTTGATTCTTCATTCGGTTCTCGATCTGATTCGTCTCAATCATCAGTCAACAATGGTATATCTTTTTCATTTTTTTTTCTTTTCATTTCATTTCTAGATGTAAACAAATAAAATAAAAAATAAATAAATACCCATTTTATTAGCACATTTGTATTTGCTCGGGCTCGCTAACTAAGAGGGTCTTTGGGATTGCTTATTCAGAGGCGATTGTAGCAAGAGATGACGTCAACACTACTATCAATCGCTATGCGAGCATGCAGATAACAAATGATGGTGGAGAAAAAAACAATCGTTTGGAAAGAGGTAGACGAAGCCGCAAAATACTGAAAATACACTCTGTGAAAATGAAGGCAGTTGGGCAACATGTTGGAAAACCAACAGGTCAAGCTGCCGAGAGCTTTGGTGGTGAGTCCTCTTACTTAGATATTTGTAATTAATATTTCATATTTCTTCACAATAATATTTTTTTTTGGCGTATTTGCTCTTTTCAGTCAGCAGAACCACACTGAAGTGTTTCGGCCGAGAGCATGGTATGCCCAGTTGGCCATTGCCAAAGCACGGTGAAAGAACTGTGGTTGTTACCGACTCAAAATTGTCACAAAAACCACAGTCAAAACAAAACTTGCAGCAGTCTTCAAACGGACGTGTTGATTTATTTGGTGCTGTGTTGCTGCTTGTAAGAATTAAGCGTTGGAGTTGTTCAAGCAAACGTCATGGATGCAAGTGGTGGAGTTGTGGTAAACATTGCCATCCTCCTTTTAAATTAGATTCTATGTACCAAGTCCTACGACTTATGTTATCCTTGAAACGCTGGAGAAAAAGATATTTGATTAAGCATGCAATGCAGAAAAACGATTATCTTGTTATGTCCCCAAAGCAGATTGTGGCCAGTGTTGTATCGGATAAATTAGATGGTACTTCAAATAAACCAATTAGAAAAAGGAAGAGGACCGGCTTATCATTTGGTTTGATAATGGAGAAAGCCGTGGCTAACTTTGGTGGTAAGTTCATACTTTGTTCGTAACATCTAGAGATGGCAATTTTGACTCCTTTACCTAAAAATTGGATGGATTTGGGTTTTGTAACACAGTATATTTTAAACATTAAGCTTGAAATGCAAAGAAAACGGGTCAAATGGGTCGAACGAAATTTCCTAATTGTCTTTAGATTCATTAGGTTATTTAATCGCTCTTTAAAGAAACTTAGATCATCATTGTAATAACATAATTTTTTTTTTAAATATCTTTGAGAATACTTTTATTTACTAAATTTTGTAACTCCGGTTCACCATATTTCATTTATGTTTATTCACAATATAGTACTCCACATCTTTGGGATCTTTAACAAATAAAAAGGATATGTACTGATGTCTAAATGTTGTGAATCAATGTGGCAAATGTACTGAACCATTGACTTCTCGCGGTTTCTTAATCTTTTGAAATTTCTCAACCCGCCCTACTCTCTAATTTCGCCATCTTCGGTCGCGTCTATACTTGTGTGCTTTTTTTCTAACAGTCTCATCTTCAATTTGTACATTGTATATACGTAGTTGGCGTAAGCAAGTTGACGGGCATGTCCAGTAATCTTGGTATGCAATGGTGGTCCTATAGAAAGAGTCTGAAGTCGATTCAAGCGGATGTAGTTACCAGTACATCTGAAGAAGCGCCTACCTCGATTTTTGCGGCTACCAGTGAACCTTTTCCTACAACAAATGTAACTCATGATCGCCCCACATTCGTTCTCCACCAGCAACAAACAAATTTGCCCGATGGACTTGCACAGTTTAAAGCTATCAAGAGAGAGCAGTTTATTGAGAATGCAACAGCAAGCGCAGTGAAAAAGTTAACAATTAAGGCAACATACAAAGAGAAAATGGTCAAGTTTCCATTCACGCTTTTAGATGGATTGGAAAAGTTGAACGAGATGGTTGCAACAAGGTTTCAGCTTAGGCTTGGAAGCTTCAAACTCAAGTATGTAGATGAAGATGGCGATATGATATTAATTGCATGTGACAGTGACTTGATGTTACTAGTGGGTGATCTTAGACAGCCAATTATTAATCAACCTGTGATCAGACTCTTGGTTTTACCCATTGCTCATGCTTGAGCAACGATGCTTAGCCCTTATTTTGCGTAGTTTACATGTGTAGAGTATGTTAGATTAGAGTGTGCAGTGTTCGTGCTTCAAAAGATATGTATATAAATCTATATATGCTTTCCACCATGTAAAGATTGTTGAGTTTATAATATATAAAACATACAATAAACATGTAAACATCAAATACTGGAAGACTAAGATCATAACAAATAAATTAATTAACTGAAAGTATGCGTAACGTACTCTTTACGAATGCTAGACCTCTTGATCAAACCAAAGAAACCAATTGGTGTAAGAATAATGTCTTACTACCACGTTCTTGTACACACGAATTAACCAACGAATCAAGCGATTGCTAGATCTAACACAAGTCCTCGTTTAAGAAAAGCGAAACCAAACTCCCTTACTTGGGGTGCTCGGCCGTAAATGAACAAGAGAGAGGAGAGGAGAGATCTAGGGTTAATTCAATGCACAAGTTATGAATGAAACCCTAGAACCTAACCTTGCTTTTATAGTGAATGGAATACTTTGGGAACAAGTTAGGGATTTGGTTGTGGACTCACCCCTTGGCCGGCCATGTAGACAAGCCCAAAGAAACCCATAACTTTTTTTCAAGTCTTTCCATTACTAGTCCTTCTCTTTTCATTTTAACGATCGTTAGTCATTTTTAAGTTAAATACTTAGCGATCGTTAACCGGACTTAATGTGCAATAATTAATCGTAAACATAAACATTAATTATTAACTTTAATTCTCATTCGCTAATGTGTGCAATCCCGTGGTGCACGAGTTGAATCCGGACATTCACATGTTTGTAAATATATACATTTTCAACGGCTCCACTGGATATGTTTACAAAGCGTGACATGACATTGGTTAGCGTCTAGCAACACACCAATGCCCCGGTACAACTTCGTGTATGGTTTTACGGAGAAAACCAAGTTTGATGATTCATCATCATATTCATCCTTTGTTTCTAATACCATGTTAATAAGAATATGGATCTCACTCATTTCTTAATTAACTATTATGTTTCTCGCTTTATGTGATTGATTAAGATTACCAATTCTTACGAACATTTCAGAAGACCTTGGGCATGGCCATGCAAACATCTTAACAACCTACGAGGGCAGCTTGAGTATTATACTTCAAAATAAATATGAAGGAAACAAATCCCATTTTGACTACAGGGATTCATAAATTTACAACTTCGAAAACAACCCTTATAACTATCAGATTCATTATAGCGTTAGATTGCTTCAAAAAATGCACTACATCCATGACATATCTCTTGTATCTCAAGTCAGAGGATAAATATCCATGATATACTTAATGACAGATCCATAAAGTATCATCATGTGGGTGGGATAAGTCCTATATTCAATACATTGAATATCATCTGAAATTAGTCATGCTACGCATCAATATACTTTCAAGTATATTCTAACTAATACTCGATTTGTCTTAATTCAATATCATTCCCATGTTATTGATTAACAACGGACTATTTAGAATAACTTAAGTTATTCAAGGATTTAAACATGCAAATATAGGATAACATCATAATAAATGAATAATAAACATAACAAAATACTTTATTTCATTTCAATAATAATGTTTACAATATCCTTTTATCCAAATACTAAATAGATCAATGCATGATAATTCTTAGTTAATGAATATTGCCACAAGTCATGCATCTCATACTTGTCGACAAGGCATAATTTCAACTAACTTTGATCTATAGGAATTTTGAGAATACTTATTTCAAAAATTCAATAAGTGAATTTCTTGTATGTGTTTACACATATCTTGATATTGTCATATCATTCCATAAAGTGCGTGACAACCTGAACCACCTTTATATCTCTTCTCTGAATCGAATTTGGGTTTCTCTAACCCGTTCTGACCGGGCTGCTCACGGTCTGCTCTTCTCTTGATTGATTCCCTGAATCAATCGGTCTCTATCTCTCTTCTTGATTAACCGGTATGCGCACGGTTTCTCCTCTTCTCTTGATTGATTCCCTGAATCAATCGGTCTCTCTGGATCTTTTACAATAGCACTATCAACTACTTCTTTCTTTGGATCTTTTACATTAGTACTATCAACCACTTCTTTCTCTTGATTGAAACGATTCCCTGATCGGTTTTCTTCTTAATTGATTCCCTGAATCAATTTGTCTCTTCTTTCGGAGCGATTCCCAATCGTTAGTATTTCTTCTCTAAAAGCAATTCCCTGAATCGCTATTGAACTTGATTCCCTTAACCAAGTTGTTCTTCTCTCTGATTGGTGTCTTCTTTGTTTAGTTTCTTGTATGAAACGCAACTGAAACACGGGTTTGGTCGAACATCTGATGCTCTGGTACCAATTGTTAGTCCCATCTGGATCATTTATGTATCGAATCAAACATGACTATTGAACAAAACTCATGACACACAAACTCACGCTTTTGTATATAATGAAATATGTTAACTTTTACAATACACTTTGACATCTATATATACTATACGAATAGATACTACAGGTTCCATGAACCATCGACCACCAGCTAATAACTACCTATAACCTCTATAACCGCTATTCGGTTAGTAACTTTAATCTTGACATATTTGGACCCTAAACTTATACACTTTAAACTCAACTCTAAATACATAACTAATTACACTACGACCCCTAAACATGGATTAATGAATTATCATCCAATATAATTTTCCCAACAAACTAACAATGACCAAGTAATCATAATCAAGAATTTAAGGTTTTGTTTTGTGAAAGATCAAATCACCAATATTATACAGTTGCCAAAAGAATAAATGCATTCAAGATTTTTGTAAACTTTATTTTTTTATTTATCTTCTGACTAATTCACAAAGTTTAAGGTCATCGCCCCCACACACTAACTAGGTAAACACCGCCTTATTTTTTAAGCTTCACATTGCCGCATCAAGGTTACTATTTTTGTAAGTTTGATGACTCCTAAAGTCTTACGTAAGGTGTTCAAGGCAGAGAAACAACCCTGGTCCACAATACTACAAAAGTCTAAAAACAATCTCGTAATGATTCATCATTTTCAATATTAACAAATCCTAAGATATAAAAGCACGCTAAAGGTGAGAGAGAATGTGTTGGGTGAGAGAGAGAGGGACTTCCCAACATGGAAAAAATAACGAGAGACACACGAGAGATTACAAGAACGTGAGAGATAGGCACACGAGAAACAAAGGACAATACAATGGCAAACATCTAGGAACCAACTACACCGGTGGGAAACGTGACTCGACGGTATCATTTATGCTTTTCAACTTCCCGGAGGAGTGGGGAATGGGAAGTTTACGGATGATATTCAAAAAATATGGCACCGTATTCGACATGTTTATGGTTCAAAGAAGACTGCGTAATGGAAAGAGGTATGGGTTTGTACGGTTCGACGTAGAAACTCTTCTAAATCAACTGCAAAAGATCAAGATCGGGGATGAGTTTTTAAGAGTATATTCAAAAGATCAAAGAAGACTGCGTAATGGAAAGAGGTATGGGTTTGTACGGTTCGACGTAGAAACTCTTCTAAATCAACTGCAAAAGATCAAGATCGGGGATGAGTTTTTAAGAGTATATGTAGCGTATGACAGGGCATACAATGGCAATGGAAGGATGGGTGCAGTAGAAAGAAACCAAGAAACAAACAGGAAGTATGCTAACTGGGAAAGGAACACCGTGAACGAAGGAAAAATGTATAATCGTGACAGTCGTATTTTTGTTAAGGTTGTGAACGTGGGGAGTGATAGGAAAGAAGGGAGTAATGACGATAAAGAAAATGGAGGTGCAAAAGGACATCAAAACTGTTGGGATTTTAGAACTCAGTTAATCATTAACCTCTACGAGTACGCAGCGGATAAGGATCTAGTAATCGCAATTAGGCTAAACACATAATTAATAAACAATAATTAATATAACAATTAATTAATAAAAGGAATAAAAGAAAACCTAATCTTGCTTGGCAATTGATCTTTAGTAACGAACAAGAAAACTAAAAGAAACTCAAGTATCTAAAGTAGATACCTCTATGAGTATCACACACAAACACTTAAACCAAGTACGTTCGATTAGACGCTAGTCGAGAACGTTTACCAATCAACCCCTTGAATTACTTGAATACCACGAACAAATAAAACCAAGAACATCTTCTTATTATTCTGTCCGAAAATCAAACTGTAAACAAACCTCCCTTCAATGCCTAAAGGGCGTACATAGATTGTCGATCAATACCACAAGGGAAAAGACAACTATGCAATAAATAAATACATGCATACATTCATGCATGTATGATCATGTGAATATTATGCATGTACAATAAGATAGTCGATATGCATGTATCATCACGTGAGGTATTAACTGTGAATGGGATTTTTAGAGCATGCATGTAGGACCCAATATCCTATATCAGAATGTATGATAAATTCGATTATTAGGGATATTGTGTATCGTCAATCATGCAAATGGTATATATTTGTTTATATATCTTACAATTCAACTTGTGTCTTGGGCTTGATACTTGATCGGCAAGAAATCAAAACAAACACCTATGTAACACAATCGTTTACAAATGACAAGGCCCAAGGCTCACTTAAAACGACCCATATATAGAATTGAATCAAGTCCATGGATCGCTAAAACGAATCGGGTTATATGCATGCTTAAACGGGTATAACGTATTCAAGTTTAAACGTTCATCACGTACTCTCGTGTTTAACGTGTATGCCCCCATAGGCTCACACACTTCTAGTCGTTTACGTGTTTTTAACTCCCACAAACCAACAACTCCCACTTGGGAGTTGGAGTGTCGAATGGCACACAAAACTAACGACGAAACGCCTAGCAAACGATCTCACTCATTTTTTTAACTAAAAGTGTCTGAGACAATAGTTTCATAAAAGTTTCTCAATAGCATGGTTATTTAATGTCTTGATTTAATCATCATTTGTTATAGATACCGTTAAACCATTGATTATGGATCTTAAATCATTCCATATAGTTTAACCATTTAGAATCTTGTTATAGAATTTAATTAGGTATACCAAATGTAATCAAGTATCATCTTGCATTACCCTTTGGGTTCGGCCGAACAATTATCATATTAATTCTGAAGAGGTGCCATGGTATCTTTCTGCACATATCAAGTGGAGTAACAAATCCTTTATTGACTACAAGTGTTGTGGATCTTTTCACATCACTCCGAATTATAGCTTTTATAACTACCTTGTTCAGATAGCGTTTTGCGTATACTTACAAAAATGATATCCACACATAACAGAACTTGCTTGCATCTCAAGTCTAAGGACGAAGATAACAAACCATTTTCAATATTTTACTTATGACAAGGATCCAAAAGTAAATGTTTGAAAATTGGGGTATCCAATATTGATAACGCTACACGCGTCGTTCGGGGTCAAATGAACTTCCTTTTCGTCGAGCAAGTTTTTCAACACCCTAAGCAGTGAACCTAATCATTGTAGTGTAGTATTAGGGTAAGCCACGGGAATTGATATCGTTCTCTAGGGGAATAGGAATGCTAGTGAGAAGTTACTACGCTAAGGTTGGGGTTGAGGAAGATTATTTTTTTTATCTTTTTATGTTTTTTTTTTTGGAAATGGAAAGGTACGAATCTCGGGGTTTGGATTTGGGGGTTTGGTATTTCTACCGATTACTTCTTCTTATCTAATTATCTAAACTAAGGTGTATGTAGTCTATGTCTAATTATTGTGTGCTCGTATGATGATTTAAAGATGTGTTTACTTAGGTTTTATTACTCCTTAATTATATCCTATTGATGGTTGAATTGTCACGTCCTTATTCTTAATCGCGTTGTGTGTCTAAGGTCGTAGGGTATGCGTTTATCCCTAACTCTTTGAAACTACCAAAGGTTATCGCCTACAAAATCTCTAGGATTTATAAACTTAACGCTAAGGTACTCTTCGGATGGTTTAGCCTACAATGACTCTAGGTACTATAAGCTAAGGTTCAACAAAGATTAATCAAGCATTAACTACACAACGGATGACCTATCGCAATACTAGATCATTAACAATTAAGATAAGAGACAACCAATCAATATTCAATAATTAAGTTTCATATTCCCTAAGCAAACATACAAGTAAATTAGCCGAACATGGGAAACATGCAAGCATACACACAAGTAATTGAAGACATAATTGAATTAATGAAGTAAAACACTTATCTTGATGTAAGATATGGTATGGAACCCTAAAAATATTTTAAAGCATACCTTGGTTGGTTTAGGTTTTACTCCAAAAGACTACCTGCTTGGCGAAAAATTCGGATTCTATATATAAGATTACAAATGCGACGGCGTCACCTGCTGATTTGTGATTCATCGTTGGCCGTCATTAGGGTTTCGTCTTGGCGCGTTAGTCTTGCGACGGCGTCACCTTATGCTTGTGGACGCCGTCCCCTTTAGTCTCGGCGTCGTCGGATCAAATCTAGGCGTCGAGTTGCGACGACCTACTCTTTTAAAACCTGAAGTCGTCACTTGTAAATAAGCAATTTGGCTATTGAGCCGTCACAAAAGTTGTCCGATGGCGTCATGATAACACGACGCCGTCCCCCAGTTCAGCTGAACTGAGTGTCTCGAATCTTGACTTTGGCCATTTTCTTCGTATATTCGCGCCTTTTCGTCTGAATAAGTGTCATTACAACATGTTGCCTTTAAGATAACTAAAAAGTGAAAAGGAACGATATTAAGTAATAACGGATACAAAAGTGATCAAATAAGGGCTTAAACGACCCCTCAAAAAGGTACATTTTAAAACCTTATCAAATATCCCTACACTTGGTATTTGCTTGTCCTCAAGCAAATGTGCTTTTAGCCAATTAATTTATAAGTTAGGGGTCATGAAGCATTGGTTTAGAACAATCCACAACACATATAAGCTCCGCAAAAGTCATAACAAGCACGGAAATTACATACTAGCACCTCACAAGGGGTGTTTGGATACTCACATCTCTCGGGTGTATATGAAATATAACAAGTTGGAAATGGAAGATAAACACTCATTAACCGGTCCTAGTACATAGATTACCATAGGCTTGAGACTAGATCAAACCTTGTTGGGATATGAAAGTCTTTGAAGACATGAAAGTACTGAAGATATGAAAGTACTGTAAGCTGCAAAGTACTGAAAAAGTCAAAGAGTCAAAGTACTGCTAAAGACAAAGTCAAAGACCGCACCTAAAGTCAAAATCTGCAAGAGTAAAAGAACTTATACGTTTATGGAAAGTATTGTATTCTATGTTTAGATTACTGGTCGTACAAGGTTATCAATTGTAAACCGACTAGGATATCCTTGAGCCTATAAAAGGACTCCTAGATTGGCATTAGAGATACAAGTTTATGAGTTTTAGAGTTTACGAATTCACAAGTTGATTAGCGTTTTAGAGAGAAGTTTGATTATCTTAGAGTTGTATTAGAGTATCTCATAATAAGCGATTTAGAGTTTATAATAAAGGTTATTCTTCTTAGCTTTGTTAAGTAAATTCAGCGTACTTGATAAAGATTGCTCGGTGTTTCTTTGTTAATAACTTAGGATTTATCCGAGGTTATTAAACCTTAACAAGCTAGTTAAGTTAGTTTGATTAAAGTATATCGATCCAACAAGTGGTATCAGAGCTTGTGTGGAAACTCTGACTAAGAAGAAAACCGATTTCAACAAACCTTGGAGATGTCGACTGAAGCTGCATCAACTCCTATCACAGAGGTATGTTCTAAGTGTCATGATTTTTATCAAAAAGTACTTAATGCTTATGTTTACGAAAGAGATAATCGTATAAAGGCTAGGTTCTGAGGTAGTTGGTTATCAAATAACCTTAGAATCTATGGAAGCCAAAAATCTTAGCACATGAAACTAATGAAGTAGCTTGGGCTGAAAAATATGCACAACAGGGATTACCGGTTAAAACTTAGTGAATGGAAATTAAACTGTAAAATTGATGAAATTGAGAAATTAACTAAGGAAAGAGATGATTTGTTAGCTAAGTTTCTGCTTGGGGTGAAGGCAGTCGTGTCATGTTTCTTATGTTCAAAAACATAGAGCCTACCTTAAAGCTGGATTAGGTTTTGGAATGGATTTTAGTAAATTAGAGAAAACCAATCTAGTGATCGGGGATGAAGGTGAATATAAGGATATAACCACTAGTGATGAAGAACTCATTAATTATGTAGATACATCTAGTAATGATGGTTCAATAAGTGACTCACCTCCTGAATATAAGAAAGCTAATGATTATCATGTTGTTCCTCATCCCACTGGCATTCATCAACCCCTAGGCACGATGTTTCGTTTTGGAGTAGATAATCTTGAGTTTAGGAAAAAGCTTGTAGCTCAATCTAAGTCTGAAGAACCCAAATAACCTGTTGAAAACAATGTTCAAAATCGTACCTTCGAAATCAAAGTCTGCTCCACAATGCAAGATACCTTCTTCAAAACCTTTTCAAAATAGTGCCGCTAAACCTTTTTGGGATGACTTTGGTCAAAACAGGTTTAATCATTCACCAAGAAGGCAAAATAATTTTGGGCATAGACATAGAAGATGTCACTTTGACAGTTGGGTGAAGCTGTGTTTTGTGTGTTTTAGTTCTACTCATCTAATTAAGGATTGTGAACATCACTTTCGGAATACCTTAGAAAATTTTCAAAGAACGGGGCTGCCAACGAGAAACCTAGAGAACACAAACCAGGTTTGGAATAATTCAAATAGGGTCAATCACGAAATTTCTCACCGGATCATAGATACCCACACCGGAGAAAACCGTTTCAAAACCTTAAGATATCTCACAACTTTCCAAAATCATTAACTCTAGGTCCAAGATGCTTTCTCAAAGTAATCTTTCGAGACAAAACAAAGTACTGACAACATTACTTGGTATAGGAATCCTAGGAGATCTCACTATCAACCTAGAAGGTATTACAATACATATAGGAGATTTAGATCACAGGAACGGTGTTAAAAGAATGGGTTAAGAGGAAATGTACTGCAGAAGGGACAAAGCAGTACTTTCAACCAAAAGTGAATCGATGTTTTTGTGATGAAAGAAAAAGAGATTTGTGTTGAAAAACCAGAAAGTTTTGAAAAACCACATGCTAAAGATCAAAAGATAATTCTGGATCATCATTTGAAAGATAGTGGAAATTACATACTCAAAGAATTTGAGTTTGTAACTCCACAAGGAACCTAAGTCAGAATAATGGCTTGGGTTCCTAAAAGTTTCTAACTAATTTCTTTGTTATTAAACCCAGAAGAGGAGCTTAAAGATCATCTTATTGTGGATAGTGGTTGTTACGTTAGCATGACAGAGAGAAAGGAGTTTCAGATGTTTTTGGAGTATATTAGTTAGTAAGCTACATTTAAAGGGAGGACTATTTAGTCTTAGTATAGTCCTGTATTGCTGAGGGGAGGTTAGTTATGTATACTTAGTTGATCTCTGGAGATATTGGAAAATCTTGTTTTTCGTGAAAGTCTGCTTGGAAAGTATTGTTTGGAAAGTACTGCTTGGGAAAGTCGCTTACTGCTTAAGAAAGTGCATGTCTTATTAAAGTCTTGTTCCAACGGTTATCTTGAGGGTAATTAATGCTCACGGTAACAATGTTATTTTAGGTTGTGATTTTTCAAATCTCACCTATAAATACCTACTTTCTGATTTTCCCTCTCATATTGATCCACTAGAATCTTTTCCATCTTTTTCCATCATCATATTCATTCTTCGATTACAATTCTTTTGTGAGTACATAATCAACAATGGCGAATCGTCCTACTGGTTCAAAGCATAATATGGTCGCTAATTTGGATAAGACTGATGCGAATATACTTTTTCATGATATAATTGATTATCTTACTTGGTTAGCCTTATCAGTTATGCTCTTTTAGTGGAGCGGATATCATTGAGCCCTGGATTCAAGAATTTTTGGGCTAATGCTAGAGACAACATGGAGAATGATGAATATTATATTAGATCAACGATTCTTGGAAGAACTATTAAGATTACTGAAGTCTCAATCCGAGAAGATTTATTGTTCAATGATGCAGATGGGGCTATACGGTTTGATAAGCAGTTGATATGGGATACTTTTTGACATATTGGTTATGAAGGATCTTTGAATGAACAAACATTTCGAAAACAACTATTTTGTCCACATTGGAAGTTTTTGGTTCATGTGTTGCTACATTGCATAAGTGCTAAGAGTACCTCTTGGGAGCAGTTTGGGTCAAATATAGCATCTGCTATGGTTGGATTAGCTTCTGAGATAGAGTTTTTAACTTCCAGGCTATCTTGGATGGAATGCTCTCACATATTTCACATGGATCAACTTGGCTTATGTACCCAAGGTTTATACAGGTTTTCTTAAACAAGCAACTTTCTGATGTGCCAAAACCTACAGCTTTATTACTTTATTGTTATTGTTCAACAATCCAAGATCTTTACTTTTATGGCAAAAAGAAGTGTTTTATTCAGGGGTCAAGATACTCCTTTAACTACTTCCATGATGGATGTTGTTCATGTTGTTAGAGCTGAAATGCCTGGAAGGTGATGATACCTCTGAAGGTCGCATCTGCAATCGCGCTAACTATGACTCTTCTTACAAGCTACATCAAATGAAGGTCGCATCTGCAGTCGATCAGCTTCTACGCAAAATACTTTTCTTACGAGGCTTCCACATCGGATGAAGGTACTGCATCTCTACAAGGTGCTTTGCTTCTCCTAGTCTTGAACATGAAGAAGATGTTGCGATTCACCTTCTCCATCTCCAAGGTTCGTTTTTCTTTTCAACAAGAAGATCATTCACCTATTCAAGGACAAGATACACATACCATACCTCCTGATGACATCACATTGGATAACTATGTTTTGACAAGGGAGTTGGTCAAGTTGAAAAACACTACTGAGGTTCAAGCCAAACAGATAAAGAAATTAAAACTGAAGTTTAGAAGGCTAAAGACTTTTGTGTGGCCATTAATTCAAGAATTTCGTGTATAGGGTTAAATCAAAGAAAAGGCGCAAAAGCAGATCTCGAAAAACAGCAGCGCCAAAGGTTCATCAACATTCTTGTCAACTTGGGAGGAATTTAGAAAAAGATAATTTGAAAGAAGATGTTGAGAAGGATAAAGAACACGAAGTACTGATGAACAAGAAAAGATCATTCAAAGGTACTTGATGAACAAGAGGAACAAGTTCAAATTCAAGGTCTTGAACACCAAAAGTACTTGCTCTTCATCAAAAAGTACTTTTAGACAAGAAGTGATAACTCCAAGAGTCTTAAATTTTGAAGAGGAAGCTGGTCCTTCTACAACTGTTATACAAGAAGAGGAGGAAGCTATACTTAAACCAATTCATTCTGCAAGTGATGATGAGTTCATTGCTACAATTTTAGAAGATTTATCACAACCTAGAGGTGGTGTTACTATTAGAGAAGTGCAAGAAGATGTACTACAAAGAACTTCTCAACCTGCAATTGATCCTAAGGATAAAGGGAAAGGTGTTTTAGTAGAAGAAAAGAAGAAGAAACTTACTTTGGCAGAGATTAGAGAAATTGATGTTGCTAGGAATGAAGCTGCTGCTAGAAAGCTTCAAGAAGAGTTAAATGCTAAAGATAGGTTCAAAGCTAAAGAACCTCAAAGTAGAAAAGCGCTAAAAGGTTGCAAGAGCAATTAGATCTTTGTTGAAGAACCATTACAATCACCTACTCCTGTTAGATATATGCCTAGAAGACCTAATTTAGCTAAGAACAGGAATGCTATGATGGCTTATTTGAAAGGTCGAGGTATAAAGGATTGCGAAGTTGAACTATGTTGACATGAAAAGACTCTATGATCTTGAGAAGCTTATAAGAAGAGTGTTAGGATATCAAGGATTTTAGAGAAGCTTTTTGACTGAAGCTTTGAAAGGAAGAAGAGCTTAAAAAGAAAGAAAAAGCTGAAAATCTGAGATAGACAGTTCTCAAAGAAAGAAAAGAGTTGAATTAAGATCCGAGTCTAAAGATGCATTAAGAAATTATCTCAGAGTGGTAGATTTTGATTATTCAAAATAAGATGCTGACATGAAGATGAGCAGATCTCAGATTAGTGCTTTTGATATTGTGAAATCCAAAGAAGGAGATTATATGATTTTTCATAAGGAAGATGAAAGCTTCAAAGTTTTCAATAGGTTATGGGATTTGTTACATATTATAGATAGAGTGGATCTATTCTATCTATATAATGTGGTAAAAGCTTATTTTGGAGATATTCCATCGGAAGAATTGGTGCTGGTTTTGCTTGGAGATCTTATAACTATGTGGGAAGCAGAAGAGGAAAGCTGATGATATATGGAAGAATCAAGAAAAGCGGGAAATTGTTTCTTTGGAGATTCTTTGAAGAGTCTGGAGTTCATGTTTTAGAGCTAGAGAATGGTAAAATGATACACATGTTTGTAAACAGAAGATATCCTCTCCTGACGTTGAGCTCATGAGAAGAATGCTAGAGCATGGATTGGAAGTAGAGAGGATAATGAAACTTGCATGGTTATCAATCTATTTATCAATGGACTACCATTCTTGAAGAAGATGAGTAAACTGGTATGAGTTTTATTGAATAATTTATTTTGATAAATCAGACTTTATTCAAAGTACTTGCTAATCAAAAAGATACTTTCTATCAAAGTAATGCGCTTGCAGTTTAAAACCAGTTGTGATTTTTGTTATAATATTAAAATTTTTGAAACAAAGGTTAAGTGAATTAAATGGATTTTGAGATGGAAACATCAAATAGGTAATCAATCCATCATGGTTACAAAAAGATTGGCTAATCCATGAGCAAACGGCTCTGGTAAAGATACATCAAATCCGTTTTTAGTTGACAACTTGCTAATAAGTTGTATGGTAATCAACTCACCATGTCAGTTAATGTGAAGAATTGGCTAGCCCACAAGAAAATGGCTTGTGGTAAAGGCAGTGGAAAAACCATTATTGGTAATTAGTTCACCATTAGATAGAAGAACTAACTAGTCCAAAAGGGTACAACTTTTGGTAAAGACAAATCAAATCTGTTGATAGTTGATGATTTGCTAAAAATCATATGGTTATCAATGTACCATGGTCTTACACACCAAAACATTTGGCTACTCCAAAGATAATGGCTTTGGTAAAGAGATCTAAATCCATTAAATTTTCAATGATTCACCTCTCACAGGGAGTTAACACATCTGGAAGTGATGAGAATAGTATGCAACTTAAACTGAATTAATGTACAAATTGTCATATGTTGATGTGTTGCTGAAAAGATGGAGCTTCGGATTTGGATGTGAGAAAGAACAATTCTAAGAGATACTTTGACAAGCACATATACTCAGAGATATATGAAAAGATTAAGAAACAATCGTCCTTAAAGATGAAGTACTTAAAGATACATTCAAAAAAAGGAACTTGAAGTCAAGCAAGTAGAATTCAAGTTAGGGGAGGATTGTTGGGATATGAAAGTCTGCAAGAAGACATGAAATACTGAAGATATGAAAATACTTGTAAAGCACCAAAAGTCTTGAAAAGAGTCAAAGTAATCGCTAAAGACAAAGTCAAAGTACTTGCATCTAAAAGTCAAAGTACTCTGCAAGAGTAAAAAACTTTATTCGTTTATGGAATGTATTGTATTCTATGTTTAGATTACTTGTCGTACAAGGTTATCAATTGTAAACCGACTAGGATATCCTTGAGCCTATAAAAGGACTCCTAGATTGGCATTAGAGATACGAGTCTATGAGTTTTAGAGTTTACGAATTCACAAGTTGATTAGCGTTTTAGAGAGAAGTTCGATTATCTTAGAGTTGTATTAGAGTATCTGCATAATAAGCAGATTTAGAGTTTATAATAAAAGGTTATTCTTCTTAGCTTTGTTAAGTAAATTCCGCGTACTTGATAAAGATTGCTCAGTGTTTCTTTGTTAATAACTTAGGATTTATCCGAGGTTATTAAACCTTAACAAGCTAGTTAAGTTAGTTTGATTAAAGTATATCGATCCAACAAACCTCCATCGCTTTGGTGTAAGCACTTAGGAAAGACTATCAAAGAGGTCTTTTAAAGGGTTGTAATGTTAGGCTTACGGTAGGGAAACAAAGGGTTTGGTGGGATAGGCTATTTAGTGGTGGCAAGTCAAAAATCTTTATGTTACAAGCATGCGAAGAATGGCGTTGCTAAGTCAAGACTCGACACTCTAGACTCTAGATAACTGAAACAAACAAACATAAATTTAAAGATAGATGTAGGATGGTAGCACGTTTTATTTTTCTTTTTTTTTTTTTTTTTTTTTACACACTTTTACTCTACCATCCTCTACGATAACATCAAAATGATAGGGATTTATAGGCACATCCCTACACTTGAGTTTTTATTACTCTAACACTAATTTGACCTGAATTGAAAAGATCAAAACACTTGGAGTACATTATTATGCAAATAAAGGGAATTTGAATTTAACGTTCCCTTCCCGTCATCTCACAAAGTTTAACTTTTCCCATGAGTCTCAATCGTCCCAAAACTGTGTATAAAGGATATGACTCGACTTAGCAACTTATGCAAGCAACTAGATATTTGAACTAAGGGTTTAGGGTGATAACAATAATGCACTAAAAGTGAGTGCATACAAGGTAGGCTAAGGCGATTTGGGTGTACATTTGGGGGTGGGGTGTAAACAACGCTCTTCATTGATATTCCGGAAAACTGAAACATCACGAGAACCGCGAAAAAGATAGGCTCTGAGGGGTTAACTAGGGGTATCGTGTACTAAAGATGAGTACAACGCAAATGTGTGGGGGAATTACTCAACCGATGTGAAAGAAGTAATTATATTACAGGTATCAAACAAGGGTTATCCTAATGCCTCTTATCATTTAGTTATTCCTAACTACACAAGTGTAGTCTTACTAGCGATCTCGGGATGCATCACAAAACAAGTTCTAGAATCTATTATACTACCGGTTCACACACTAAGCATTAAAGATAAATGCTTTAATTCCTACTAATCTAAGGGCGATCCTCACATTTTGGGTGGAATTTAAGTGGTAAAGGGTTTTTGTAACTTCCTATCCATGAGACGCTTTATTAAGACTAATGACTCACTCTTATATGTCATGAAAATTTTTAAATTTGGTGCAAAAATTACCCTAACCAACATTTTCTCATGGTTTATTGCACAAATGCAATTGGACAAAGCAAATATTCAAGGATAAGCATAGTTTCAAAGTTCCCATTTTATTTTCCCTTCCTACACTTAAACTGAACATTGTCCCCAATATTTTCCGAAAGTATCAAAGTTATGATAATGGAAGGTAATAAAAGATGAAAGAAACTAATACTCCTCTGATTAGCTCGGTAGGATCCGTGTAATGTGGTGGTTACATCTTTCTTCAAGAAGAACGTTTTGCTTGAAAAGCTCCTTCTCATCTTATGTATCTTCTTCTTGGTAAATTAAACCTGCAAACTTGAAGAAAACAAACGAAACCTTCGCGTAAAATCGGCGGTAATAATATATATATGACTCTACTAAACTAGGATATAATGCTTGTGGAATGGATGTTTACAGAATTTCTAGAAAATTAAGATCTGGAAAATTCCAAATTTTTTTTAAGTAGCTCAGAAAACGAGAAAAAGTATCAAAATTATTGGGAATGTGGTAGGTGTGTAAAAAAAGATGAAGGTTCTCGAGTTGATGTGAAGCGCAAAGCTACTGAGGATATGCTTCGTCGTGAGAGGTTGTTCGAGGTTGATGAAGCCCTTGATAGCAAGAACTCGAGGGCGAGTTCTTTTTAAGTGAGGGGGAATGATGCGGACATGATTCGTCATGTGGGTTACGCCGTAATCATTGAAGCTGGATACGCCGTAATCATTGTTGAAGTTTCGGTATCCATTCTGTGAAGCACTTACGCCGTAATTGATTCCTTTAATTACGCCGTAATTAGGCTGGTTCCAGAATGTTTTTTTATGTTTAAATCGTTTTTTAGGGATAATTAATAATTAGGAATGTTTTAATTAGTTTCTTTATTTTATTTAGGCTACTTGTGACACAAGTTTCGTTTTCCTATAAATATAGGGATCATTATCATTGTAATTCATTCGGAGAATCATTAATAAAAGTTTGTTTTAGAGTCTTTACCCTTGAATTAGGGTTTATCTAAATTCGCTTCCGCATCCTGCGTCAATAATGTGAATGCTCGAGGCCCGCTCACAGGTGCAATTACGATCCTGCTCAAAATGCAATTACAAGAACAAATTACATAATAGTAAGAAATCATTGCTTGAAAATCGACGATGAAAATAAATCATAAAAAAAGAGTTGTGATCTTGTATTTTATTTCAATACTTTAGTTATTGCATTTCCTAAAATCTATACTTAAAAAAAATAAAAAATAAAAAATAAATAAATTACTTCACAAATATGAAAAAGAAGATTCGGCAAGCGAAAAGATAACATAGCTTTGTCAGCGATGATCGTAAATGCGAGGCTCAATATTGCAAATATAAAAAATAAGTTGTCTTGACGAATCAATTTGATCATTGAAAATTAACGTCAAAGGTAAATGTGTAATTCTACTTTCATTAACCGTAGACGGATCAATTTCTTCCGTGTCACTTCCCTTTCAAAGGGTTTTTAAACATTATCAGCCTAAAAAAAGAAAGAAAAAAGGGTAGTATATTGAGTTACTTGACGAGTTAATACAAAGCCCCCTAAATTATTAACCGAAGATATTATTAGATTTAATATTTGGCCCAATTATCTTTTGTAAGGCCCATTAAATAGTTGGCTTAATTTTCAAGCTTTATATGTTTACTTCATATAGGTTTATTGTTATTATTATTTTATTGAATTGTAACACTTTGAAGTTTAGAGTTTTGTTTTGGTTACTTAATAACGCTTATGAGGTTTTAGAAAATTATTAAAGTTAGTAGTCAACAGAATAAGGACCTGCAACGCAAATAATTAACGAGAAAGGACATCTAATGCAACAAAGTTAATGGAAAGGACTAACAGTGTGAAAGTAAATTTAAGATGTAAAATTACGTAAGTGATTTTATGGGCTTTATAACCTTAATTCTCAGGAATTTAAGCCTTCAAAGTCACATGTGTCCTTATACGTGTTTACTGTTTAGCATTCTATTATCGAGGGAAAAAAGAGTTGTCGCTCCATTAGCAAACACTTCACAAGAGGGTTTACTTGAATAAGCCTTGGGGAATTGTGTAATCATAAAGAGATTTCAAGTGTTTTTTATTAGTTCCCCATCAACGTAAATATGAGTTTATGTTATGATTAGTTATAGAAGCTAAATTGGGGGTTTTGTGTGAATTGGTTAATATGACAACCTAAACCTTAGTTAAGATGCTTTGAGATTAAAGGATAATTATGTTATGTAAGAAATTTGATACGAAGAAATTTAGTAGAAAGTATGTTATGAAAATTAGTAAAGTTTATGATATGTGAAGATGAAGAAGTTGTTATGATGATGATAATTCATAATTGTTAGAAAGGGCGTTTGGCTCAATGCTTCATATAAACCAAGTTTTATAGTTAGAAAAGAAGCTTATGTGTAAGTGATGAAATAATGATTTCTAATATTGTTAGAATGATTATCATGTGTTTAGGTGATCGTGTGAAGCACGAGGAATGCCAAACCAAAGCATATGGTGAGTAACAGATTAGTAGCACAACTAGTAGTTTAGATATGCATATTATGTGTATGAAAGTTTTTAGCTACATGATTAGTAGTGGATTATAGCAAGTGATGATATAGATGAATTATAGTTCATGTCATGTGTTCCTCTGATGCAAAATTAATTAGTTATGTAAGTACCTAAGCGATGCACCATTAGTCATGTTAGTGTGCCTAAGAGATGCACAAAGCGAAAACTCCCACCATGTATAATGTTCATAGGAGATTTATTAGAGATCTCTCATATGGAGCTTGTAAAACATTCGATCATAGTTGGCATAGATGATTTAGCTATGTTGCCTCATTAGTAGTCATGTTAACTCGGGTTGCATCCATCTAAGAGGGTAAAGACCGCACATTAGTACTTGCCGCCTATAGAACGTGTTACACCCCGTGCCCGATTTGACCAAAAGTTGAATCTTTTACGCGGAAATGTTTTGTATATTACGAACACACTTTAATACTTATACATGTTTCTATAACATACAACTCTTAAAATACTTTACCATATATGTGTTAAGTATCTTCTATAATTTTTATAGATTTTATTTCATAGTGCAACTATTTCATAAAAATTTGTTTATCATAAATAGTCAAAATAGGACCTGATTGTACACACAGAAAGTTTGCATTTTTAACAAATATTTAGACCTTTCAGAAAAATATATATATATATATATATATATATATATATATATATATATATATATATATATATATATATATATATATATATATATATATATATATATATATATATACACATTATATATAAGAGGAGGCATGCCACATATTATTCCACGTGGCATCTCATAATGTCATGTCATTATTCCATGTCATTATTGAATTTATGTGGCATTTTTTGTGTATAAATACACCCTATTATAATCTTCGTAATCATACTAATCCCTAACAGGTAATGTATACTTGATCAATAACGCGCCATGTCATTTGTCCACAAGAATCTTTTAGTAACTTGGAAACTTGAACTACGGCAGGCTTCACTTTGTAATAATAGGGTTCAAATCTTTGCATATGGTCTCATGGTGAGTTTCTATATGACTAATTTAAATTATCAGTAACTAATTAGTTTCATGGCAAATGATCTAATATACTTGTATATGTTACAAACGTTATTTTATATATAAAGGACCTGTTAATACAAATATCGTCATTAAACGTTATTTATATTTTTGATCTTTACCTAAGTTTTGTTAACGACAAAAGTAAATTTAATTTGTATAAAAGCTTAAAGCTTGTCAAGTTTAATAGATATTAAAACAAGCTTTTTCAAACAATATATTCATCATTCAAGCATTTACATTTATGATTAGTAACATCTTGATATAACTCTAATCATTATGTATGATAGTAGTTTTTAGAATGTGTTAGGTTCTTAAAACCAAACACTACTTAAGTACTTGCATATTTCTAAAAATAGAAATACAACATATGACATCATGTGATGCATCATGGAAATCATTGGAAGATTTCATTAGATATTTTGTGTGGATTTGTACTCTTCATATCTTGCACAATCTCACTTAGATAGAGTTGACTTTAGCAAAGATTTGATATCTTACTGTCAGGGCGTGGTACCAAATTGGTACAGGGGAACCCTTTTAAGGGTTCCAGGTCCGTGGGCACGCTCACATCCATTTGGCTATAAATAGCAATGCCAAGCCAAGTAGTTTTCATCCCTTTCTAACATACTCTCATACATATCTTCTCTCTAACCTTTCTAACTTCGTTTCATATCATATTAGTGATCTCTTTTGTAGCAAAGAAGATCAAGTCACATTCAAGCTTCAAGCGAGAAGTTGGAAGTCTTGTTTGTTTAGTGTTGTATGATCTTGTGTTGATTCATACTTCATTGTTGTATTAAACCATCATAATCTTGTGAGTGTGAGTGGTTAGTATTTTAGTCCTCAAAATACATTGTGTGTGGGAGTGGTTGTACCCTTGGAAAGAACTTGACATCTAGCTTAGTGTGAAATAGTGTAGCGAAGTGTAAAGGTTTTCTCCGCGGTGAAAGGAGCTTGTTGACTAGTGAAGTTAAACTCTCGAGTGTGAGACTTGAGGAGTGGAGTAGGGCAAGGAAAAAGAGTCCTTGTAGACCGAACCACTATAAACAACTTGTTGTGGTTTGATCATTTCTTTCCTTATTTACTCCTTACATATTGCTTGCATATTTCATTAACATATCTAAGATCAATATCAATTGATCTTTACAATAAGTTCCAAAACAAAGTTTTTAATTGGTAAACTATTCAACCCCCCTTCTAGTTTTCTACAATTGGTACGAGAGCCTCGTTGCTCAAGAATTTCTAAAATAACTTGTATTTTATAAACTTGAAGCGATCCATGGATTCTGAAAACTTTAAAGAAGGGCAATCTATGCAAAGACCACCACTCTTTGAAACCAATGGATTTATCTATTGGAAAAACCGTTTGGAAACATATGTAAAATCAAAAGATATAGATCTTTGGTTTATTATTGTTAAAGGGATTTTAGTTCTACAACAAAGGATATTTCCGTTGATGAACAAAAGAAACTAGTTGCTAAAAATAATGAAGCTAAAATGATGCTTTATAATGCTTTACCTAGAAAAGAATATGAAAGAATTTTTATGTGTGAAACCGCCAAAGATATTTGGGAATCTTTAATTGTTACACATCAAGGTAATTCACAAGTCAAGGATAACAAAATTGATCTTCTTGTTCAACAATATGAACAATTTGTTATTCTGAAGATGAAACCATTGATTGTGGCTTTGCTCGCTTTAACACTATTATTACATCACTTAAAGCACTTGATGAATCTTTTTGTAGTAAGAACTTTGTCGGGAAATTTCTTAGAGCACTCCATCCCAAATGGAGAGCTAAAGTGACCGCCATTGAGGAATCAAAAGATCTCTCAATAATGTCACTAGACGAGTTGATCGGTAACCTCAAAGTACATGAAATGGTGATGGAGAAAGATTCGGAGATCATCAAAGGAAAAAGGAAAAAGATCAAATCCGTTGCTCTAAGCAAGCGGAATCAAAGTGATGATGAAGCGAATCTTGCTCGGTAGTGAAGATGATGAATATGCCATGGCCGTTAGAGATTTTAAGAAGTTCTTTAGAAGAAGAGGAAAGTTCGTAAGACAACCTCGAGAAGCCATTCGAAAAGATCGGGATGACAAGAAGGGTAAAGGTGAAAGAAAATGCTTTGGATGTGGTGATGCAAGTCACCTCATAGGAGAATGTCCCAAGCCACCTAAAAGCAAAACTCAGCGAGCTTTTGTAAGTGGTGCTTGGAGTGATAGTGAAGACGATGAAGAATCAAGCAAGGAAGAGATCGCTCTAATGGCACATGAGTCAAATGAGGTACTTTCCGACTCTTCTTATTCTTCTATTGATGATGACACTTTGCAAAAACAATATAATCAATTGTGTGAGCTAAGTCTAAAATTCATAACTAAAAATAAATTTTTAAAAACCAAAAGGAATTTTTGGAAAATGAAGTTTATGAGTTAAAAGAAAAAGCAAAACGACTAGAAAAGGAAAAGCAAATGACGATGATTGTAAATCATGTCAAGAGCTTAAACTTGAAATAGAAAAACTAAAACTCACACAAGATGTTTTAATAGAAAACAATTCTAAATTTAAAAGGTTTAACAAGAACATAAATCTTGCTTGATGAAATAGTTAAAATTCATAAAACACAGGAGACATGAATGGGCTAGGTTTTAATGAAGTATTAATTCCAAAGAGTCAAAATAAAGCGGCGAAAAGGACCAACATTGTCAAAATTGCTGTGATGCAGACGGACGAGCGGAACCAAAATAAGGGTTCGTCCGTTGTGCAAAATGGTGCCGTGGGTACCAGCGTGAACAAATGTTACAATACGGACCGTCTTGAATTTGTTAAAATAACAAAGAAAACCAATAATAGTATTAAACTAAAACCGCATTACTTGAGGTAGGACTTGTCAAAATGAATTTAGATCAAAAACTACTCAACAACGATATAAAACTCCTTTTGCCAAACGCCCTTTCCTAAGAGCAACCACAACGTACAACCCGACTACCAACACAATGGTTGGAATCAAAACTTTCCTAGACCATATCAAACTCCAGATTACATGCCATGGAACTCTTACCCATCGTTTCCATACATGAATCAAATAAATGGTATGTGTAACTTAATGGACCCATGAGATTTTGGGGACCAAATGCTTGAGTTATTTGCTTCTTAGGTATGCTTGAAAGTTGGATTGGAACGATGAATGGATAAAAGATAGTGGTTGCTCACGACACATGACGGGCAACAAAGTCTCTTCTCATCATACCAAGAGTATGGCGGAGGTAATGTCACCTTTGGTAGCAATCTCAAAAGCAAAATTATTGGCAAAGGTATGATTGCTCATAACTCCCTAACTATTGAAAATGTTGCTCATGTGGATAGGTTAGGATTTAATCTACTTAGTATTAGCCAACTATGTGATAAAAGTATAAAGTACTATTTGATGAAAATGGTAGTAAAATACTAAAAGATGGTATCACCATAGCTAAAGGAGTTAGGAAAAATAACATATACGTCATGAAAATAGATAAAACATATAATGACAAACTTTGCCTAACAACATTAGGCGATAGCTCATCTCTTTGGCATAGGCGTTTAGGTCACGCTAATATGAGACTTATACAAAACCTATCTTCAAAAGAATTGGTTAGGAATTTACCAAAACTTAAATATGACCAACACTTTTGCGGCGCTTGCAAAATTGGTAAACAAACACATAGTAGTCACAAATCTAAAAATATGGTGTCCACATCTAAGTGTCTAGAATTATTACATATGGACTTGTTTGGACCATCCGCTATAAGAAGCTATGGAGGCAACTTATACACTTTGGTCATAGTAGATGATTACTCAAGGTTTACTTGGACGTTGTTTTGAAAACCAAAAATGAAGCTTTTGATAAATTTGAAATACTTAGCAAGAAAATTCAAAATCTTCTAGGTGTCAAAATTGTTCGATCGAGCGGATCATGGTCGTGATATTGACAACGAAACTCAATTTGGAAACTTTTGTGATACAAATGGTATAACACATAACTTTTCAACTCCACGAACACCTCAATCTAATGGAGTAGTAGAGCGTAAAAATAGAACAATTCAAGAAATGAGTAGAACAATGCTTAATGAACAAAACATTCCTCAAAAGTTTTGGTGTAACGCCGTTGACACTTCTACATATATTTTGAATAGAGTCTTAATCCGCCCTTTCTTAAACAAAACACCATATGAACTCTATAAAGGTAAAAAGCCAGCGTTAGGATATTTTAGAGTCTTTGGTTGTAAATGCTTTATTCTTAATACTAAGGATTATCTCACCAAGTTTGACCCAAAGTCTTATGAAGGTGTATTTCTTGGTTACTCTCAAACTAGTAAAGCTTACATTGTCCTAAACAAAGAAACAATGATAGTCAGGAATCGTTGAACATTACATTCGACGAAAGTCCACCTCCCTCTAAGACATCACCTTTGGTAGATGATGACTTAGTTGAAAGTCAAATGATAGAAGGTCAAGAAATAATTAATAATAACAAGGAAGATGAACCATTAAATAAAGAAATTGTCAACATCAAAGAATCTAAAAGTCATCCTTTAGAAAAAGTCATAGGACAACTTAATCAAAAAACCTTAAGGTCACAAGCCCAAAATCAAAGTAATTATTTTTGTTTTGTATCCACCATTGAACCGAAAACCATAAATGAAGCAATAAAAGATGAATCATGGGTTATTGCCATGCAAGAAGAATTAAACCAATTCGTTAGAAATGATGTTTGGAAATTAGTTCCAAAACCTAAAGATCAAACTATAATTGGAACAAAATGGGTTTTCGAAATAAAATGGATGAAAATGGGATAGTATCTAGAAACAAAGCTAGGCTTGTAGCGCAAGGTTATAATCAACAAGAGGGGATTGATTATGATGAAACTTATGCACCGGTAGCTAGGCTTGAGTCTATTAGAATATTGCTTGCTTATGCATGTGCCTATGATTTTAAATTATTTCAAATGGATGTTAAAAGTGCTTTTCTTAATGGGTTTATTAACGAAGAAGTGTATGTTGCTCAACCTCCGGTTTTACCGACTTTGAGAAACCACATCATGTCTTCAAACTCAAGAAAGCATTGTATGGTCTTAAGCAAGCACCAAAAGCTTGGTACGACCGACTTAAGACTTTCCTTATTGATAACAAATATACTATGGGATTAGTAGATAATACTCTTTTTACCAAGAAAAAGGAATCACATATTATCATTGTTCAAATATCCGTTGATGACATTATATTCGGATCAACTTGTCAAGAATTATGTGATGATTTCTCTAAAATCATGCAAGACGAGTTTGAAATGAGTATGATGGGTGAGTTAAATTTCTTTCTAGGACTTCAAATAAAACAACTAGAAGATGGCATATTCTTTAACCAATCTAAATATATAAAAGACATGCTTAGGAAATTTGGTCTTGAAGATTCCAAACCAACTAAGACACCCATGTCTTCGGACACTAAACTAACCAAGGATGAGGAAGGTGAATCCGTAGATAACACTAAATATAGAGGAATGATTGGTAGCCTACTCTATCTTACGGCTAGTAGACCCGACATTATGTTTAGTGTTTGTCTATGTGCGCGCTTTCAAGAAAACCCAAAGGCATCACACTTAGAAGCCTTAAAAAGGATTTTTAGATACATTAAAGGGAACAGCGTGTTTAGGATTATGGTATCCCAAAGGAACGGGTATAGAAACCATAGTGTATGCCGACTTCGGATCATGCGGTGACTATGTCGATAGAAAAAGCACAAGTGGTATTTGCACTTTTGTTGGACATTGTCTCACTCATGGTTTGCAAAAAGCAAGCGGCCTTAGCCATCTCAACTACGGCGAATGCGTCTCGGCCGAGAAAAAGCATGTCAACAAGCTCTTTGGATGAAGCAAGCTCTCGTAGATTACGGAATTCATCTCAGCGACATTGTGATACTTTGCGACAACAAAGGAGCCATCGATCTCAGCAAGAATCCGTTCAACATGCTCGTACAAAGCATATTGAAATCCGCCATCACTTTCTTGCGACAATGTTCAAAAGGAAACATTTCAATCGAAAGTATCCTCAGAACAACATTGCCGACATCTTAACTAAGCCTCTTAAGCGAGAACCTTTTAATCTTCTTAGACTTGGTTTAGGGTTAATGGAACCAAACATGTAGGATAAACATAGCCCAAAACATTAGAATAGTCAAAACTAAACAAATTTTGTCTTGCACTCTTTGTAGCCCGCGACGCAAGCGACAACAAAGAGCGGAACCAAATTTTGGTGGTACCGTCGGTCCGTAGGTGTCTGAAGCAAAGCGCTATATACAAATCATCCTCTTCCTCAAAACCCACTTTACCAAAGCGTGTAAAACTTAAACCAAGCTCATTATTGTCATCTTCCCACTCACTAATCACAGAAGATAACATCATTGTAAGTATCCTAACTACATTTCATCTCTTAATTCGGAGTCTAGGATTCTTATTTATGCACAAAACTATCACAAATCATTACATGGGGTTTTATGTATGCTTTTATACCAAATATGAATTCAATTGGCAAATTGCATAACTAGTCATTGAAATTAGGTACTACATTATCATATTGCATAAACAAATCATGCTTCCCACTAATTGATAGATAATGAATATAAGGCCCTATTCAAACAACCAAACACCCCATGTCAAAAGTTTTGAAAAGCTTCTCACTTGTAGGAAAACAATTTTTTTTTCATTGCTAATACAAATAGAAGCGTTAAATTTTCATCACTTGCATGCTCTTGAATACTAAAGGTATTGCATAACTAATATGCATTCGCGGGTATATTCAAATGAAGCCACATTGAATTAGGAGCATTTGGGTTATCTCATGGTATTTGCCAAACACCCCACTAAAACCATTTTGTGCATAAAATGAGTCGAGATAACCGCAACTCAAAATTGTTTTCATATAGGCACACACTAGAACCAAAAACGTTAAAACTTATTCTCATTTTTAACATATTAACTCTTGTCCTTAGGAATAACCATGGTAGCCACAAGATTCTATGATCACAAAGACACCCTTAACTACATTCCCAAACACCACAAAACCAAAGGACTTACCAAGGAACAAGTAGAAATATTTAGGGGTCTAGAATCAAGGTATTTCCATGAGGTTAGAACCATTCACTCATCCTTCCTTGAAAACCAATCTCATTGAAGAACTAGCCGCCATTCAATTCGATTGTCTTCTTGACATCGATGAACCAATTTGTCCTAGGTTTGTGTTAGAATTCTATGCTAGTGTGACCGGCTTTAGTGATGAAGGCGATGATGAATTTTGTCTTAGGTTTAGAATTAATCAAAGCGACTACACCATAGCCAAGCGCTCCCAACCGAGGAACTTCCTACCAAACCCGTTTATGGCCGATAAGGATGTCATCCGTGAACACCTATTTAATCCCAAAAGGGTGATACAACCCGAGTTACGAAAGGAAAGGAGGTAAACCGAGATCCATATGGAATGGAGCTAAATGAACTTAAGCCGAATTTAAGAAATGGGAGGAGCTACTTAGAGCCAACGTCATTAGCACCATAGGAAATAGGGATCACATGAACGCTTGCCTTTGTCATATGCTCTACAACTTGTCCACCCGTCAACCATTCAATTTAGCTTACTACATCGCTAGGAGAATGATTGATATTCCAACTCAAGGATCGGTTGCTCTTCCATAGGGGATGCTCCTCACCCGTCTCTATAGAAACTTTGCACCAATTCCACCAACACCAAAGGGGATGCACCTTCACTATGAGCTCATCCCTCACATCTTTGTACCTTTGAGTGATGCCCGAGTTGCTAAGACAAAAGGCAAGAGAGCAAAACCTCCAACTCCATCATCATCATCATCAAATAGCTCAGAGGATGGTCTTCCAAGCTCTCGTCTTCCATCCTCATGAGTATTATCGTCTCTTCTTCGAAATAGAGAATGAATCGGTGAGTTCAAGCAAACTATGGGAATGTTCAAGTGCCTTGGTAGGATGATGAACAAGATTTACAAGAAGTTGGACAAATAAGGGTAATTTAAGGAGTGTTTGGAACAATGCATTATCATTAATGTTTGATACAATTTAGTTGCTTTTATTATGTAGGATGATAATATAACTTCGAAAACAATGGTGAATGCTAACAATTTCATGCAAGGGGATAGCGCAAGTATGCTATCAAATTTTACCCATTTTCACTATAATGTGAAAATCAAAAAGCCTTGCTCAAAATACATGCTCCACTATGTTTATATATGTGTTATCTGCTTTTCTAACTAGAAATGTTTAGTATAACATGTTTTGAGAAGAATTTGAGGTTTGGAGGAAAAGTCCCAGACACCTAAAACAACTCTGTCCATTTTACGCACTTCACGGATCGGGCGGCACCATAAATTTGGTACCGTCCGTTATGTAAATTGGTACCGCCGTGCACATGCCAGGCCCGGACGAGGCGGCACACCTTTTAGGGTTCGGCCGTGTATGATTTTGGTGCCGTGGATCCGGGTAACTTTCGAATTTAAGACTATTTAGTGATTCCAAATTACCATCCAATCTTATAAGTCAATCCTAAATTGCTTATACTCTTATTAGAACTAGTATAATTCACTTAGGTATATAAGAAATCCATTTCCCACCAAAATTCAAAAATTTGAAAAATCCACCCAAGGAGCCCTTTTGCATAAAGGAAGGAACCAAATTTTGGTACCTTCAAATCCGTGGGTGATCTGAATATTAGGAAATTCCACTCATTAGAACACATTTATTGCAAATCTTTTCTTCTTCCCTCCATCTCTCTTGAATGGCTTGACTTGGGTGATATGACTAGCATTCAACCCACTTCCAAATCATTAGGAACCTCATCTCTTCAATGGTTTAACATCAAATCAAACACATTTCTCCATAATTTTTCACTTCTATAAATTGAGAGGTTTTACCATGATCATCCTCACACCTTCTTCATTCTTACTATCATCTAGCAAAGAAAAACCAAAGTCAAAATGACAAAATCATCTCCAAAACCTTGCAAGAAAACCGCTAGAATTAGTGTGAGGCCTTGTTGCTTTGTTAATCTTAGCTCCTCATCCGAGTCTTCTCCACTTCTCTCATCTCGAGGGATGATACAAACCTTACCTTAGCCACACCTACTCAATTACACATTGTGATCACCACTCCACCACCAACAAAAACACCAACTTCACCTCCGGCCCATCCAAACATCCAAAACACCTTCACCACCTTCACCAGGTCTCGACTCTCATTCCCATGGAGTTATTTTCCACTCCACCAACTTCACCAAATCCTTTCTTGGAGGACTTGGATGACTTGCCTCATAGGCCAAATCATCCACCACCATTGCCATCCTTTGGCTCAATTGAGCGGATGGCTCATGAGTCACCTCGGTCATCCTTTGACCCAAGCGCCCCATTAGGGCCTAAACCTCTTCTCTTCCACCCCATTCACAAAGACATTCATGGTCCTTTGTATGGGGATCATTCACTCCCCATCAATGTCCCTCATCTTGAGGACATTGAGGAGTGTATAATGGGATGCCAATCCCACTAGAGAAGAGATTCAAGCCGAACTCCACAACCTCCACCAATTCAAAGGCATGGTGGACTCTCACTTGAGTGAGACAATGCAAATGCAAAGTGCTTTGCTTGCTTCCATCATGACCACCCAAACATTTCCACCAACACCAACACATCTACCATTCCACCACCACAACCTCCCCGAACATACTACCCCCTAGGCATGGTTGCTCAACTTGTGAGCAAGCGGCCCAAACCGATTGATAGGACGGGTTATGGTCCTTGACTTTCAAGAAGAAATGAGGTTCATCCTCAATCATATCCTTGAGCGCCTCAGCGCTCTTTCTCATCCACCATCAAATTAGGATGGTCATAGTTTAGCATTTCTAGTTTTCTCTTCTTAGGATTATTTTCTTTTCTTTTCTTATTGTACTAAAACACATCATTGTGTTCCCATTTCATGATCTTTATTCATGAACATTTTAACTAATGAATGTTGTTTTTTTTATTATAGTATTGGTGCTTTTACATAGTGTTTGGAAATGCTTGTGAATGATCATTATTACTAACATTTTTTTATAGCTTTTACTTTCACAATCCATGTATCTTCCCATTAAGCCCATTTAGGGAGCTTTGATCAAGGGAGATAATGGCTCGGGCTCATTACATTCGCGTCGCCTCTTCTTTTGTTGAGACAAAAAAGGGGAGAAAATATAGAACTTGATTACATTTTGACTTTTCTTAAAAAGTCAATTGCATACTTTGACTTTCTGAAAAGTCAACATCATACATCAACTAGTGAACACTTTGACTTTCATAAATAGTCAAACATCATACACTGCATTATCATTCTCTTTTTAAGTTCTAAAACTAATATTTTTATAACTCTTGCACAAACTTTGTATCTTTTATAAAAATAAAATTTATATTTTGTCCTCAACAAAAGGGGGAGATTGTTAATACAAATATCGTCATTAAGCGTTATTTATATTTTTGATCTTTACCTAAGTTTTGTTAACGACAAAAGTAAATTTAATTTGTATAAAAGCTTAAAGCTTGTCAAGTTTAATAGATATTAAAACAAGCTTTTTCAAACAATATATTCATCATTCAAGCATTTACATTTATGATTAGTAACATCTTGATATAACTCTAATCATTATGTATGATAGTAGTTTTTAGAATGTGTTAGGTTCTTAAAACCAAACACTACTTAAGTACTTGCATATTTCTAAAAATAGAAATACAACATATGACATCATGTGATGCATCATGGAAATCATTGGAAGATTTCATTAGATATTTTGTGTGGATTTGTACTCTTCATATCTTGCACAATCTCACTTAGATAGAGTTGACTTTAGCAAAGATTTGATATCTTGGTATCGGGCCGGCGGTACAAATTGGTACGGCGGAACCCTTTTAAAGGTTTCAGCGGTCCGTGGACGCTCACATCCATTTGGCTATAAATAGCAATGCCAAGCCAAGTAGTTTTCATCCCTTTCTAACATACTCTCATACATATCTTCTCTCTAACCTTTCTAACTTAGTTTCATATCATATTAGTGATCTCTTTTGTAGCAAAGAAGATCAAGTCACATTCAAGCTTCAAGCGAGAAGTTGGAAGTCTTGTTTGTTTAGTGTTGTATGATCTTGTGTTGATTCATACTTCATTGTTGTATTAAACCATCATAATCTTGTGAGTGTGAGTGGTTAGTATTTTAGTCCTCAAAATACATTGTGTGTGGGAGTGGTTGTACCCTTGGAAAGAACTTGACATCTAGCTTAGTGTCGGAAATAGTGTAAGCTAAGTGTAAAGGTTTTCTCCGCGGTGAAAGGAGCTTGTTGACTAGTGAAGTTAAACTCTCGAGTGTGAGACTCGAGGAGTGGAGTAGGGCAAGGAAAAAGAGTCCTTGTAGACCGAACCACTATAAACAACTTGTTGTGGTTTGATCATTTCTTTTCTTATTTACTCCTTACATATTGCTTGCATATTTCATTAACATATCTAAGATCAATATCAATTGATCTTTACAATAAGTTTCAAAACAAAGTTTTAATTGGTAAACTATTCAACCCCCCTTCTAGTTTCTACAGGACCTAAAACTCCTCAATTCATTATACTTAGTGTCATTTTTTATTTATTTATTTATTTTTTGTTTTATTAAACAAAAAGTATAGTAGTTAGTGACATGCAGTAACTTAAAAAACTTCTATTAGAGGGTTTAAAAAGTGTCTATGTATATCAAAAGGATTTATAAAAATTGGAACAAATTTTACTATTCAACATACCTCATGATCAGTTAACATATTTAAAGTACACTAAGAGTCTGAGATCAAGTATAAGTATGAATCAATGGGATGATTATAAATGAATACAAATTTGAGTATATGTTATTAGCTTTATAATTATATTGTTTATATATATCAGTTTACTATATATATAACTTGTGACAGATTAGTGGAAAGTTGATGCAGCTAATGTTTAATCTAACATAGTGTTCGGGTATGTGATTATAGCTCGGAATAGGCGAGTCGCAGTGGAAGGCGTTAAGCTGATAAAAGAATTCGTGTACAAAAATAAAACATTCTTGGAGTATACCTTCAAAGATATGCAGTTGTTCTCACAATAACAGCTATCCCAATCACTATGATCTATGCCTTATCAAGACCTATTTTACTTTTACTAGGCCAATCACCATCAATGGTATCCGCCACCGCCTTATTTGTCTATAGGCTCATTACTCAAATATTTGCGTATGCTATCAACTTTCCAATAGAAAAGTTTCTACAAGCTCAAATTATTGTGGCACCAAGCATGTATATTTCAGATGGAACCTTATTTATCACATGATCATGTCTTGGATCATGGCTTACAAGTTAAACTTGGGCTTTCTTAGTGCATCTTTAACTCTAAGTTTGTCATGGTGGATCATAGTTCTTTGGCCAGTTCACGTACATTTTGTTGAGGGATAGATGTAAGGACACGTGGACCGGGTTTAACTCAAAGGCATTCGGTGGGCTTTGGAGTCTATAAATTTTCAAGTAGGTCGGCGTGATGTTGTGTCTAGAGGCGTGGTACTTATGATGAAAGATGCAGTTGACCTCGGATAGCAATTTGTTAAAGCGAAGAGAACATATGCAACGAGCGATAATGGTGACAAGGAGTTATCTTGCGAGGTTCGGATAAGCATGTATCACATTCAGGTATAGCATATATTATATCATCATATTATCAATCGTCGTAGTTTACATCATACAACTGTGGTGATGATGTCTCTGGGACTGATATATCGAATGAAACAACCGAAAATCGTTCTGCTTATTTTATATCTGGAAAGATTGTTCTCACGGGAGCCAAGGTGTGTAATGACACGTGAACCCACTTTAGAACGTCTGATTCCATATGTCATTTTCAATGTTGAATTTAATCCTCATCTATTGACCACTCAGGTAAAAGGCGAGACTTATACTGCATTCGAGAACATATATCCCGTTCTTCTGAATTGAAAAGAATAAAAATGGTTAGTTCTCTTCATACACCCATGGAAACAAAAGTATAGGTAGCTATTGGCGGGTCATAAAGGCTGCGTAATGGGTCATTATGGAGCAGTTTAAAGTTTGTCGGCCACATTTATCTTCGGTTTGATACTAGATAAATACAATTATAAGCAGGATTGACCCATTTTCATAAATGGGGTTGAAATTATAAAAGCAAAACGAGGGCTTGAATTTCAAGTCTTATGACTTGTTTGACCATGGTAGTCAACAGTCATTAGTTTTATAATAGTCATGAGATGTAAACATGACAACAACTATACTCACGGCTGTCGAAATTTCTCACTGAATGTGTTTGCTTGTGTGCAGATTCTTGATATTGATGAAATGGTTTTGTATCAGGCGAAAGTTGACTTTAGGATTGGACTTGGTTGTGAAGGGCGAAAGTGTAAATATTTTCATGGAAATAGAATAGAGGAAGTGAAGGCTAATGCCACTACTTTCCGTTTTTTGTAATCCAGTTGTAATCGGATGAGCGAGCTGGGTCACATGTGACTTTTATAGTTCAAGTGGTCCAAAACAAAGACACCGGTTACGATTTTGTTTTTAATCTTTGTCGGATCTGTGAATTATGTTGTAGTTTGTTCATATAGTTAGAAACTTTCAGGTCACAACTACCAAACTTTGTGAATTATTAACATCACTCAAAAAACATAACCACAAAAAATTATTTGTTTCAAACATGGTATTTAACAGATGATCTTGTTGAATGATGCATCCAAGGCTAAGGTTCAAAATATACACGTAAAAGTTGGGTGCTTTAAATCTTCATGAACAAAAACGTTTTTTTTCAGAAATATATAAAAAGGTGGATAATATGTATTACTCTTGAACATAGCATTTATGGTTTAAAGCGTTGCCATTTGATATCTTTCGGTACAAGGGCTTGAAACACCACATGCATATTTAATTACTTCAAGCCCTGCACATGGAAGAATCTCCCACTTCCACTTATTGTTCTTGCAACCACGAATGAGGTCACGTGCTTTCATTAAAACTTAAGATTGCAATGCATTTTAGTCATGCTTTATGCATGTTTTCAAATTTGATAATTGGATGTTGAGGCTTCTCGGGCTTGCATCGCCTTCCACTACTTTAACATGCATTTTGTCATATCGCATAGTATTGGGATGGGGAGTAACGGTTAAAATATGGGATATTGGAATGGGTTCGGTAAGTAATCGACATATGTTTCTCACCTTTTAGATGTCTCCAAAACCTCTACTCTGATCAAGGTTTCTCGATCTGATGACAATGACATTAAAAGTATTTTGAAGTTTCAAACACGGAATTTTTCATGTTCCTAAGGGGTGAACAAATGTCGGAGACGGTGTCAAAATAATTTGTCTCGGTGAAAAAGTTTATAAGATTGCTTTTTCATTTGATATCATTTTCATTTTTTCTATTTTTTATATCATACAAACATACCTCGTGTGTAACTATTAAACATTGTTTTTAGGGGATCATAAAAAAAATCACTTTGCATACTTCATTGGGAGAGTATATCTATATTCGAAAAGTCTAGGGATAGATGAAAAAGTGTGCGTTTGAACAAAATCTCCTAAATGTGATGGGTCACTATGTTGAAGATTGTTGGATGGCTGAAATGAAGTCTTCTTTCGGTTGGATTGAGTGTGTTTGATTCTGATAGATCCGTGTTGGATCTTGTAAGCCTCTATTATCACCCACTACTTCAAATTGCATATAAGCTTCGATCTTTCATAAAATTTTCTTTTGGTGAATTGTCATTCATCTTAGCTTTGGATACATGTTTTGCCTAGGATAAAATTGGAGTGTCTCCTAAAGCAAGAGCATCCTAAAGAGTGGAGTTAACTTTTGTACATGTTAAGTTGTATGCACGCTTTAACAAAATTTGCTAATAAGTGGTGTATTTGTGGTAGTTTATAAAACTTCGTTAAGAAGGAACTTGGTCACGCATTTAGGAAAGACCATATTAAGGTTGTTGAAGCACTCAAAGTACTGCAGACTTGAGCGTGACTTAAAGAAATCGAGGTTGGTGTAATATATTCTTGTGTTGTAAAGTCTTTGAGATGGAATTGAGTATATGAAGCCATGTTCCAAAACCTTGACTCATCGGAGATTTCATTGGTGATGTGAGTCATTATAATGCCTCATGATATTGGTGCAATTATTTGAGGTTACACCATTTTGTGCGAGCAAGGTTCGTAACTATTAAATGGCTAGACAAAGCTATATCTTGCATTACGTCACACACGCCTCAGCCGATCTCAACCTACATCGGCCTGGAAATTATATGATCGGTGTGTTGGTTTGGATTATATAAAAGCTTGCAACTTCTTTTGCTAATGGGAACCTTTGTAGCGTGGAATCTTGAGGTTGTTAGGAATATCTTATTTTGAGCTGCTATCTATTTTTTAATAATCAAGTACCAAAGTGGTATTATATTAAGAGCTTAATGACTCTAACATAAGTAGATGACTATTTCATTTAAGTGATATTGAAGTCAATGAGGGATATAAGATTCTATTCCGTATATATCATTCAATGCGGTGGTTTATTCATTTGTTCCGTCAGAGGCCATCGTCGATGGTTTGTGTATTGCCTTGGATGAGTGCAGGTTACATATGTATACTCTTTTAATTTGTGTTGGTGTTTGGATGCTATGAATTGATTCGGGATTTATTTAGTGGTCAAAGATTCCTTTAATCTAATAGTTACATGATAAAAGAATTGTTTTAGCTACATCGCGTTTTATTAGTATTAATTATAGAAAGTGTTGATTATGCCATCATAATTAGTATTTAATACCACATAATGAGCTTCAAAACACAAACCCAAACACTACTAAATGGCGTGCTCTTTTTATGCATATGAACCAAATTATGGATTGTTATTGCGGTGAAGAATGGTATGGCGAAGTAGAAGTATGCAAAGGAGGACAAAGAGAAGAGGGATGCCATTGACACAAAGAACCAAGTTGAATCGGTTATATACAAATGTCAAAAACAGTTTAAGGAAGTAGGAGATAAGGTACAAATGAAGTGAAAGAAAAGGCGGGGAAGTTGAAAGAGCTAAAAGATGCTATATCACGTGGGTCAACTCATGAATACAAACTTAAATTACAAACTTAAAAAATATGTTTTATGCGTTAATTAATACCTTCCAAGAATACACCATACACATCCTTCAAAATAAATTTTATTTCATATTAACAGTTAAATAATTAATGATCCACAATAATTTCCTTATATATTATTGGGTTAATTATTTAAAAAGTCATCTAACTTGACATTTTTTGTCTTTATGTTATGCTTAGAACATTTTTTTTTCTTGTGCGTCTTGAACTTTCAAATTTCGATCATTGTGTGTATTTTGTGACCATTCAGCCATGTAAAATGACCATTTTACTCTTGAAAATTGAAAAACTAAGGTTAAAATGGTTACAAAATAAATGATGAACAAAATTGTTCGATGTACAATGAGAAAGTTTAGTGACCAATAACAAAAATTGGCAAGTTAGATGACTTTTTAAGTAATATATAGCCAATGATTTAGATTATATTCAATTTTTTCAACATGTTTTCATTATAGCGGCTCTTGTAAGAATGCACTGCCGTGATTCGTAACATGAAACAATAGAAATGGATATGGAAATGATCGGTCCCTCAACATTTGTAAGTTATCGGTTTTATATGAAGAAACTTTATTTGCAGAAACAAAGATAAGAAAAGGAAAGGGAAACTGCGATGCGGATGGTGGAACTAAGCAGGGGTGATCACCAAGCAATTGATAAGTATGTCGAATTGGTGCATCGAATAGGCTGCAGTGAACTTAGTAAACATTGTTTTCCAAAACTGCTTATTTTTTCTAATCAGGTCAAGAGTTTCTTATTCCACATTTGTTATCTGGTAAAGTAAACATTTTCGTATACATAATCAAATTAGTTTCCTTTTGACCTATATTATACCCTTGATGTAGCAGCCACATAAATGAGCTATAAGATTCGGAATTGAACTTGGGAGTTGATACACAAACATACTAATCTTGAATTTTAAATTTTGAGAACTTAACATTATTATTCGTTTAATGTTTGGCTAAGTGTGTATATTGCGTATAAATAACGAATATGAGTGCTTTACAAGGTCAGTTGGGTGGATGGACTCTGTGAAGAAGAGAACAATATGAAAGAAATAATATTATTCATTTCGGTCAGCGAAGCATTATGATTTATAATCAAATTATTATGATCTTCTTGGATGAATTATTATGTCATTAAAGCATATTGATGATAAAGTTTTCAACAGTTTGCATTCATGTGTAGTAAAAATTGCATAAGATCTTGACTAAACAATTGATTTGCGTTGCGGGTCCGGTCCAACACCCCTACACTTGCAATACTTGCAACATCATAGGAGTGTGTTGAAAAACTATGCACAAGACAAATGTATTGTTATATTTATTTGATTCAGTTATCATTTTTAAGCGTTCATGTATTCAAGTGATCTTATATTTGTAGGGAAAGCAATGGAACAAATGTTGTGTATAAAGATATTTCATTTCGCATATGATTTAAAATCATATACTATGTTCCTAAGAATAACTTTGCAACTTTAAAGTGTCAAATAAAAGTTAACGTTCATTTATTTTCATGCATTGCCAAGTTTGTGATAAATTTGACAAAATAAAATACAAAAAAACTAAATCCAACCTATACACCATATTTACATAATATTTAACATAATTTGACACTTTATATATTAAAATATATACTCCATCCGTAACTTGTCCTTTGCTACAAATATTTTACGAAATTTGTTCATTCGTGTATCAATAGTTTGTATAGCATGTGTGTATTAAATGAGGTAATTATTTGCTTCACCATCATTGCGTTATTATTGTTATAAATCCACAGATCCGTAAGTTGGGTATCAATTATTTGTTTCAGTATCGAAGTTAAAATAATGGAGTGTATCAAAATTAGTTTCAAACCATGAATGATCGAGTAGTTGCAAGTGAGTCATTGCTGATTAATGGTGTGTATTAACTTTGTTTTTCATTATCTTGCTAGAGTAATCTTAGCCCACAATTTAATTGGCATACTTTTTTTTCTTTCATATTATTATGTGTATATAAAAAACACGTGTTTTACGATACATATTTCTTTATTAAAAGTTTAGTGATATATCAAGGGAAGATCATTCTGCGCCATTCATTCCCTCCTAAATTCCGAAAACCCTAAATTCTGTGTGCTTCATCATCTTTTGGTTTATGTTACAATAAATAAAATAGCAATTAATAGAAGTTGCTATTTTTTGTCCATTGATTTGTTTGTTGTTATAGACATTGAGATCTGTATGTTTAAATTCTTATTAAGAATCCATGTGACCATTTGTAAGGTAACTACTGATACAAGCCGACATAGTGTGCTTTCTATATATTCAGATTCCACGATGAGTTTTCATGCATGCATCTAATCTTTTATTTTGTGAGCTGTCTATATATTAGTAGGTGATTATATCTCTTTTTTTCAAAACCCTCATGATTTTATGTTCGTTTATTTTGCAGAACTCTGGTGGAGGCTTTTGGTGAGGTTTGGTGGGATAAAAACAAATCGTCTCTTTTCTCAAAACCCTAATGATCTTATGTTGGTTTTTGTAGTTGAAGAACTATGGTGGACACTTTTAGTGTGGTTTGGCTAGGAAAAAAACAATGGCATGTCTCTTTTCCTCAAAACCCTAATGATATGTTGATTATGTTAGAGTTGATATCATAACTAAGGTGATTGGGCATTTAGGATTCATGTAACTTGTGCATTAATATATGAAAACACCATCTGTGAACCTGCGTTCATAAGGTAGTTGAACCATGGCAGAGCTCAAAGTATGCAGTAGCCACAAAAATAATCATGTGTATCATCATTTTAAATATGGAGGTTTTTAAAGGATGTGAATATGAGCATAGAGCCTAAGTGTAGTTTAATGGGTTAAGGAGTGTAATTTATTAGGTTATTGACATTTAATTTTCATTGGACATAAAAAGAAAGTAAAAGAAAAAGTTCAAGAAACGGAAACTCTTAGGACGAAGTATGAGATAAGATGTAACCATGTATTTTATAGGTACTATGTTAAGGAGAAGAAATTAATAATTAATAAAAACTTGAAATAAATAAGTGCATATATATAACTATATATATATATATATAAATATATATATATATATATATATATATATATATATATATATAATGGTAACATCAATTATATATGTTTAAAATCCTTTCTCTTTATATATATTTCTTCTACATCCTCCATGAACCATTTATATGTATTTCACTATATATATATATATATATATATATATATATATATATATATATATATATATAATATATAGATCATTATGAGAACTTTTTAAAATTAGAATGAGAACTCAATAAAAATATGACAAGTGTCACTTAATTTAAAAATAAAAAGCTAATAACTAATAATAAGAATGTAATTAAGGGTATTCTTGGTATTTAGCACTCTCTTATAATTCTTAACTTAATAAGATGCGTTTGTTTTATGGGTTTCTAGTTGGCATGGATTGATTGTTAAAAAATATAGTTTGGTTTTGCTACTTTTGAATCAATAGTTCTTAATAAATCAACGATTCACTGTAAATTGATGTCTTTGGTGGAATGAATCAAACTTACAGATGGGTCCTACATATCTATTATCCTCCCACCACATGTTTTAATATTTTTTTTGAAAATTACTATTCATTGATTTATTTTACAAATAATAATATTAAATTTCATATAAATTTTAAAATAATAGTATATATGTGTATATTTTAATTATATAGATTAAACATTATTTAATTTTCTCTCATCTTTTTTTTCAATTTTTAAAATCCGAATCCTATTCATTCCACTTCCAAAACAACTCTAAATATCATCCCTCATTCTCTCTTCACACAAACAACAAAAAAATAAGGCCCCATGTACAAGTTGCAACAGCCCAAGAGGCAGAGGTGTGTCACAATACATTTCTCTTAGATATTATGGAACTTAACATTGTGACTCTACAGTTACCTCTTATGATATGTTGTTGAGGTGGCTGCTTTGACCTATTTATTAGATGGTTATATTAAATCTCAAATGGGTCAAACTAGTAAAATATAGTTCAAATGGAAACATATCAGATGGATCAAAAGTATGTTAGTAATGAATAAGTATCCTAAATATTTTATAAAATAAATTTGGATTATTATTGAATTAATAATTGACAACTATCTATCTTTTAAAATTTTATGCTACAATTCAAAAGTTTATAAACTTTGAACTTCTTGTATTTTTTGTGTAGCTCATTGATTATTAGAAAAGCCAACAATGAAACAATGAAGAAAGGAAGGATGGAAGTCCACCATAAAAGCATAAGAGGCATTTGTTAGATTTCATTACTGTGCACAACGATTTGTAAATGACTAATTTTTGTGATATAGTCCTTGAAGAATTACAACTTAAAGTTGTTGGTGTGTTGTTGTATTAAATGACTTGTATGATAATACTGAAGTTATATTTGTTGTAATGCGACTTTCTTTAATTAAGTTGTAGAACCAGGAAATTCATTGAATTGGCGTTTTGGAGAGATTTTCTTTTTCTTTTTTCCATAAAAGATCTCATAAAGACCAGTTCTAAGAATTTAAAAGGAGCTTGTTTATTCTATAATAAGCTGGTTCTAACAAGATAACATGTCTCGATACTCCTATTAGAGTGATCGGTATGGTAACTTGGGTACCCAAGTTAACCCTTGACGTCGCATCGTTAAGGGCGTTATCCACGTCCACTTCCCGTTAAAACGCGTTAACGAGCCAATATTAGAGCCTTTACACTGCGTTAAGGTGGAAGAAGCCAAGAACTTTACCTACAACATCAACGATTTCTGTTTTGGGAACAAAGTCAACAAAACACACTAAACACCAATTTCTAAAATCTACTGAAACACATGAGGTTCCCGAAACACCCACGTCTCCTCCAAAGCCCAAAAGTAGTAGCGAAAGTCCAAAAATCCAAGACCAGACCAATCGATGAGGATGAAGAAAATCTCAACTACATCCTTGGACGTTGGCAACCAAAAGAGGAAGAATTACTTGCCACTTGTTATGTAACCACTACGGAAGATCCGCGCTACCGGTGCACAAGGATATGATACTTTTTGGCATCGGGTCAGAAATGAGTTCAATAGACTCAATTTTCAATGGCCGCAACAAGGATATGATATAACGAAGTGGAAAGCGTTGAGCTGTGATTGCACAAAGTTGAGCGTGTATTACAACGTCGCAAGGGAACATAGAAGTGCGAAAAGTGAGATGGATGTCCTCAAGCAGGCGAAATGTATCGTGGCGAGCACAAATCCGTCGTTCACCAAGCGAGGCTTAGGGAGGTTTTCTGGGTCATAAGAAATGGGGCCAGCCGGATCTGGTTGATTTAACGGCGATGTCCCAAGCCAAACAAACGAGGCTTTGTTTGGTAATGATGAACAACCACGCCCCATGAAACGTGCTTCCAGAAATCGAATCGAAACCAGCGAAATCTGAAGGGAGCGAGCCGGAGAAACGAGCTCGTCAAGCCAATTCCACCGAGACTATGACAATCGAGTATCAGTATCAAGCGGAAACATGGCGGCGTATCAGGCGGCCCAAGTAAAAGATGAAATGATCACAAGATGGGCGAGATGAAATTTTTGATGATTGACATTTGGAGACAAAGATCAACGCGTTGTGGCTTGGAATGAAGAAAAGATCGAATCAAAAAATATAACTTGCAACCTCACTCACTAGATTGTATTTTCGTCATTTCCTTTATGTTGCGGTTACTTTGCGTGTGTTTTATTTATTTTTTTTAGTTTTATGTAACTTTTAATTTCGTATTGTAATATGTTTAAGAATTAATGATATGTTTTTTAATAAATGAGGTGTTAGTTTTAGTTTAGGGGTTGAATTTGAAAATATTTGAGTTAAGGTTTAACTTAGGTAAGTTGTGATAAGAGGTGTTTTTTTGTTGAGTTAAAGTGATATGTTAAAGCGATATGTTGGCTATTGACAAGTGTTAAAGTTTAACTTGAGGTTACCACACCTTGTGCTCTTAGAGATCGGTTGTAGAAACCGGTTTCTTTGTGTTTTGGTTATAGAAATACCCTTACAAGAGTGGTTTCAAAACAGTCTTCATGAACCATCTAACTTGTGTCTCTATAACATTTTTTTTAGTAGTGCAATAATATACATTCTCTCTTTATTAGCTCTTGGCATTTAAGTCCCACAAAAGAATTTTTGTTTTCCCGTTTTGGAGGTGGCGGTTCGCATGGAAAGGAAGAATTAATTGTTTCTAGGGTTTTCCGTGTCCACACTCACAACACTAATACAAGCACATGTCTAATGCTTATATAAAATTAAAGTGATACATATACATGTAATGCTTATATAAAAGTGAACATATCGTGTAATGTTTTTCTCATTTTTTATTTATTTATTATTTTTGTCATATACATATACATATAATTATTTTTTACTTTTGTGTACTTATATAAAAGTGAACAAATAACAGAAATTTTATTGAAATTGAATAATTAAAAATACAATATAAATAACATTACATAATTATTTTGTTAGGTCAATATTTTTCGAATACGATAATAATATTCGAAACACATTTTGGCGACTAACATATGTGTCCTCCCATCGGATGCATTTTCACTTTTATGTAATCCAAAGTGAATGAGTTAACGGTAATGGAGAACCTTGGCGTAGTGTAAACTTTAATATAATGGTTACGATTCATGAGCAATCACAATTGTCTCGTGTGGTTCCGATTGGTGGCCTCAACCAAAGCGAGTGAATGCCGGCCTCCAACATTTCCTCCATCAGTTAGACAACTATCTTTTATATCTTGAGAGGCAATAACCAAACCTGTGTTTGGCATTTCCATCCATTTTCAGCTTTTTTTAGGTATCATAAATTGTTTCACACACACTATAACACCACAAGTAGAACGAAGGAACCACAATAATTTACTCTCGGATGGCAAGATTCCCTCCACCACACTTACCACACAACCACGAATAAAACGAAGGGTATGTTTGGTGGCGTCTTCGGATCTGTTTGGATCTGGAAGGGTATGTTTGGTGGGGTTAGGGTTTAGGTGACGACGGGTATGACACTGGCGTTAGGGTACGTTATGTATTTTTTGGTGGCGTTAGAGTATGACAGTGGCTTTAGGGTATGTTTGGTGGCGTTAGGATTTGGACGAAGGGTATGACAGTGGCGTGAGTTTTTTTCGATGGGTATGTTTGGTGGCGTTAGGATTTGGACGGCTAAAAAGGTTGGTGGCGTTAGGATTTGGACGGCTAAAAAGGTTGATGGGTCACATTTGGAGACGAAGGTTGTGGTGATGGGTCTGAAGCCGTGAGTGAGTGAAGTGAGAATGATATGGGTGAGTTTTTTCCGATGGGTATTTTTGGATATTTTTCCGATGGGTTTCCGATGGATATTTTTCCACGCAAGTGTTGATGGATGAGTTGATGGGTATTTTTCGATGGGTTTCGATGGATATTTTCCTATGGGTATTTTTTCATGGGTTTCCGATGAAAAAATGGAACAAAACCAAGTTTCAAATTTTTTGGCACATCAAAATACTCTCTTTTAGACAAGTGAACAACACTCCTGCATGATCAACCAGACTAGAAAGATTGTTACTGCAGAAGATGGAAATAAAATGATAATATCTTTAACTAGTATTTGAAAGTTAAGTGTATTTGAAAATCAGAATTATCTTTTTTATATACATGATTATATCTTGTTTTAAGTGTAATTTAGTTAAAATTTATTATTAGTTTGTTAGGGAAGTGGTTGATTGAGATTGTAATTTTCAAAATAAGCGTGGTGTAGTCAAGAAATGTGTAAATGTTAACTGTATTGTGAATTCCAAGTGAAATAAAACAAAAATGCTGGTGTAGTACGAAATGTGTAAAGTTAACTGTATTGTGAATTCCAAGTGAAATAACAAGCTAAATGTCGATTAGAACAACATATACTATAAACAAAAGGGAGAGAAAACACGACAACTCATATGTTTGTATCCTTTCACTTAACATGTTCCAAAGTACTTCCAGACTTTCATGAAACAAACTTATGAATTGCCCAAGCTCTTTTTGAAAACAAAATTAAGGAATGAAAAATGCAAGAAAAAAAAAAAAAAAAAAAACACTTTGTTCCCAAGTATCCAACAAAAACACAAATATTTCCAAACTAAACGAAAAACATAACAGAAATCAAATTTCAACACTTCGATCTTGTGACTCTTCGAAACTCTCTTTTTCTTTAATCTTAGATGACAGAGCATCGGATGCACGAACAGGCACGTCGCCACGCTTATGCACATGACCAGCTGCAACCGCTCCGCCATAACTACTAACATTACTAAATATCAAAGCCACAATCCCAATAACGGCAGCAACAAACGCAGCCCCAAACGACCTGTTAATGCTCCCTACACCACTCGAACCAATAGCAAACCCGACAAACGCACCAAACATCCTCACCCATGAAAACCAAGCCGCGAAAACCCCTTCTTTACCCGTAGGCGCACAATCCATCAACAAAATCCTACTATACGCGTGCAAAACACCTGATGCAATACTTTGCACAGCCGCAAGAAACAACACATGACTGTTACGCCAGTTTTCTCTTCGATAATAAAACCCCATACCTGAAGTGAATGTGGATAACAAGAACCCAAATATTTGCATCTTTACAGCATCCGACCGGATTATTCTTTGGACCGGTTGTAACATTGGCAACACGAATATTGGGAAAAAGAAATACATTAGCCAAGAAAATAGCAAATCTTTTGGTGGTGTACAAAGTTGTCCCACTATGTAAAGTAGACCACCCGCGAATATGCTCATTGTTGCAAACGATGAGAGGAACACTCCAACTAAACTCCCCGCGGCATGTGGGTAGTTAAAAATTGAAATAAAATGTCGAGAAGAAACTGAATCAGGGTCTAATGTATTGCTTCCGTTAGAACGAGTTGCAGTAATGATGTGTGCAATTCCCGCAAACCACAAAATGCCACTAAAGATTGACACAACCCATAAACTTATAAACCCTTCGGAGTTCCTAAGCATATAGTAAGTGAAAGACGCGATGGCAGCTGATCCTAAGCAGCCTCCAGCAGTCGCGTAAAGTGATAACCAGCTAGATATAGCTTGTCTGTCTGGGAATTGGAGTTTACGAATTGTGTCCCCCACGAATCCTCGGACCATGAGTCCAAGGTGGCGGTTGTGGAAGGCAGACCCCACAGTGTTGGAGGCCACTATGGCTGCAACATAAGGTGGCATGATCCAGACTGTTTTGATGGCTCCAGATGGGAGGCAAAAAATTGCACCAATTGCGGTGGCGACTGCAGTTATAAATTGGGAGTTACGGCGGTAGTCGAGGTGAATGGAGACTGAGGCAAGGACCGGGGCAGCAAGGATTAGGCCGGTAAACCATGAGATTGAAGTCCATTCTAGTGGAGAAAATTTCATGCCACCAACTTTTATTCTTGCGTATGTTAATGCTTCAAACCTGAAATTAATCCACGTACAAGATCATTTAGACTGCTTATCAATAAGTCGAGCTTTAATCAAATAGCTTAGCGATGATTTAGAAACATATTTACTATTAATACTCATCCCGAATTTTGTATTAACAAGTTGACGCCATATGTGTTGTATAGTAAAAGGGGCATATGAGAGTGCTTATTTTTTCTGCTTATGCTTTTGCTAAAAAATAAGCACTTCTAAGATGCTTAAATAAGCACCTTAATAGTGTTTAAATTTGCTTATTTTGTAAAGCTAATTAAAGAGTAGACAAAACTTACAAAAGAGTTTCCTTTTTGGTGCAATAGAACCCTCTACCATTTGTGTACCACCCTCGAGCTGGCTCCGGTGGATCTTTACTAAACGTCTGACTTATGATAAGCGGAAACACAATTGTAAGAAGAACCGTATGTGTAAAATACGAGCACAGCTCGTAAAAGCACCAGCTTATGACCTCACCCTTGCTCGGCAAATCTTCATTCTCTTCATTTTCCTCGCTCTCGGTTTCACTCATCTCCACGACATCCGTGGCCTTTACATCCACCGAATGTAGTCCACCTTCATCGTCCTCGATGGACCTTGGTCTTCGTGGTGCGGCTGTGACAATGTTTGTCTCAGGACTCGCATCTTTTGACATTTTTTACGATTGTGAAATAATAATGTGACAAAAGCTAAGGGGGTTGGGTTGGGGTATAAAAAATGCTGGTGTATGAAATAAACAGCTGGTAGAGTGAAATTATCGAGAGTTATGAATAAGCTTTGTAATGTTCAATTTCATGGGTGGTATAACGGAATCATTCTTTTCTTGTTTTTCCTAGCTTAGCTTCACATTTTTTGTATAGCCTGATGATAGGTGATCGATTTTAACGTGTAGTTATTGCTAAATTCTCTTTTGTCATTTTCTTAAAACCATTTGAAGATATACTTAGCAATAAAGTTAATACTATTAATTGTCACATAATTATATCGTACTTTTTGTGAGGCATTATGAATTCGTACTCTTGTGATACAACATCACATGTTAATGTTTGTCAGATTTTTTTTTTTTTTTTTTTTATAAGAATTGATTTGCACACTTTCTGTTTTATTGACACTCTTTAATGTGTGTATTATACAATTATATTTTAAGTTTACTCTGTTTTAACTGTTTGTACATTAAATATCCTAATAAAAAAAAATGTACAAATCACTTTCGATTTTTAATGAGTAGCAATAGCTAAATTATTTTTTGTCAGTTCCTTATATCTATTTTAGGAAATACTTAGCGATAAAGTTAGTACAGTAATTTTCTAATAGTACCTTTGATGTTGCATGTGTCATTCTTCTTTGTAATAAATCTCATATAAGTATGAGTTAATTGCATTTTTGGTCCATGTGGTTTGGTCATTAAAACTTTGAAAGTGCAGCGATAGTTCTTATTTTGAAGTTTGGATTGCATTTTTGGTCCTTGTATAAAGTTAAATGACTAAAATACCCTTTGTCTTCTTCAGAAAAAGACAAAGTAATTTGGTCATTTCACACAAAAAAGGACTAAAAATGCAACACAAACTTTAAAATGAAAACTATCGCTGCACTTTTAATGTTTTAGGGACCAAACCTGTAATTTGGCCAAACCACAAGGACCAAAAATGCAATTAACTCTATAAGTATCTATTATGCCTCTTTATACAAACCTTTATATCTCCAGGAAGTTATACAAAGACTAGGCAACTTAGATAGTACTGTATTGATTAAGCATGTGGATTGTTTAATTTAGAGTTATGGTCGTCATGTTCAGAAGTTGAGTTGCATCTTGTCACATGTCCAGGTGCTCGAAATGGGTATACGTAATGTCCGTACCTCATGATCGAAAACCAATGATTTTTTTTTTTTTTTTGTCTGTGCACAATAAAGTTAATTTATTTTTGAAACCGAATGAGCAATGCATCAACATCTTCCTCGGGATGGCGGTGAGTGTGTGCAATATGATTCTTGTAATTGAATAAGTGTCCGAACAACGTATGGAACATAGGGAAATAAGGTACTGATTAATTTGCAAAAGTTAAAAACAGTTGACATAAACTAGATTGTGTTAAATATAAAAACCTCAATGTCGTTATCAGGATGATTGTTACGAGTTTGTTTTATTTAGCCATTATATATATCATCTGTATTTTATTATTATTTTTTTTAAACTGCCGTAACAGAACTTTTAAAAGGATAAAAATATAGAGGAAAATGACTTTTACCCTTAGGTTGTGTGTCTAAAAGTAAGGCAAAAAACAAGACGATGACATATGATTAGTTCAAAATTAAAATATAAAGCCTCATAAATCAAGAGGAAGAAATTGTTTGGTCTCCCTAGAAGAACATCAAATATAAATAAATAGGAAAAAAGAAATAGACAACATAAATTCGATGAACACAACACAACATGACATAACTAAAAGCTGTAGATCTCTTAGAGCACCACAATGACGATGGAGATTGTCTTAAGTTGTAAAAATAACTTGAGTTAAGTTGGGTGTTTGTAAGCCATTGGATTTGATTCAATGACTCAAATCAAAAGAAGTTCTTTTGATTTGAGATATTAGATCAAATCCAATGGCTCACACTTTCCTAAGTTGACTCAAGTTGTTTTTACAACTTGAGACAATCTTCTTCCCCACAATGGGTAATATGGATATGCTATTAGAAAAGGCATTCAAGAGCCTCCAATCAAAATATTGCACTTGGCGAAGGATGTTTTAGCCGTTTAATCCTTCCGTTTCAAATTCTATGTCTATTTTCATATTTTATAAAGTTTTAAAAATTTAGGCATCTTACAACATTAATTAATAAAATTTCATTCTTACTCACTTAAAAGCATTTTGATTTGTTGAAATTGAAAGTAAACATTAATTTAAGTATTAATGCCATTGTAATAGCAACATACTTTTTCATTTGTGCCATTATTAGATACGAACCCAAAAAAATACTACAATACCCATCTAACTTTCAAATTTTGTTTCATTATCAGATACGTACTTTCTCATTTGTTCAAATATCAGATACGAACTTTAAAAAAATACAACTACCATAACTTTCAAATTTTTTTTTCATTATCATACGCAAAGAGATGAGTCTTAAACGTTGATAATGAAACAAAATTTGAAAGTTGGATGGGTATTGTTGTATTATTTTGGGTTCATATCTGATAATGGCACAAATAGAAAAGTACATTGCTATTACATGCCATTAACCCTTAATTTAAAGACAACAAAAAATAACTAAATGAACATATATTTTGAGACGAAAGATGTTCATATACACCCACAAGGTAAGCCTGCTTACAAAAGTTTGCATCCAAAGGTTGGTATATGTTATGTAAATATCGGAAGCTACACCTACGTTCCGATCTATCACACTCGGTAAAATGTAATGCATGGCGAGTAAAGTGGCAATGTATAATTTGCAAAATATGATGCATTGCCGATGTTTTTTTACGCCATTGCGATAGTGTAAAGGAAATGAGTTGGATAATTCAATTAGTGTTGAACACATGTATTGCATAATTTATCTTTTTTTAAACTTATCATTTATCTTGCTAAATGTATGATGATCTTTCTTAGGCATGCCAATCACTACTCATGTAAATAATACTCTAATCTTGGGTTGATGATGTTCCGAAAACCGGACCGGAGCGGACCGAAAACCGTTTTGGTCAAAACACCGGAACGAAATGTTCGGTCCTTATTTGGGTCGGTCCAGTCCGGTTCATCGGTCTAGTCCGGTCCAAAAAGGCATAATGGCAGGTTTTGAGAAAATGAACCGGACCAAAGATCAAATATGAGGAAAAGGGTTTACAAAAAATCAGACCAAAATATGTTCGGTTCGGTTCGATTCAGTCCGGTCCGTGGTGTATTATGCGTAGCTCTACTCTAATCTATTTGCATGAGTAGCATTTATAGAAATTTGTATACAAAAATTCTAAAACCTCCTACAACTTCTTCCTACAAAACATCTTACTCACAGGATTTTGCCAAATGTCAGAACGAACGGTTTAGATACAGAGAGAATTAGTAAGAAAAAACTATATAATATTATTGTATGTGTAAAAGGATTTGTAAGATGAAATGGTAGAATGTTATAACAAAGCTCATTTGTAGATGCTAGTTTGTGGCCCAAAAGCACGAGGTCCCAACTCCCAAAGCTCCGAGGTCCCTTTTCACTTTATGTTTTGGGCTTGAGCTGATTATCTCCGGTCTCCATCTTCTTTTCTAGGCTATTTGCTCATTTGAGCTGCCACATACTTTTCTAGTAGCCCATCATTGGCTCCAACTATTTATTAATGTTCGAAATATTGTTATTGTTTATATTAGGGTGCGTTTGGTTGATGGGGTTAGAGATAGGGTTTTGAGATGATGGTAAAATTTTGATATCTGACCCAAAATTTGGACTCATACCATAATATCGGTATCTAGCAATCTTAAGCTAAATGTTTAGGTTTTCAAAAAAATTGTCTCATCCACATATCATATGTGGGGTTCGCTTTTAATATACATCACTTATTCTAATTTTATTTTCTTTTTGTTAATAATAATCTTTAGAGTAAATTGCAAAAATCGTCCTCGTGGTTTAGCCAAATTGCAGATTTCGTCCGTACTGTTTATTAAGTGCAAAAACAGTCCGTGCTGTTCACTGTTTGGTGCGCTTTTGGTCCTTTGACTTAACTGCCGTTAAATGGACTCCGTTAGTAGTTACACTTTAGCCCCTTTTGACTAACACATCGCTTGTAAGCACACATCCTTCAAACCACAAGGACGATTTTTGCAATTTTTTTTCCGAATTTAAAAAAAAAATCCCACGTTTTTTTTTAATATTTTTTTTTCAAAAATGTTTTTTTATATAAAAACGTTTTATAAAAAAGTTTTTATATAAAATGTTTTTATATAAAGTTTTTTTATATAAAAATGTTTTTATATAAAAATATTAAAAATTTTTTTTATATAAAAACGTTTCATATAAAACAACATTTTATATAAAAAACATTTTTGAAAAAAAAGTTACTTGACGATAAAAATTATTCAAAAAAAATCGAACAAAAACGGATAAAAAACGGACAAAAACGTAATTTTTTTCCCGTTTTTATCAATTTTGTTCATTTTTGTCCGTTTTCATCCGTTTTCATCCATTTTTGTTTGTTTTATATATAAAAATATTTTATATAAAAAACGCTTAAAAATGTTACTTGATGATAAAATTATTCAAAAATCGAACAAAACGGACAAAACGTAATTTTTTTTCCCGTTTTTATCCATTTTGTTCATTTTTGTCCGTTTTCATCCGATTTTATCTGTTTTCATCCATTTTTTTTTGTTTTATATAAATTGTTTTTTATATAAAAACTTTTTATATAAAAACGTTTTATATAAAAACTTTTTTATAAACGTTTTTATATAAAACTTTTTTATATAAAACTTTTTTATATAAAACATTTTTATATAAAACATTTTTTCATAAAAAACATTTTCGAAAAAAAATATTCAAAATAAAAAAAAACGTGATTTTTTTAATTCGAAAAAAAATTGCAAAAATCGTCCTTGTGGTTTGAAGGATGGCGCCTGCAACGGTGGTTAGTCAAAAGGGGCTAAAGTGTAACTACTAACGGAGTCCATTTAACGGCAGTTAAGTCAAAGGACCAAAAGCGCACCAAACAGTGAACAGTACGGACTGTTTTTGCACTTAATGAACAGTACGGACGAAATCTGCAATTTGGCTAAACCACGAGGACGATTTTTGCAATTTACTCTAATCTTTACTTGTAATCTATTATCAATTTGAATAATATATAATATTTAAATCTATAATACATAATTTTTTATTTAAACCCAAATTTAAATCTAAATCCAAATCTAAATTTAAATCCAAATTTATACACAAACCAAACGCACCCTTAATTTCACAGAAAAAAGAAAAAAAAAAAGAAAAAAAAAAGAAAAAAAAAAAAGCAAAACATGTTATGTTAAATAATTTATATGGGGATATCTTGGCTACAATTTTGCAGCCTAGGTGTAAACTTTATAAAAAATTACACTAGCAATGATTCAGGGACCCACAGAAAAGAATCAGGACCCACAAAAATAATCAGGGACCCACATTTTTAGTACAAAATTGTAGCCAATTGGCTACAATTAATTGTAGCTAATATATTCCCAATTTATATATGTATTTTACAAGATTACTTTGATATACATCTCCTCTGTGAAAAACCCATCTATTTACTGTTAGCGAGTGCCCGTTTGGTTTGCGGAGGAGATTAGGATTTGGATTTGGGTTTAGATTTGGTATTAAATGATGAGAGAGAAAAATATAATTATTTAATATTATATATATATTTTTAAAAGGATATAAAGAGTAAAAAGAAAAAAAAAATCATTATTATAAACATGATAAAAAGATGGAACAAGAGATAGAGTAAGTAGACCCATCTGATTTTTACTAAAAGACAAAAGGTTATTTGTTACTCCGTATTAAAAAGTAAATCATGACCATTCCTTAAGGTTTTGAACACGTTGAATATTTATCCACCATCCCCAGTCAGGGGACCCACCAAGAGATACCCAACACTTTCTTTTTACCATCAATCCTAAACCATTTAGAAAATACCTAAAACCAAACGGACCCTGAATGTCCATAGATACAACTTTAATGTTTCACATTCATGCCTTTATTATTAAAATATGATAAAAATAAAAATATAAATCCGCAATGTTGTGCTGATCAAAAGCTTTTTAATGTTTAAAAAAGCTTCTCAAAAGCTTTTTACCATTGTGGAGAATGACTTTTTAAAACATTTGGAAGAATGATTTGGTTGGTGTCAAACGGTTGGAAGAATGACTTTTTACTCATTGATATTGTTATCTATACGTATATATGGGACTAAGCATGCCACATTAATAATGCTTACATGACACTATAATGATGACATGAAGCATGATATGATGAGTTGGAAATGGTGACTAGGCACTATTTCCGGCAAAAGTTTTAAAAAATTAGACAATATACAGGATCGAACTGTGGCCTATAAGCCCACATGGAAACACCTATACAACTGGAGCAAAGCACCAATTGTGACATGTAATTCCATTCCCAAATGAATATTCAACATAATCAGTTACCATATTAACTTAATATCATCAAAACTAAAACTCCTACTCTATCGGTATTTCCCAAATAACATTTACACCACATTCAATTGAGAGGAGCAGATTATTTGATGTATTTTAAAATTTCTAAATCAACATTTATACCAAAAATCACGGCAACTAACCTAAATCAATCACACCAACCAACCCTCTTCATCTTCATCAATAACCATACAACCATAAGTCGAAAAATTGAAATCACCCGATCGCATTATCATTTATTGAATCAGGTTTGCAATGTATAATATTTTTACACATTGATTAACAATTATATTTATCAATTACTAATCACTAATTTAATATTATTTGATTAATCGTTCGTTGCATGTGATTGATTTGTAGATTTGATTTCAGCATAAAAATTGTGGTGGTAATATTTTATAGGATAATTTTATTTTATTATTATTTTTTTATTTTATTTTTTTTTTAATTTTTAAATATGGGTTGGTTTGAATTTTTTTTCAATGATTTTGAATATGAAATCGGTCTATTTGAACATGAAGGCATAGATGAACCGGTCATTATTAAACTTATTTATGATATAAGAATTGTTGGAACGGTGTTTGATGAAAACTAACTACTTGATGGTTTGAAGATTTGAGCGTCTTCCTTTTTATGCCTTTGACTTGCTTTTATCCAGTTAGCTGAGCCATTAGTTCTATGTCAACTTGACAGGTTTTCATCTTCTTTCATCTCTATTATATCTTTATATGTGCTAAGCACAAGATTTAGTGACAGATTTAGTTTTCGACTAGGTTCAGAGGTAACATATATAATCATTATTTATTAGAATACCGTATCAATATATTATGTTGTTAATAATAGTCTCATTAATCGACCAATTAAATGTCAGGTTGAAGGATTGCTAACAATGATGGTTTACTCATGGTTTCCTATTATTTGTCATATTTATTTGATTCGTATGTTGTTTGTTTAGAAAAGTATTAAGCTTTACTAATGGCTTGACCACAAAATTTAAGTTGCTGTTGATTTTACAAGAATGGAGGGACGGAAGGCTATGCATTGATTTGGCTAAGGGTATACACTAAGACCTCAATTTGTACTGGTATTAAATACATGCTCAATTGTATTTCATAAGGACAATGGTTGGAACATTTGGGTTGGAACAAAGCACATGTATTCGGCCATTCATTGGGTAACTCATACTTCATAACTTTGTGCTAATAGGTTTTATTTTTTCCTAAAAGTATTAGCCGCTACTCTATGTTATGATTATATTCATGTATCACTACTATACAAGTGGTATGATAGCTTGCAAACTGGCTGCCACTTATCCAAAAAGGCTTTGTCTTTAGCTTTACTTGATGTAACTTGTGGAGGCTATTAATGTTTCTCGAAGGTACGGTGTTTCTAAAATGGAAGCTACTCATAGACACATTGTTTAATGACTTCGTACACTAATCTACATTAAAGTGATCATATGCAGATTTATGGTCTAACATTATCCATTGCAATGCGTTTCTTGAGGTCCAGAGCAAAGAGCAGCTGTTGATTTAGACACCCGCTATTCACAGGTTGATAATGATTTAGACATTGCTTATTCTTAAAAGTCATATTATAGACTGGGTGCAGGAATAACTTGAAGAATATGTTGGACTTACAACCATATCTGATTATAAATGCAGGCACTAGTGGTGGTTTTAAAGTATTGTTTTGTATTGATTATACTTATACTTTCATTATCGTAAGCCAATTTTTTGGTAGAGGGACGATATTGTTAATGTCTACTTTTTTTGGGATGACGATTATAATCTTTACATGTTTTAGTATGTCCATTTTATCTGATAATTCCTATAGCATTGTTTCTTATACGATGGAAAATTACTTTTAAGTATCATGTTATTTACTCTTAAAGCCACTATAGCAAGGAATTTAGTCCCGTCATGTTTCAAGACCCCAAATTTGTTATGAAAATGAAAAAAGAATATTATATGTCAATCATATTTTAGTGTACCAGTTCACATTTTATGCCACTTTTATGACATTTGGATGTTTGTAGGAAAAGGAGCTGGTATCGGTGGCGTGTATGTTGCATCAAAAGTTGCTTTTCATGATAGAATTACACCAATCCAAGTAAACTTAATATATTCCTTTGTGAAATGTCTTATGAATGTAAGTTTTTCATGATAAAAGTAGCTTTTGTGAAGTGAAATGTATTTTGAATGAGAAATGCAGTAAATGTTTAAGGTATATCTAACGCAACCTTATCTATGAAAAAACTTGAAAATAAGCATTATCTCAAGTACTAAATTTCTACTTTTGGATGGTTTTATAGGTTATATATTTCATACAATTTTGTCATAGGAGCTTACTCATACCGGGGACCAAAGGCTGGCTATAGTATATCAGATGGTAAGCACATTAATAAAATCTTACATTTATTTATTTTCTGATCATCTAGGTGTGAAAATAAATTTAATCACCAAATGGCATTAAGAACAAGTATCGATCACCAAATCCAAAATCCCAAAGTGTGAATGCATTAGCAAGAAGGTTATCAGTTGATTCCAAGCTACGAGGGAAGCATTTAGATATTGTATTGTAAGTCTTGGTAAACTGCTTAATATTATTATCAGTGTAACTGTCGTACTTTAAAATATTAATAAGCATACCCGCACTCATATTTTGTTTTTTATTTGTATTTTGTAGCAGCCCAAGGTTATGAACATATCAAAAATTAAAAAGGTTATCATGACAAGTGTGCGGAAGAAAGATAAAGTTCGTGCAAGAAAAAGCACAAACCCTGGCCACGGCGTTGGCTTCCATTACTTCAGCCCTTACATCAGCTACAAAGCTATTATGTGCGCTTCATCATCTACATTTTGTTGCAAGTCGTAAAATATCGCTTTTTGCATCTGTCTTTGAAGCATGTTTTATATTATGTTCTCGGATCCATGGTCTTATAGGTATGATTTTTTACTCCACTTTCACTTGTATTGACAGTTGTAAAATGGTGTTTGTTTGTGCCTTTACTTTTTGGATCTATGTGAAAAAAAGTTCTCCCGGCTACTCTACTAAACACATGCCAAAATGAACAATATGCTGCTTGAACATTTATAATGTGATGATATTTCGGTGTAGATTTTAAGGATATATGAAGTGCTTGTAACATGATGGTTGAGGAATATCACAGCTTAAAATAGATTGCATATGCATCTATTCAATATCATATTCTCAATTATAAGAACTTACCAGCGCTTCAGTTTACATGGTTGGCGTCACAAACCTCATAAGTATATAACTACATTCACTTTTGATGCTTATGATTCCTGGTAACTAAATCATGTATAGATTCAGTGACCAACTAAATCCCCATTGGACTGTGACTTGGAAGATGTTTGGTTAATATCACGAGATAATAGAATATGTTGTTGAAGCTTGTAATGATTTTATTTTCTATTGTTTTAAAATATCTACTCATTCATTCACAAGCAAACAATTGTCATGACCTCTGATTCTTAATTACTCTGTACATTCTTCCACACAAATATTATTATACAAATACTAACAAATAATATTATGAAGCTAGCCCGCCCATTCGGGCGGGCTATGAAGCTAGTTTTATTTATAAGTGGCTATTGATTCTTGTTTCTAGATCAGATTTTTTATGGAAAGGTTATTGCAAAAGCTATTTGCATTAGAGCAATTGATTTTTGATAGGTTGGAGTTAATAGAAAAAATGACATGACAACTTTAACATCTATTGCCTTAAATGCATCAAGTTTTGTATGAGTTGATTCATAACTCATGCTCTTACTACCGGTATACTTGATTTTTTGAGTGTTCTACACTTCCATGTTAGTACATGTGTCAATTGGAACACCATTTTTCATTATGTTTCAATAGTAAACAAACAGAAAATTCGGTCTTTCATTAAGCTAGAAACATAGGAGAGTGTGGACACGTGTATTGTTCTATAGAAACAAGACAATATTACATAAGGATAACCCTCTCATTAATTTATTCCCTTGATTTTATGAAATTGCTAAATGAGAGTTCAAAGAAACAACAAGATACAACAACTTTCTAAACAACCTATTTAACGTCCCAACAACTTTCTTAACAAGTTTTCTTTTTCCTTTTTCCCCCTTCTTCTTCGAAAAGGGTAAAACTTATATTAATGAAACATTTTACATCATCATAACACTATTGAGATTTGGACAACCCCAAACTCAGATACAAATAGACTACTTATACAAAATCAAATGCTTTCTAAACTATCTCAAACAATACTACATCATATATCTGACAACACAATTCCACCAACAATGCAGCCTGCAACAAGCAACTTGCAAGCTATCTATCCAAAACAAAAACACAGTGTTGGATAATACCCTTATATGCACCAAGACCATACCTTCACAATTACATCTCTTACCCAACTGCTCATTAAGATCAGTCAACCAACATCCACATTGAACCAAGGGAGATAGATGAGTAGGCTTCATTGTGCAAGGTATAGCACCCGTAACCCCTCCAGTCAAGGGTTATACCAAAGGTCCTACATTTCCATCTCTTGAAAATGGCTTCAAACCTTTGGGAACACACACCTTGTGGAAGGAACAACCAAACCTCCTATGGGTAGTGTATAATATTGACCAAGTAGGTTCATCTTTCACTCCTTAGAGCATCTCCAATGCATAGTGTAATACAAGGTTCAATACATCTCCACATCATCGCCACTTCATCATATCAACTTTCGTATAAAACCTTCACAATGCATTAAACTTAACATAGTTTAATATATTACCACATCATTAAACTTTTTATGAAAAACCAAATTTTGATAAGCCAGTAAAATCTTTAAAAAATATATTTAACACTTGCTTTGCATAAAAGCATACGACAGTAGATGTTTACTGAAAAAAACAAAACTAACAAAATAGCAATTCGGTATCTGATTAGTAGCAACAAAGGCATGCATATATATATTTTAAGTATTATAAAGCAGTGAATGGTTTTCAAACAAAACAGAATGGCCATGGTCCCACTTTTACCATATAATAAACGTTTATACAGAAACACACTATTGGATTGTGGGAGTTGATACGTACAAAAATGACTAGAAGTGTATGAGTCTATAGGGGCACACACGTTAAACACAAGAGTACGTTATATTACGTTTACTACTTGGACTTTATTTGACCCGCCTTTTGTCCAATAAACTTGACCCAATTACCCATTGGATCCAAAGCCATTGACCGGTCAATGAGGGGTGTTTGGATCATGTATAATAGGCTAAGTAAAGTTGTGTTTGGATTAGGAAAGTGAATAACTTGGTGCTCAAGTTTAAGCCTAAGGTTCCTAGGTTTTGGAGGGTATATATACCCCACACCTAGCCATTCATTCCTACGATATATATCCCTAAACTCTTAGCAAAACTTTCGACCAATCTATCATCAAATCCTCTAGACCCGATCGGATTTTACTTGTATCCGATTAGGGTTAGTTTGGTTTAATTTGAAACCCTAAGCTTGCATCGTCCTTGATTCAAGAAGTGTTTAGTGTTCTCGTTTTGTGCTAGTTCCTGGTTGAACAAAGTGTAGCAGCAAGGTGATAGTTTTTCTGTTGATTCGTTCTCGAACAAAAGGGCAAAAGGATATCGGATCGTGTCATTCGATATCGGACATAACCGTTTAGGTTCTCGGGTTGTTGCAGTTCTCGGACAGAAAAGAAGAATTGTTCTAGGGTTTTCATGTTTCGTTTAGTTCAAGGTTTTCAAGGGTTGATTAGGTAAACATTCACGACTAGCTATATCGGGCGTATTCGTGGTTAAGTGTTTGTGTGTGGACTCGTAGAGGTATTCGTTTTGAATACTTGGTTTCTTGTTCGTTTAATACTTGCGGATGACTACGAGGGTTAGTTTTCTTGATCCCTTTTATTCTTTATTGTTTATTAATTATGTGTTAACCTAATTGCATAAACTAGATCAAAATTCCGCTGCGTACTCGTAGTGTTACTTGGTTAACTAGATCTAAAATCCCAACAGTGTCATCACGAGTCAACTCGTTTTTGTGATTATAGGTTACACGTTTTAATAAACACGCTAAAAGGCTGCATGAATTCTAATTAGTTATTCATTTTATTTTTGTTTTGACAACTATAATGCAATACTTGTCAATTATTAATAAAAAAATACCTAGACACAAACTAATAGAATTAAATTGTTAATTAGATATTTAGATACATAAAATAGCAAAATTGTTAAAAGTTAATTAAGTGTGCCATGATATTTTATGTGTTTTTCCGGCTATAAGACCCACTCAATTGATTTTTGTGATGTATGGGGCAATCTAGGTTTCACACCTAGTGACGGTCTTATGGTTCTCCTTTTGGGGAAGACTCGCGAGGAAACTCAGAACAATATGTGTTTATTAATGTTGTATGTTTATATGTTTGTGATTCACTATGTGCATAATTGTTACTTGTATTTGACACCTAATTACATGCAATATGGAATAATACATATCGTAATCATAACATTAATAATGGTCTTTATTTACACGCCTAAATACCATGCTCATTGTGACATGCTATTTGTTTCGTGGAAAATTGTTTTAGTTAAATAAAGTGACCTAGACTATTGAAACAAGTTTTTCATGAATTTAAAAACTAGACGCTATAGACACTTGGGATGTATGGCTCACCCACTAGAACAGACTATAAAGGGTGTTTAAGGAGGTGCACACAGTCACACCTAAAGGATTTTCTGTTATTGCCTCACACTGAGTTGGTCCTCCGCCTCCCTGCGAGTTCGATTGCAGCTACCGTGAACCATGATGATCACTATAGTGTCATTACCAAAAGTTTTTAAAATAAGTGTTACAAAGTTGTTTTGCATGATTTTTTGTACACGATTTTACCACATTTATGTGAATACCCTATGTGAAAACTTTAATTCTATGCCACCCAACTATGAACACGTGCATTTGGCTTGACCTCTTTGGTCAGACCTTAGGGCCATTCCAACCCATGGTGAATATTACTCATTGGTCAGACTTTTGGTGATATTTGCAAGTTCTTACTTGGTCGACTTATTTCGAGTATGCTTGGTCAAACCTTGGACCCGAGGCATAAGATGAGACTAAACATGGTTTTGACATTATTACTTGTTTACTAATGCCTTAATCAGTCTCATAAAGTCTAAGAGTTGCATTATGCAATTAACGCTCGTCGCTTACCTCTTGCCTTACTTAGTTACTCATTGGTCAGACCTTTGGTAAGTAAGTGGGAGGTAAAGATGGATCTTAGTCTTATTAGTATTTAATTGGGTAGTTAATTCTTTTAAGAAGTTAATTATCGAAAATACTAATTATTTGAACTTTTCAAAATTGTAGATGACTACCTCAGTCGGAAAAAATTCGGTACCCATAAGTTTCTTTGAGAAACAAAAACTCACTGGACCTAACTTCATTAACTGTGTGGAAAACTAGAAGGGGTGGTTGAATAGTTTTACCGATTAAAACTTCGTTTTAAACTATTTAGATCGACTTATGTCAATCTATTTAATGTGTGTGTTGGATGATGATAGATAAGCATATAAATAAGTAATGCAAAGAGAAAGAGTAAAGGAACACAAAACCATGACACGAGTATTCATAGTGGTTCGGCTACAAGGACACCTTCCTTTCCCTACTCCACTCCCCGAGTTCCCCACTCGTGAGTTCGTAAGCACTACACAACACAAGCTCCTTAATGTGGTGGAGAAGCCTTCACAACGTCGCCTACTTTTTATCCGGTACTAGGCTAGACACCGAGTTCTTCCACGAGGTAGAACCACACCTATCACAACATCGCCTACACTTTATCCGGTACAAGGCTAGATACCGAGTTCCATTACAAAAGAGGAACTACTACCCAACACTACATCACTACACGACTACCACAAAGGAGACACACTCCTTATTATAACATAAAAAAGATATCAATATCCTTTTAACCCAAACCAACTATCTTGTACATCGATACACCATATCGAATGTACACCCTTGGCACCTTTCACTAATGCCTTTGACACGACCCTTCATCACCTTTCACTAATGCCTTCGACACGACCCTTCAGCACCTTTCACTAATGCCTTCAACACAACACTTCTATGGAGGGAGAAAAGAACTATCAGCAAGAGACACTTCAGTGGTATTGATGATGACAAAGCTTAGCAACTCATGGCCTTGAGCTTGCACGTCTTCAACAGGTGGTGATCTAGCCTTTAAGAGGAACCTAGAGAACCACATAAACATAAACTACATAGAAAGATACTTTGGATCTGAGGTTAGAGATATTACAATACTAATAGAGAGTATGTGTAAAAGGGGTGAGTAGCAAGAGAGAAATGGCTCACAATTTATAGACAAAATTGTCTACTGTTCCACGGTTCCCACGGACCCCTCCCCAGAGGGATCCGGCTAGTGCAATCCTAGGGATCCGGCTGCTGGGTCAGCTTAAGTTCGGATTTTGGGTTGCAAACTGGGTCATGGGTTATGGGTTATGAACCATGGGTTATGGGTAATGTTTATGGATACCCAACAAGATGCAATGTAGCTAGACATTGGGTCATGGATCATGGATCATGGATAATACCCAACATGACTTCATGCATGATGTTATGCAATGGGTCATGGGTTATGGATCAAGCTCCATGGGTATGGGTCATGGACTTTGGGTTTTACCCAACAACATTTATTGTACCTAGTTAATGGGTCATGGACTTAGATTTTTACCCATTACAATATATACCAAGTATATATGTACATTTCCATATTATGTAAACACTAGTTGTTATACATATGCATTTCTATAAAATGTAAACAATAATACTTGTTTAGTGTTTTATATGAAAATGCAAGTGTGTTAGTAAACTATTGGCTCAAACCATTTACGTATTTTATTTATTTCATTAAAATGATTTTACGTTTGTTATCGAAAAAACATTAGAATATCGTAAAATATAAATAAAAGTTTTTTATGGCTTATTTGTATTAACAGACTGGTATCGCCAGCTTCAAATTATACTATCAGCTGAAGATAAGGAAACTTATTTGGACCATCCCATCCCTGCTGCACCTGTTGCAACTCCTGGCCACCATGTCCCTGCCGAGGCTTTTGCAGCTCACACTGCTTGGGTTAAAGGCTCAAAGGACATAGTTGCCTTCATGCTCATGACCATGGAGTTAGAGATCCAACGAAATCTAACTCATCTTGGTGGTTATGACATGCTTCAAGAGTTGAAGTCCATGGGAGCTTCTACAAACTGCACGTGAATATCACGCGTGCAAACAGGAAGAAGGTCAATCTGTTAGCTCGTATGTTCTAAAGATGAAGAGTTATATTGAAAATTTGGAACGACTTGGTCACCCAGTTACTCTGAACTATGGAGTTAGTTTGATCTTAATTGGTCTTTCTAAAGAGTATGTCTTGTTTTGTGCAAAACTTTAATATGCACAACATGGGGAAGATCAAATGAATTACATGCTATGCTTAACCAACATGAGCAAACATTGCCAAAGAAAGATGTTACACCTGTACTACATAACATACGTGTGGTAAAGGTCCAGAAAAACCATAAGAAGAATAAATCATTTAAGGCTGCGAAGGGGAATCAAGGAAATGGAAAGTACAAGTTGGCTTATGCTCCTGAGTATAAACCATCTTATGCTTCCAAGCCTAAGATTCCTCCACCACCCAAGAAGGATAATCCTGCTAAGGACGTGACCTGCCACCAATGTGGTGAAGTGGTCCATTGGAGAAGGAATTGTCCCCAGTATCTAGCCGAGTTGATGAAAAAGAAGAAACAGTCTCTTGCAGCTAGTTCTTCAGGTATTTTCATTATAGAACTCAAATCTTCTCCTAATACATCCTTAGTATATGACATAGGTTGTGGTACTCACTCTGTAATACTACTCAGGGTCTCAGGGGAAGTAGGAAGCTGGGCCAGAGCTTTAAGTCTCAGACAATGGTCAATGCGCAGGAGTTGAAGCTATTGGTATTTTTCATTTATTTCTCCCTAGTGGATTAGTAATTGTTTTGAACGATTGTCATTATGCTCCCTCTATTACTAGAGGAATTATTTCAGTTTCACGTTTGTATGACGATGGTTTTGTTAATCGTTTTGAATCAAATAATGCAATTTCAGTTTCTAGAAATAACGTTGTTTATTTTACTGCTATTCCACGGAATGGTATTGATGAAATTGATATGTCTTGTTCAAATACAAATGATAGTTCTATGTTTGCTATTAGCAATAGAAGAGCCAAGTCTAACTAGGACTCTGCTATCTTGTGGCATGGTCGTCTTGGACACATTAGAAAGAAACGCATGAAGAAGTTGCAACATGATGGACTTCTCAACTCAACCCACAGTCATTGAAAAGTGTGTTTCATGCATGTCCGGTAAGATAAAAGAAACCCTATACACATCAAGTGGAAAGGGCTAAAGATCTACTTGGACTAATACACACAGATGTAT
>OU343224.1:138226985-138253568 GCA_910596185.1 Chrysanthemum makinoi
CAACGTTCAACTTTCTTCACTTCACCATACAAAAATAAAATACTTATGTTTTGAGTGAAAGTGACTTTCTCTTGTTAGTTAAGCAAGAACCAAACCTAACATATTTGTGAGTTTATCATCTTAGCATCGGTTAGATGTACTAACAGGAGATGAAGTAGAAGGTCCAGCATAGACTGAGTCTGATATGCTTTGTGCGGAAGAACTGACCTGGGACTTGTTTTTAATGATTTGTAAGGCTTCTTTTGTGGTTTTGCTAAGGAAATTACCTCCCGCGGAGGCATTCAAAGAGTCTTGGTCAGCTTGTCTCAGACCATTGTAGAAATTATCCATTTGCATTAATTCGGTAAAACCATGATGCGGACACTTGCGGAGCAATTCTTTGTAACGACCCATGCCTCCCGAATGATTCATCAAATCTCTGAGAAAATTTCTTTATCATTCTTAAGACTTGTAGTTCGGGAATGGAGGATAGATGTCGTTAACGATCTTGGTAACTAGATCTCCCCTGTCTCAATGGAACGAAGGGGTTGTTTCTCAAGCCAATTCCGGGCTTGTCCCTCTAGAGAAAATGGGAACAGAAGAAGTCGTGATAGCTTCCTGTGGGACATTCTTGTATTGATGGTAGATGCAATCTTTTTAAACCATCGAATGTGTGCATTAGGATCTCCCGCTCAAAACCATAGAATTGGTTTGGGTACCAGATTAAGGCAACCCGGTTTTGAGCTCGAAGGTAATCCAGCCACAAATGGCTTGGAACAACAATAGCATCTCCGTAAACCCCGATTGGTGGCTTTTAGAAGCTCCATTCATGGGTTTGTCTTCTGCCATCGACAGAGGTGGTGGTGGTGGACGTTCCTCAGTCACGGCTGAAGGAGCAGAACGTCCTCTACGTCTACGAGGAATCTTGCCAAGCGCTGACAGTGGCTTGTAGAACTGGAAGAACGAGTGGCTCATGCACTAAGTTTTAAAATCATTTTTAAAACAAATGCGAGGCAAACGACAATGAACTTAACCTATCACAACTGAAATGGCTTCTTTGAAAAAGGTACACCAAATCACAAGGACACAAAGGCAAGTTTTAAATCTGTGGTTCGGGAACTATTTATGGTCACACCCCCAGTTTAGTAGGTGTACTGCCTTGATTTGCGTGGTTGATTTTTTATGTAAATTAAGTACCCTGAAAAGACGTAGGTAATGATTTGTGCAAAGGGTTTAAAACTTTTGGAAAATATTTTTTGAATCGTCTCGTTCAACCAAATCGTATTTCTTTAAGAATCACCTTAAAAGAAACACAAGTAGAAAACGTTCGATTGTTTTGTTGTTTTATATTATTTTTGGTGTTTTTAACACTTTAGGAAAAGTGTTAATGAACTTTTTGATTTATATTTAACTTTACAGAAATTTTTTTACAAACTGTGGTATATGTGCAAGTACGGGTCTGAAAAATGCTTAGAACAAGCTTACAGCCTCCCCGGCAGCGGCGCCAAAATTTGATTGGTGCAAAACAGTCAAGCTAGCCACTTGTGAATGGCCAACCGTAATAAACTTAAAACTGCTCAGAAACCAAATGCAATGAAGATCAGAGGAATATAGTGTTTCCTCGAGTCGTTAAGTCCCGAGGGGAATTGGTGTATAAACACTTGATCGATGATAGAATGATCACTAAGATAGTGATCAGTAAGTTTTGATGGATAATTAAACCTAAAGAAAAGATTTACATTTACAAAACACTTAAATGCAAATTAAAGAAAATTAAAAAGTTAAAATATATTAAATAAACGCTATCACTATTTTACAATGATGTTTTTGTGATTTTATAAAACAAAATATCTTAAATAAACTATTTAAACTAAAACGTAAACTTAAATTATCTAAAAACGTGATTTAAAATGAAAACGTACGTTAAGTCTAAAAATTACGCGAATGCGCAAGCAAAAACGTAAAATTTATGAAATAAAAGTCCTACAAGTGTAAAAACAATTTTTTTACGTACTATATGACAAAAGAAAATTTTAGAAAAAAGATTTATATTTTTTTAGACTTTTATATTTTTTATTATGAATTAATTACTATTTTACACTAATTAAATATTTAAAAATACTAAAACTATTTGGAAAAATCTGAAACTTTTTTATAAAATACTTAATACTAATACAAATTAAAGAAAAATACAAATGATGAAAAGCTGTCTAAATAAGCTAAATAAGCTAAAAACCAAAAATCAAAAACTAAGCTATATGAGACAAAGGTTGTTATGTATTAAATTGTGTAGAAGATAACAGCAAAGACCCAAGGGCAACTGGCTATACAGGTTCACACTATCACTCTCAAAGGCTGGGAGGTCTCAGGTTCGAGCCTGCCTCCCACCCTTTTTGCAAAACATTTTATTTTTGATTTTTTTTTCTTTTACAAAGTTATTAAGCTAACTAAGATAAGCACTTTTCACAACTACAACTTTTTATGAAAATGATTAATAAGCTCAGAAACGCTTAATATCTTACAGTTTTGACTTTTGGCTTATTTTGATAATTTTAAGCTCAAACAAGCTTCAAATAAGCTAAATAGTGGGAAACAAAGATGAGATAAGATGTAAATAAGCTAAAACTACTGAAATGAAGCTAAAAAGATACAAATAAGCATACTGATAAGCTATATATAAGCAGTAAGCATTTTAACTAAAACTATCAAACAAACAGTCCTGTGAGGAACTTTAAGGGAAAAATAAGCTAAGCAAATAAGCTCCTAAGCCAAAAATAAGCACTGATCAAACAAGATGGCTAGGTGGGCTTCCCAAAAAGCCAAAGATCAAAAGCTATAGGTAACTAGGGATCTTATGGTGAGCTTATGAAAGTGGTGGTAAAACGTGATCAGCGGAGCATACAGTTGTGCTGAGAAATGGACAAAAACAAAAGTCACTTGCAGCCCTATATAACAAGCTACAAAATGAAAAGCTAAAGTTGGAACCTTAAGATGGGTTGGTTAGCTATCCAAAGAAACAAATTTCACAAGCTATGGTGCACTGGAGAGCTTTTTACAAGCTCTTGAAAATGACCAGTCAACTTGTGCACATGACACAATTTTAAAATAGGTTGCAAAATAAGCTAAGCAAAAAGCTACTAAATAAGCTAGACAGAAAATATAAAAAATACTAGGGTTAAGATTAGCAACTGGATTTAGATATCCCAAAAGCTCAAATCATAACACTTAATATTTAATCCTATATAAATTATTCTATTTAATTCAAAAACGACTAAATGAAACTTTTGACTTTATGATAATCACTAAAAGTTGACTAAACTGAACTTAGGATTGATCTTACTTATTAATTATGATGTATTAGGTTATATTAAGACTAAATTAAGAGATTATAACAACTTATAAACACAAATCCTTGATCATGAAACTTTAAAATCCAACAGTTTGATGAACAAGGAGAGATCAAAGGTATTTTGACTTTTACTTTAATAAGGACTGACTTATATGGTTTGTTTGAACTATTTGACCAAGTGTGACACTGAACAAGTAATAACACTGACTTGACCACTTTTTAACTTGGTTAACAAAGCAAAACCAAACACACCTTAACTAAACTGATTTGGAACTATTCAAAGAGAAACACAAATTAAAACCATTAAACTGATCACAGACTTTGTATTATCATATATTAAAGCTAATTAAGCATGAAACAATATCTATAACAACATAAAACTTAATAATGATCTTTATACTATTTAAACTGTTAAAATAAAATTTTTATAAACTACAAATTAAAAAGAACAAGCTATCAGTTTATTGTTAATTTGACTTAACTAACACTAATAAACAATAAGACACAGAGATTAAAGCTACTACTTAGCTTAACATAAATGCCAAAATGCACAAAAAGGCTTACAAATTTGATTCATGCACAGGACAAGGAACCAAGGACTGAGAATCACTCCTATAGCTTCCCAAGAAGCTCTAAACCAAATAGCAATCCAATATCAACACTGCTTCAGTCTTGCTCTTCATTTCCATTACTTTTTATTTTTAGCTAATTTATTAGTAATTTTTGTGATTTTCTGGTTTTTTGTACTAGACTAAGTTTTACTGTTTCTAAAAGCTTTAACAAGCTTTCTGAGGAGCTTATGTGACTTATTCAGTCCAAGTCAACATCTACAAACAATATTCGAATCATTTTGAAACTTTGAACATGGAAATTTTGCATAAACTGAAATTATACTTAAGACTTGAAATTTATGCTTGCAAAAGTTTAACAACACACTAAAAACTTGAAATACAAAGCTTTAAAGGGAAAACATACACTGAAATTTGAATTTGAACTTAAACGACATAAGAAATTTAAAATTACTCTAGTTATCTCTTCACATAGCTTCCCACTTGTATTTATTGACCTCATTTGACCTTGTCAACATCTCTGAGCTAATCCCACCACTCTTGAACCATTGGATCTTCACAGATCATCACATTCGTCCACTTGGAAAATTGGCGCCAAAAGTCTTTTGAAAGGATAGAGGGGTTTTTGCAATTAAAGATTTTGGAGGATGTGAAGGTGTTAGGGAGTAGTTATCCGGTGTAAGGTGTGGGTGAGTGAAAACAAGTGGTGAAAACCACTGGTTTTGGCTTAAACAGCCATGGGGAAGAAGGTGAACAGGGATAGTGGTTTTGGCGGGGTGTTGACTTTTTGACCGTGGGATATTATAAAGGGGGGGGGTCCAAAATAGAGGGGTCACAGGAAATGGCAGGGTTTTTTTTTTTTATTATGGTTGGGTTCTAAATACAAAAGGGTCTAATGGCTTTGTATTAATAACAAGGACTAAATGTGTAAATCTGCCAAACATGAAGGACTGATCTTGATAATTTTCCAAAGCTCTTACAAGGACCATTCCTGCCATATGTGAATAGTACAAGAACTAATGATGATTATTTTCCATTTTTAAATGTCCAAGGACCATTTTTGTCATTTTTAAAAGTTAAGGGACTAAAGTTGTAATTTTGCAATTTTTGATTTCAAGGACTTGTTTTGACAACTTTATGAATCCCTAAGGACTTAAAATGATATTTTTCTTTATTTTGATTTACCAGGGACTGTTTTTGACAACTTTTTAAACTTGGGGGACTAAAACTGCCAATTATGCAAACTTGATACGTTTTTCACCAGATTTTGATGTTTTTGCATTTAAAACATATAAAACACTTGTTTGTGATATTTTCATCATTTTGATGCGTTTCTGAGTGTTTTCAGATGTTTTTGTAGTCTAGACAGTATAAAAATGATGAGTATTTAGACACTCATCACTAATGCTGAATTTTAAATTTTGAGAACTTAACATTATTATCCGTTTAATGTTTGGCTAAGTGTGTATATTGCGTATCGTAACAGAATATGAGTGCTTTACAAGGTCCAGTTGGGTGGATGGACTACGCAGTGAAGACAATAGCACAATATGAAAGAAATGATAGTATTCATTTCTGGTCACTGAAGCATTATGATTTATAATCAAATTATTATGATCTTCTTGGATGAATTATTATGTCAATAAAGCATATTGATGATAAAGTTTTCAACAGTTTGCATTCATGTGTAGTAAAAAGTTGCATAAGATCTAACTGACTAAACAATTGATTTGCCGTTGCAGGTCCACAGTCCCAAACACCCTCTACACTTGCAATACTTGCAACATCATAGGAGTGTGTTGAAAAACTATGCACAAGACAAATTTATTGTTATATTTATTTGATTCAGTTATCATTTTTAAGCGTTCATGTATTCAAGTGATCTTATATTTGTAGGGAAAGCAATGGAACAAATGTTGTGTATAAAGATATTTCATTTCGCATATGATTTAAAATCATATACTATGTTCCTAAGAATAACTTTGCAACTTTAAACTGTCAAATAAAAGTTAACGTTCATTTATTTTCATGCATTGCCAAGTTTGTGATAAATTTGACAAAATAAAATACAAAACAACTAAATCCAACCTATACACCATATTTACATAATATTTAACATAATTTGACACTTTATATATTAAAATATATACTCCATCCGTAACTTGTCACTGCTACAAATATTTTATGAAATTTGTTCATTCGTGTATCAATAGTTTGTATAGCATGTGTGTATTAAATGAGGTAATTATTTGCTTCACCATCATTGCGTTATTAGTGTTATAAATCCACAGATCCGTAAGTTGGGTATCAATTATTTGTTTCAGTATCGAAGTTAAAATAATGGAGTGTATCAAAATTAGTTTCAGCCATGAATGATCGAGTAGTTGCAAGTGAGTCATTGCTGATTAATGGTGTGTATTAACTTTGTTTTTCATTATCTGGCTAGAGTAATCTTAGCCCACAATTTAATTGGCATACTTTTTTTCTTTCATATTATTATGTGTATATAAAAAAACACTGTGTTTTACGATACATATTTCTTTATTAAAGTTTAGTGATATATCCAAGGGAAGATCATTCCTGCACCATTCATTCCCTCCTAAATTCCGAAAACCCTAACTTCTGTGTGCTTCATCATCTTTTGGTTTATGTTACAATAAATAAAATAGCAATTAATAGAAGTTGCTATTTTTTTGTCCATTTGATTTGTTTTTGTTGTTATAGACATTGAGATCTGTATGTTTAAATTCTTATTAAGAATCCATGTGACCATCTGTAAGGTAACTACTGATACAAGCCGACATAGTGTGCTTTCTATATATTCAGATTCCACGATGAGTTTTCATGCATGCATCTAATCTTTTATTTTGTGAGCTGTCTATATATTAGTAGGTGATTATATCTCTTTTTTTCAAAACCCTCATGATTTTATGTTCGTTTATTTTGCAGAACTATGGTGGAGGCTTTTGGTGAGGTTTGGTGGGACAAAAAACAAAGTACGTCTCTTTTTCTCAAAACCCTAATAATCTTATGTTGGTTTTTGTAGTTGAAGAACTATGGTGGACACTTTTAGTGTGGTTTGGCTAGGAAAAAAACAATGGCATGTCTCTTTTCCTCAAAACCCTAATGATATGTTGATTATGTTAGAGTTGATATCATAACTAAGGTGATTGGGCATTTAGGATTCATGTAACTTGTGCATTAATATATGAGAAAACACCAGCATGCCGTGAACCTGCGTTCATAAGGTAGTTGAACCATGGCAGGCTCAAGTATTGCGAGTAGCCACAAAAATAATCATGTGTATCATCATTTTAAATATGGAGGTTTTTAAAGGATGTGAATATGAGCATAGAGCCTAAGTATAGTTTAATGGGTTAAGGAGTGTAATTTATTAGGTTATTGACATTTAATTTTCATTGGACATAAACCAAATTAAAGAAAAAAAGTTCAAAATCCAACTACCGGACAAAATTATGAGAAAGAGATATGAAACATGTATTTGGGATATATTTAAGGGCTCGAGATTAATAATCAAAAGATACAAATACAATAAGCTATCGAATAACCATTCTTTTTTTGTTGAGTTCATTATTCACTATAAAAGTGTACTATAAATTTTATTCGCATGCCTTTACCTTTGCCCGTTAGGAAAGTAAATTATGTAGACAAAAATTAATAAAAAAACTAACTTGAAAAAAAATAAAAAATGCATATATATATATATATATATATAATGGTAACATCAATTATAGTTGTAAATTGTTTAATTTAACTTTTAATTACTTTTTAATTACTTTAATATATATATATAATTGAGATCGTATGAGAACTTTTTTAAAATTCTTAGAATGAGAACTCAATAAAAATATGACAAGTGTCACTTAATTTAAAAAAATAGAAAAGCTAATAACTAATAATAAGAATGTAATTAAGGGTATTCTTGGTATTTAGCACTCTCTTATAATTCTTAACCTTAATAAGGGTGCGTTTGTTTTATGGGTTTCTAACTGTTGGCATGGATTGATTGTTAAAAAATATAGTTTGGTTTGCTACTTTTGAATCAATAGTTACAAATAAATGCAAAAAACGATTCCACTGTAAATTGATGTCTTTGGTGGAATGAATCAAACTTTTCTAGATGGGTCCTACATATCTATTATCCTCCACCACATGTTTTAATATTTTTTTTGCAAATCATTACTATTCACTGATTTATTTTACTAATAATAATATTAAATTTCATATAAACTTTAAAATAATAGTATATATGTGTATATTTTAATTATATAGATTAAACATTATTTAATTTTCTCTCTCATCTTTTTTTTTCAAATTTTTCCCAAATCCGAATCCAATTCCAATTCCACTTACAAACCAAACGCACTCTAAATATCATCCCCTCATTCTCTCTTCACACAAACAACAAAAAAAAATGCCTCATGTACAAGTTGCAACAGCCCAAGAGGCAGAGGTGTGTCACAATACATTTCTCTTAGATATTATGGAACTTAACATTGTGACTCTACAGTTACCTCTTATGATATGTTGTTGAGGTGGCTGCTTTGACCTATTTATTAGATGGTTATATTAAATCTCAAATGGGTCAAACTAGTAAAATATAGTTCAAATGGAAACATATCAGATGGATCAAAAGTATGTTAGTAATGAATAAGTATCCTAAATATTTTATAAAATAAATTTGGATTATTATTGAATTAATAATTGACAACTATCTATCTTTTAAAATTTTACGCTACAATGCAAAAGTTTATAAACTTTGAACTTCTTGTATTTTTTGTGTAGCTCATTGATTATTAGAAAAGCCAACAATGAAACAATGAAGAAAGGAAGGATGGAAGTCCACCATAAAAGCATAAGAGGCATTTGTTAGATTTCATTACTGTGCACAACGATTTGTAAATGACTAATTTTTGTGATATAGTCCTTGAAGAATTACAACTTAAAGTTGTTGGTGTGTTGTTGTATTAAATGACTTGTATGATAATACTGAAGTTATATTTGTTGTAATTGTGACTTTCTCTTTAATTAAGTTGTAGAACCAGGAAATTCTGTGGAATTGGCGTTTTGGAAGATTTTTCTTTTTTCTTTTTTTTTTTTTTTTTCCATAAAAAGATCTCATAAAGACCAGTTCTAAGAATTTAAAAAGGAGCTTGTTTATTCTATAATAGAAACAGGTTCTAACAAGATAACATGTCTCGATACTCCTATTAGAGTGATCGGTATGGTAATTTGGGTACCCAAGTTAACCCTTGACGTCGCATCGTTAAGGGGCGTTATCCACAGCCCACACCCTCCCCGGCGTTAAAGCCGCGTTAACGAGCCAATATTAGAGCCTTTACACTGCGTTAAGGTGGAAGAAGTTTAAAAAAAAAAAAAAAAAAAAACTTTAACCCCCCCCCCCCCCCAAATGGCTATTATAGCCGTTGGGTTTTTAAAAAAAATCTATATTTTACCCCCTCCCTCCCCCTTCCCCCGGTTTTAAACGGCTAGTTTTTTAAAAATAATAATAATAATAATAATAATAATAATAATAATAATAATAATCAAAACCATTTTCTTACTACTATAAATACCCAAATAGCACACTATTTTTTTCACACTTTCACAACTCAATCTACTTAATTTATACTTCCATTTGCTAAAAAAAATGTCGGGAGGCAACAACAATGATGATTCATTCGTGAATCTTCTCGGGGGGTAGAATACCTCAAACCCGGGTTCATCTTCAAACCCGAACGCGGGTTCATCATCACCCAACATCTCTTTACTTAACCCACTAGGCTTGTCGAGCCAAGAACTTTACCTACAACATCAACGATTTCTGTTTTGGGAACAAAGTCAACAAAACACACTAAACACCAATTTCTAAAATCTACTGAAACACATGAGGTTCCCGAAACACCCACGTCTCCTCCAAAGCCCAAAAGTCGTGGTAAACGAAAGTCCAAAAAATCCAAAGACCCCGAACCAATCGATGAGGATGAAGAAAATCTCAACTACGTCCCTGGACGTTGGCAACCAAAAGAGGAAGAATTACTTGCCACTTGTTATGTAACCACTACGGAAGATCCGCTTCTCGGGCGTGCACAAGGATATGATACGTTTTGGCATCGGGTCAAAAATGAGTTCAATAGACTCAATTTTCAATGACGCAACAAGGATATGATAACAAGCAAGTGTAAAACGTTGAACTGTGATTGCACAAAGTTGAACGTGTATTACAAATGTGCGCAACGGGAACATAGAAGTGCGAAAAGTGAGATGGATGTCCTTAAACGGGCGAAACAAATGTATCGTGACGAGCACAAATCCGCGTCGTTTGCAAACGAGGAGGCTTGGGAGGTTTTGCGGGGTCATAAGAAATGGGACGCGCCGGATCTGGTTGATTTAACCGGCGATGTCCCAAGCCAAACAAACGAGGTTTTGTTTGGTCATGATGAACAACCACGCCCCATGGGAAAAAACGTGCTTCCAAGAAATCCATATCCGAGAGCACGACAAGTACTGGGGGAGCGAGCACCGGAGGAACGAGCTCGTCAAGCCAATTCACCGAGACTATGACAATCGAGTATCGTATCAAACGGGAAACCGCCCAAGCGGCGTATCGGGCGGCCCAAGTAAAAGATGAAATGATCACAAGATTGGACGAGATGAAATTTTTGATGATTGACATTGCAGGCAAAGATCCAAACGTTGTGGCTTGGGTCAATGAAGAAAAGATCGAATCATCAAAAAATATAACTTGCAACCTCCTCACTAGATTGTATTTTCGTCATTTCCTTTATGTTGCAGTTTACTTTGCAGTGTGTTTTTTTATTTCGTTTTTTTTTTTCGTTGTAACCTTTTTTTTAATTTCGTATTGTAATATGTTTAAGAATTAATGATATGTTTTTTAATAAATGAGGTGTTAGTTTTAGTTTAGGGGTTGAATTTGAAAATATTTGAGTTAAGGTTTAACTTAGGTAAGTTGTGATAAGAGGTGTTTTTTTGTTGAGTTAAAGTGATATGTTAAAGCTGATATGTCGCTGACGTGGCAAGTGTTAAAGTTTAACTTGAGGTTACCACACCTTGTGCTCTTAGAGATCGGTTGTAGAAACCGGTTTCTTTGTGTTTTGGTTATAGAAATACCCTTCACAAAGAGTGGTTTCAAAACCAGTCTTCATGAACCATCCTAACCTGTTTCTATAACATTTTTTTTAGTAGTGCAATAATATACATTCTCTCTTTATTAGCTCTTGGCATTTAAGTCCCACAAAAGAAAGAATTTTTGTTTTTCCCGTTTTGGAGGGCTGGCGGTTCCGCATGGAAAGGAAGAATTAATTGTTTCCTAGGGTTTTCCCGTGTCCACACTCACAACACTAATACAAGCACATGTCTAATGCTTATATAAATTAAAGTGATATACATATACATGTAATGCTTATATAAAAGTGAACATATACGTGTAATGTTTTCTCATTTTTTTTTATTTATTTATTATTTTTGTCATATACATATACATATAATTATTTTTTACTTTTGTGTACTTATATAAAAGTGAACAAATAAGAGAAATTTTATTGAAATTGAATAATTAAAAATACAATATAAATAACATTACATAATTATTTTGTTAGGTCAATATTTTCCGGAATACGATAATAATATTCGCGAAATACATTTTGACGACTAACATATGTGTCCTCCCATCCAGATGCATTTTCACTTTTATATGTAATCCAAAGTGGATGAGTTAACGGTAATGGAGAACCTTCGCGTAGTGTCGCTTTAATATAATGGTTACGATTCACATGAGCAATCACAATTGTCTCGTGTGGTTCCGATTGTGGTGGCCTCAACCAAAGCGGAAAACTCGTGGTGCAGCCTCCAACATTTCCTCCATCAGTTAGACTTATAACAACTCTTTTATATGCTGAGGCAATAATCAAACCCGTGTTTGGCATTTCCATCCATTTTCCAGCTTTTTTTTCGGTATCATAAATTGTTTTCACACCACAACTATAACACCACAAGTAGAACGAAGGAACCACGGATAATTTACTCTCGGATGGCAAGATTCCCAGCCTCCACCACTATAACACCACAACCACGAATAAAACGAAGGGTATGTTTGGTGGCGTCTTCGGATCTGTTTGGATCTGGAAGGGTATGTTTGGTGGCGTTAGGGTTTAGGTGACGACGGGTATGACACTGGCGTTAGGGTATGTTATGTATTTTTTTGGTGGCGTTAGAGTATGACAGTGGCGTTAGGGTATGTTTGGTGGCGTTAGGATTTGGACGAAGGGTATGACAGTGGCGTGAGTTTTTTTCGATGGGTATGTTTGGTGGCGTTAGGATTTGGACGGCTAAAAAGGTTGGTGGCGTTAGGATTTGGACGGCTAAAAAGGTTGATGGGTCAGCTGGGACGAAGGTTGTGGTGATGGGTCTGAAGCCATGAGTGAGTGAGTGAAGTGAGAATGATATGGGTGAGTTTTTTCCGATGGGTATTTTTGGATATTTTTCCGATGGGTTTCCGATGGATATTTTTCCTGCAAGTGTTGATGGATGAGTTGATGGGTATTTTTCCGATGGGTTTCCGATGGATATTTTTCCTATGGGTATTTTTTCATGGGTTTCCGATGAAAAAATGGAACAAAACCAAGTTTCAAATTTTTTGGCACATCAAAATACTCTCTTTTAGACAAGTGAACAACACTCCTGCATGATCAACCAGACTAGAAAGATTGTTACTGCAGAAGATGGAAATAAAATGATAATATCTTTAACTTACCTAGTATTTGAAAGTTAAGTGTATTTGAAAATCAGAATTATCTTTTTTATATACATGATTATATCTTGTTTTAAGTGTAATTTAGTTAAAATTTATTATTAGTTTGTTAGGGAAGTGGTTGATTGAGATTGTAATTTTCAAAATAAGCAGGTGTAGTCAAGAAATGTGTAAATGTTAACTGTATTGTGAATTCCAAGTGAAATAAAACAAAAATGCTGGTGTAGTACGAAATGTGTAAAGTTAAGTGTTTTCTGAAATTAAATGGGTTGACCGTGATATTTAATGCTTTGACAATTAACTTTTATGAATTTCAATAGAGAAGACTTTTGACCAAATTAATATTTTGTGAGTTTACAGGACCCATCTTATTTGTTGCTCTCGTGATGATTAAAAAAAAGAAGTAAGTTACCAATAAAAAACTACTCTAATACGTTACCCTGTTTTACGAAACTGAACCATATTATAGTACGAAAATGGTCCTGGCGCACTCCATATTTCACGCACGTCGAGTTCTGAGTTTGAGGGCAAACAACTTAGTAACACGTGGCATTCTCTTTTAAATATAAAGACCCAGCATCCTAGTTATTCTATCCAAATCAAAGATATACTCGCCCTTTGAGTTTCTGTCCAAATTTTTTTTACTAAGGTTAAGCAATTGTTTCAACAATCACCTATAACTTATGGGTTAAAATACTTAAATATTATATGTAGATCTGGAAATACTCCGTAGTAAATATTGGCATGTAACTAGCAATTAGCAACTTGCGTTGCACGGAGACGGAAACGGGGACGAGGACGGGTACCGGAAAACGACAACATCCAAAAATTGAAGAAACGGGTACGGCTGGGAAACATCTATGTGTTTTATAATCTATATTTATACTATATAAAATGGAAAAATTGTCAAAGTGGAAAAAGTGAAAAATGTTGAAAGTTGAATGTTGAAAACATGGTCAATAGAGAGAGAAATAAATAATATAATTAATACTCTTATTAAAACGCCCCATTACTTAAAAGTACAATAATTTATTCACATTGTACACCCAATTAAAAGCACATCTACCAAATTAAAAACAACCAATTGAAACCGATACCGGGTTTACCTGTTGAAACCGATACCGGGTTGACCCGGGACGCTTCAAACCCGACGGGCTGACCCGGTTTAATTTGACATTTTTTCGACCCAACCTATCGGTTTGACTCGGTTTAAATCGACCTGTTTTTTTATCGGAACGGTTCAACCAGTTGAACCACCCGGGTGAAATCGGGTTTCAAATTTGACAAAATTATATGAGAAATGATGAAGTAGTTGTGGAACCCGTGACAATTTTTTTGAAATGAGAGACCAAGTAATTGTAGTTTTTGGTTTATTTTGCTTTGACACATGTAATTTGTCATTTGTATAATGTTATTTTAAAAAATGTTGCTCTTGCACCATTTAAGGGACTAGCATATATGAATCGTCTTTAAATAATATATATTGTATAGCACTTTGTCCAGTGTATCAATAATGTTATGTAAGTTTATTAAAATCACAAAAATAAATAGTATTGTTATCTTTAGCGATAATTATTTGTAACCATAACAAATAGCTTTGAACATTGCATAAATATCTATACAAATTGATAGTACAAAATAATCTTATATGGTGATATCCAATTTGCAAAGTTACCATTTTAAAAGCCACACACCAAATGATAAACGTTACACATGTAAAAAAAATAGTTATCACTGCCTAAATTACTGACAAAACAAGAAAAAGCGGTCACACATGTTGGCTATACCTGTGACAACCCGTACTTTCAGGTCATTTCTCGACACAGTTCATGTTTCATTATTTCAACATTTTTAGTAAACTTGGTTTACTTGTTTCAAATTCGCGTAACCTTGGAGGTTTAGCGGCGAATTCATGATCATGACATCACGTACATTTCATATGGACTAGGATTAGTCTACATTTCATGGACATCATGTGCATCTCATTAGTACATTCACGACATTTCATTTCACTTTATACGCGTAATTTTTATATTTAATAATTTTTATCGCGTGAGTTTTTATTTTGAATATTTAATCCATTACTTTCAAAAATGATCCCGAGGTATTTTTAAACTTACATTTAGTTTATAAAAACTATATTTTTAGTTTTCCTAGTGTTCCAAATTTATTTGGTATTTTAATCGTTAAAGTTTAATTATTACGTCGTTTTCTTAAAAAATTTTACGATAATTATTTTATCACTCAATTTGCACAAGGAAAGTATTTTTTTACAATTTTTATCATCTCAATACAATCTATTTTGACTTATTAAAAACTTACTTGCACCAAAAATTCCCATTTACCTTATAAATTGATTAATACTTACACAATTACCACACTTTTTATCAAAGTCTTACAAAATAATGCAAGTAATACATTTAAAAAAAAATATATATATATTGAAGAGACAACCCTCCCCTAAAACCGGCCAAGGGGGAGGGTGTACTCATAAATAAGGCATGGTATGTTGATTGGTAATAAAAGTTTGCATACTTAAAAGTCTAACTCAAATAATTCATTCATCTCAAATTTCTCATAGTTACAAGAGTTAAATAAAAACTTTTCTCTCTTTTCCTTGGGTCTCCAAAACCGGTCACAACATCAAAGAAACAAGGGATCAAGATTTTGCAAAGTTCAAGTGTTTACAACCTAGATTATATCCTTTATATGGTTTTGAAATAAAAACCAAGGATATTTAAGTTAATCCTTGTTACTTACACCTCTTCATTTTCACTAGTAAGCATGTTTTTATCATTTTCTTGTTTCCTTATCATTTTCATATGTTTCTTTTCATTTTTGGAGATATTATGCAAGTTATGTGATTTATACCATTTAATTCATGATTTTTGAGTTATATATATTTATTGGTCATCCTATAATTACTCCCATGGTATTCTTTGGTCTTGATGGTGATTAGGAACCCATGACACCCTAAGAAGGTGTATGGTAGGATTAGATTAGTTTCGGAGTTGATTTGAAGGGATTAGAATAGGTTTTGTCCGAGAAAAACTATTTTCGATAACTATATTTTACGTTCTGTCCTTAATCCGAATTTCTGGAAAAACCAACAGATTGTACGAAACTTTGGCCTTGATTTTTAGAAAATATATTTAAAAACGAATCCGTGGCCGCTTGAACGGAATAAAACGGACTTATAACGAAGCCGTGGTGAATTTTTAAAGTTTGACGACGAAATGTATTATTTTCAGGATTTTCAGCTTGCTGTTTTTAGTATTTTCGGGTCAAAAACGAGCCTTAAGCTTCACAAATTATTTCGACTTCTCAAAAATATATTAGTTTACTTCGATACGAAGCTAAGGACATATATTACGTAGAAAACGGAGTTGAAACGACAAATATATGGCCATTTTCATAAAGTTGCCGTAAATATTATTTTCTGAAAAACTATATTATTTTTACGTTACAAGTATTTCATTAGCTATGAGGGCTATGTTTGCGGCTGTTTTTAACAAGGTTGTGAAACTTTTTGAAACGAGATGTCTTCTAGTAAAATCAAGTTCACCGGCCATATTTTTCAAAACAAACTTTTGTCAAGCGGAGTCATAGTAAATCATTTACGGATGTTCAAACTTGGCCGAAACTCATTTTCTGCACACAATTCAACAAAATCACCAACTTTAACCCTTAATATCTTTATGATCGAGACCTTTTGGACGAAAACTCCTGAACTGAAACTTTTAGATATCGATACAAACTTTCCAAAACCGTCGAGTTCGTTCTCTAACGATCGACGTACACCGTTTTACGACTACTTTTCCGGAGCCATTTTTGTTAATTTCATGAAAATTCCGTCGACATTGTTTTGCGACGAAAAGTGGTAATTTCACCAAAAATCATTTTTAAAACCATTGTAGGATGACATTTTGACGTAAAAACATGTAAAGTCATTTTTGAAGGGTCAAGACGTCAAAAGAGTATTTTTTTCGGCGACGAGTAATATTTTCAAAACCCGTAAATGGTATAAATAACATACGAAGTGCATGCATAACATTACATTGCAACTCATGACATATCATATCATTTCGAATAGGTCCCATTGGACGCATCACATTAAACCTCAGTGTACTCACTTTCGCCGTTATTCCAGTTTATCCAAGTGAGTTTTCATAGCCCCGTTTTACATGCTTTTTACATTATTTCAAACCTACGGGGGAGAATACATTGCACAACATTTTATTACGATACCAAGTATGTTAAATACATTTACATTGCTTGAGTTACAAAGTTGCCAGTTAAAAGTCCCCATTTCAAATGCATGAGCCGTTAATTTTGGAAAGCGTGTGTGAGTGGATAGATCTATCGAGGGTGACTCCTCCATCAGGGTTGGTGAATCCCAATTGTCATACGGATGCATTTCATTCATAATCATTACCAGAGTTGTTTGGCAAGACACTCTTTTGGGGAGTACATTAGTCAGAAGCTTCTTATCCATGCGCTTAAGCAATTGTAACATTTTTACGTGACTGGATTGTCATGCCTGATTTATACTTGTGTAGTCGTATAAAGCATTAACATAAACCTATGATTTCTCACCAACATTATTGTTGACCGTTTTTAGCAATGTATTTTCAGGTAACTGAGGCATTATTATCATGACATGGTTTAGGGACCTACATTTTGAGTCGCGGCGTCGACTTACATTATGTACATTATGGCACTTAATTTCAAAAACATCGTTTGGATTTGTAACATATTTGTATTTTCGCCAACTTTGTAAACCTTTTGGGACCGATGTTGTACTCTGAACATTTTTATGAAATATCCAACGATGTGTTCTTAAAACGGCACTTTAGGTCGTTCAATATAACTGTGATGTGGTGCTATGACAGTCAATCCCCAGGAATTCCATTCCGCTGCAAAACAGGTAAATTGGGGGTGTGACAGATTGGTACCAGAGCTACATTTATAGAGAACTAGGTTGCATCATTGACCCTAGACTATAACTACATTATCATAGCATCTCATCATTTCATCATAAGTACATGTTCACTTTGCATGCGGTTTTGTACGCACATTTTACGAGTTATTTATTTTCATTTCAAAACGATTGTCACATGGATGCCCTTAAATACCCATCCTATTATCTTTTCCTCATACTCTAACGTGGAGAATTCCTTGGCATTCCCTATCACAATTTTCACATCAATTGACTCATCATCGATAACGTTGTATACTGAGATAAACCCTTTTGGGAGGACGAAGTTACACCTACACCATCACGATCACTATCGATTCACTATAGGATCAGGACAATTTTTATCACTCAGTTGGGACAGATCATACCATTAGGTAGAACTTATAGGTTTGGTCCTAATAAACCTATTTTCTTAACTCGCCACAAGGATTCCATTATCATCATTGTCATTATTTTTATCATCATTATCATTTCGAGCACCATCCGTACCATCACATCTCATACCCGATACTCATAACACCTGACTTGCGGCTTGGGAAGCGTGCATGATTTGACACACCATTACTATCTACCACTAAGACTATAGACACTACACCATCTCATAGGTTTGAGGACTGAGAGAATTTTTGGGCTATGGTTGCTAGACCGCCTACTACTCCTACACTTGAGACATGATTAGGCTACCAACAGGAACAGATAATAAGTACCTTCCGAGCTAATGTGATCCTTATCATTTTTATCTCTACGATAGTCACCACCTTGTTTATTTCATTCCTTACTCCAATTGCCCAATTCTCCATCATTTCACAACGATACATCACTATCTTACTAGGGATTAGGTCGGCTTTATTCTCGACCAATTAGTAGACTATTACCATTCGATAAGGTTCTCCTATGTATCCTACAAACCATCCAACAAATTTTATTCCAAATTATCCTGCTACTATTTCATGAAATTATTTCACTTGATTTTATTTCGAACTATTTTATCACCATCTTAGAAACGTTGTTACATAAAGATTTAACGCAAGTTGTTTTATTATTAAATTATCAAATGGTTTCAGTCATTTTATCAACTATTTAATATCCTCATGCGAAACGATTTTCATGTTACTCTGAAAAATCATCAAGCTATTATCTTACAAAACAAAACGTTGAATACCAACTGTTTGTCCTACATTCCCTCTTATGAGATAATAAACTTCATCGTTATCTAACACAAACTGCTTTCAACTATTTTACCGATCATTTCATCTTACTCTTGTACCATTAAACCAAAATTTACGACTTTAATAATACTTTATAAACAATGACCTTACTGATACTTTGCAAACTATTTCCTCATAGTATGATAAACCGATTAATTTGCTATTATTTTATAAAACAACAACCAATTGCAATAGCAAGTTACAAACTATATTACAAATTTTTTTTTCCTGCAAGTAATATTGCGGTCATATAAACTATTTTACCCTTTTGGTGAGCTATTTTAGCCACTGTCTGATTTAAAATCATAAAACTTGGTACGCTTACCTCACAGACTATTCGCCTTTACTTTAAATGACTATTACATTACCAACCTATAAACCATCTTGAAATTAACTAAACTACGAAATCTTCTATTATTTGACAAACGATAAATTGTTTTCTTGTAAACTATTTTACAAATCGTTTCATGAGTTATGTTATAATCTGAATTGTGCCTTACCAAAATATTTCATTACCATTGTTAAGTCGTTTTCTATCACTGTATAAGCTGTTTTAAAATCACCTTAACAAGTTGTTGCTTTAACACCAAGCCACAACTAAGATTTATTATTAAACTGTAAATGATAAAAATGTTCCTTCATTACTCAATAAAGTGGTTTTACAAACCTTTTCATAAACTTTACTGTAAATTCTTACAAACTATTTATTCTTGTTTGAAAGCAAAGTTTTATAATCAGATTTATCGTGCATAAACATTTCCTTCTGTTAACACTCTATAGATGCTTACGCCATTTATCTCTCACTCAACCGATAAGTTAGGATTTGACGATTGACCTTTTAGGAAAGACTTCCTATACCATCTGTGAGGAGGATTCCTTGATACAGGAAAACAATGGAAGGATTTTGGAATTTCCAACAAGGACTAGAACTAGGTGGTAGGATGATTCAAAACTCAACAAAATCTTAAGACATCACGAGACATTCCGAACCACTATTTTGAATTAGAATCCAAACTCTATCATTCCATAGGTACTAGCCAGACCGAGTTACGAGATTTAATACGAAGCAAATACCCATGAAGCAACACTATAGGGATATACCAAGTCTTCTATCTGAGGCTATAGAACATTCTATTAAACATGGCCTCAACAATATGTGAACTTCCTTACAATGAGTATCCCTTAAAGGAAAATTTGGTTAAATTAAGGCTATCGATATAAACTTCCCCTAAGGCATTGTGTTCTCTAGAAATTCCAAGTAACCTCATTTCCATATCAAGAGATGTCACAGGTTTGAACATGTCGGACTATCAATGACTCCCCATCTACAAGTGAAACTAGAACAAACATTCTTCGACATAGTTTGAGATGATATCTATCTTCTTGCTAGCATGATAGCAATATTAGGGATGAACTACATTTGAAGCAATTACAACACCTCATAACCCATCTTTTCGGAACCCGTCGATCATTTTGAAAAATACCCTCAAACTTACCACCTTCTATCACTTCTATTTAGAACGCTTATTATTAACATAGGATTTGACACGTCTCATTTTCCTTTTATTTGAAGAGTTATGGCGCCGAAGAGAGCTCCACCAGCAATGACACAAGCCGATATCCAAAAGTATATAAAGGATTGTATAGCTAGGGAACTAGAGAAAGAACGGGCAACGATAGTTGCTGCTGCTGCTGCTGCCGCTGTCGAGACCATGGCTGGTACTGAAGCTACTAGACATGCTACTACTACAGGAGTTGCAGGAGATTCGAGAGTTCGAAGTGGTACATACATAGACTTTAAGAGCAGTGACCCCCCGAAGTTCAGAGGCACAGAAGGAGCCATTACTATGATCCGTTGGTTGGAAAGGATCGAGTTGTTATTTCTTATATGCGATTGCCCAGATGACTGCAAGGTGAAATTTGCAACTAGTACACTCTTGAATGAGGCAATGTTATGGTGGAATCAATATGCACAGCCTATTGGTATGGAAAATGCTTATAAACTCTCATGGGATCAATTCAAGAGGTTGATGACTAAGAAGTATTGCCCGCCCAAGGAGATGAAGAAATTGAAAATGGAATTTATTGGGCTAGTGACCGTTGGTTATGACATTGAGACCTACATCAGAAGGTTTCAAGAGTTGGTTGTTTTATGTCCATATATGGTTATGGACAATGAGAAACTACTGGAAAGATTCATTGGAGGACTTCCAAAATGCATTCAAGGAGAGGTAGCCTCTTTCGATTTGCAAACAATTGAAGAGACCATCAAGATAACTCAATTACTCATGGTTCAAGTTGTGAAAAGGGAAACCATTATCAACAATAACCACCACAACAATAACAACAACCAAACTAACAACAACAAAAGGAAATGGGAAAATGACCAGGGAGGTTATAACGACAACAACCAAAGCTGTAACACTAACCATCACCAACAACAAAATAGAAGACAAGAAGCCGTCAGGGTTCATGTTGATGCACCAACAAAGGAAAGAACTTATACCGGAAACTTGCCACGATGCCATCAATGCACGCTACATCATAATGGTCCATGTGGAATATGCTTTATCTGTCAAACAGTGGGACACCTTGCTAAGGACTGCAAGGGAAAAGGATATGTTGGGGCTAAACCACTATGTAATCGATGTAAGTATCATCACACGGGTCCTTGCCCTGCCAAGTGCCGCGAATGCCAAAAACCGGGACATCTAGCCAGGGATTGTAAAGGCAAAACTATAATTACATGTTTCAGATGTGGAGAGCAAGGACACTATCGGAATCAATGTCCTCAAAAACTAAGGTCAGCAAGTTGAAGGTGCTCATGGATTAGGAAAAGGAGAAGCTCGTCAAGGTACCAACGACGCGAAAGACTGAAGAAGATCGGAAACTAGCAGTCTTATTTCTCCTTATGTATTATGTCGTACTAAGTTTATGTTTTCATCGTATCCGAATCTTTATAACCTAAGATGTACTACTTTTGATAAACCACTCGTTGTAAGATATTCTCATCTATCGTACTTTATTTCCTTTCGATTCGATATCACTTTCGAGAATGTTACTTCTTTTTACTTTATCGACCCTTTTAACGACACGGTTTAAATCCTTGTAAGCATCGAGAGTTATAACAACTAAACCGAACGTCACATCATCGTTCCTTAATTATACATAGCCTAGCTAACTATGTCTAATTCTGGAGGGATCATGTTAGGTTGGGAGCGGTTATTTATAAATCTTAGTGCAAGCAAAATCTTCACATGTTCCGATCCTAAGTGTTACTTATGAGAGATTCATCCAATATTTTTCTCTACTACGATGTTTTGTACGTTCTCGATCATCGATAACCGTAACGACACTTCTACATGACTTTGCTCCTCGTTATTCATTATAAACAAAAAAAAAAAAAAAAATTCGATAGACCAACACGAACTGAATTCAGGGACTGAATTCCTTTTTGGATGGGCGAATGTGACAACCCGTACTTTCAGGTCATTTCTCGACACAGTTCATGTTTCATTATTTCAACATTTTTAGTAAACTTGGTTTACTTGTTTCAAATTCGCGTAACCTTGGAGGTTTAGCGGCGAATTCATGATCATGACATCACGTACATTTCATATGGACTAGGATTAGTCTACATTTCATGGACATCATGTGCATCTCATTAGTACATTCACGACATTTCATTTCACTTTATACGCGTAATTTTTATATTTAATAATTTTTATCGCGTGAGTTTTTATTTTGAATATATTTAATCCATTACTTTCAAAAAATGATCCCGAGGTATTTTTAAACTTACATTTAGTTTATAAAAACTATATTTTTAGTTTTCCTAATGTTTCAAATTTATTTGGTATTTTAATCGTTAAAGTTTAATTATTACGTCGTTTTCTTAAAAATTGTACGATAATTATTTTATCACTCAATTTGCACAAGGAAAGTATTTTTTTTACAATTTTTATCATCTCAATACAATCTATTTTGACTTATTAAAAACTTACTTGCACCAAAAATTCCCATTTACCTTATAAATTGATTAATACTTACCATTACCACACTTTTATCAAAGTCTTACAAAATAATGCAAGTAATACATTTTAAAAAAAATATATATATATATATTGAAGAGACAACCCTCCCCTAAAACCGGCCAAGGGGGAGGGTGTACTCATAAATAAGGCATGGTATGTTGATTGGTAATAAAAGTTTGCATACTTAAAAGTCTAACTCAAATAATTCATTCATCTCAAATTTCTCATAGTTACAAGAGTTAAATAAAAACTTTTCTCTCTTTCCTTGGTCTCCAAAACCGTCACAACATCAAAGAAACAAGGGATCAAGATTTTGCAAAGTTCAAGTGTTTACAACCTAGATTATATCCTTTATATGGTTTTGAAATAAAAACCAAGGATATTTAAGTTAATCCTTGTTACTTACACCTCTTCATTTTCACTAGTAAGCATGTTTTTATCATTTTCTTGTTTCCTTATCATTTTCATATGTTTCTTTTCATTTTTGGAGATATTATGCAAGTTATGTGATTTATACCATTTAATTCATGATTTTTGAGTTATATATATTTATTGGTCATCCTATAATTACTCCCATGGTATTCTTTGGTCTTGATGGTGATTAGGAACCCATGACACCCTAAGAAGGTGTATGGTAGGATTAGATTAGTTTCGGAGTTGATTTGAAGGGATTAGAATAGGTTTTGTCCGAGAAAAACTATTTTCGATAACTATATTTTACGTTCTGTCCTTAATCCGAATTTCTGGAAAAACCAACAGATTGTACGAAACTTTGGCCTTGATTTTTAGAAAATATATTTAAAAACGAATCCGTGGCCGCTTGAACGGATAAAAACGGACTTATAACGAAGCCGTGGTGAATTTTTAAAGTTTGACGACGAAATGTATTATTTTCAGGATTTTCAGCTTGCTGTTTTTAGTATTTTCGGGTCAAAAACGAGCCTTAAGCTTCACAAATTATTTCGACTTCTCAAAAATATATTAGTTTACTTCGATACGAAGCTAAGGACATATATTACGTAGAAAACGGAGTTGAAACGACAAATATATGGCCATTTTCATAAAGTTGCCGTAAATATTATTTTCTGAAAAACTATATTATTTTTACGTTACAAGTATTTCATTAGCTATGAGGGCTATGTTTGCGGCTGTTTTTAACAAGGTTGTGAAACTTTTTGGAACGAGATGTCTTCTAGTAAAATCAAGTTCACCGGCCATATTTTTCAAAACAAAAAGCTGTTTGTCAAGCGGAGTCATAGTAAATCATTTACGGATGTTCAAACTTGGCCGAAACTCATTTTCTGCACACAATTCAACAAAATCACCAACTTTAACCCTTAATATCTTTATGATCGAGACCTTTTGGACGAAAACTCCTGAACTGAAACTTTTAGATATCGATACAAACTTTCCAAAACCGTCGAGTTCGTTCTCTAACGATCGACGTACACCGTTTTACGACTACTTTTCCGGAGCCATTTTTGTTAATTTCATGAAAATTCCGTCGACATTGTTTTGCGACGAAAAGTGGTAATTTCACCAAAAATCATTTTTAAAACCATTGTAGGATGACATTTTGACGTAAAAACATGTAAAGTCATTTTTGAAGGGTCAAGACGTCAAAAGAGTATTTTTCAGCGACGAGTAATATTTTCAAAACCCGTAAATGGTATAAATAACATACGAAGTGCATGCATAACATTACATTGCAACTCATGACATATCATATCATTCATAATAGGTCCCGTTGGACGCATCACATTAAACCTCAGTGTACTCACTTTCGCCGTTATTCCAGTTTATCCAAGTGAGTTTTCATAGCCCCGTTTTACATGCTTTTTACATTATTTCAAACCTACGGGGGAGAATACATTGCACAACATTTTATTACGATACCAAGTATGTTAAATACATTTACATTGCTTGAGTTACAAAGTTGCCAGTTAAAAGTCCCCATTTCAAATGCATGAGCCGTTAATTTTGGAAAGCGTGTGTGAGTGGATAGATCTATCGAGGGTGACTCCTCCATCTGGGTTGGTGAATCCCAATTGTCATACGGATGCATTTCATTCATAATCATTACCAGAGTTGTTTGGCAAGACACTCTTTTGGGGCGTACATTAGTCAGAAGCTTCGTATCATGCGCTTAAGCAATTGTAACATTTTTACGTGACTGGATTGTCATGCCTGATTTATACTTGTGTAGTCGTATAAAGCATTAACATAAACCTATGATTTCTCACCAACATTATTGTTGACCGTTTTTAGCAATGTATTTTCAGGTAACTGAGGCATTATTATCATGACATGGTTTAGGGACCTACATTTTGAGTCGCGGCGTCGACTTACATTATGTACATTATGGCACTTAATTTCAAAAACATCGTTTGGATTTGTAACATATTTGTATTTTCGCCAACTTTGTAAACCTTTTGGGACCGATGTTGTACTCTGAACATTTTTATGAAATATCCAACGATGTATTCTTAAAACGGCACTTTAGGTCGTTCAATATAACTGTGATGTGGTGCTATGACAGTCAATCCCCAGGAATTCCATTCCGCTGCAAAACAGGTAAATTGGGGGTGTGACAATACCTCTAAACTACAATATAATATTGCCAACTACATAATACCGTTGCTTTTTGTAATGCTTGAATCTATTATTACTAAAAATCTTAATAACTTAAAACAATCCTATAGAAATATACTCACACACTTAGATAGATCGACCCACATAATTTTTAAAAAAACTATATATTTATGCTGCTATGCAACCACGCATCATAATTGTAGTTATTCGAAAACGATTCTCTAATGCTACAAATACAGTTTGTTGAAAGAAATTTATGGGTCATCGGAACTTTGCAGAAAACTAGACATCGCTGCCGCTAGGCGCGGGTACTCGTCTAGTATTTTAATATGTGTTTTATAATATTTTAATATATGGCAAATTTTCTTCTAAAAAAATTAGACAACATTCAAAAATCTAAACAAATATTACTCATAATTATCAATTAAAAACTCTTAACCATCAAATTGTCTTCCAAAAAATATTTAAGTAAAAAAAACATCAATTAGTTGTGATATCCTCAGATAATGAGCTTGAATCTCATCTATGACTTCTTTCAAAATTGCCCCATCCATCTTTTTGTTAACTCGTAAGAATGGACAGCATTCTGAACCGACTTTCTCAGTAGTTCAACCAATTGAAACGATTTTGAAAATCACGTTATAGTTTTTATTTCTCATTTCAAAAACTATATAAAAAGTAAACGCCGTCAAATATTTAGAATATATTGTCAATAAAAATTAACTACGCCTGTCTAACTTATTTGTTTCTATCTAAATAAGTTTTGCAAAAACACTTACCCATATTTTATCACGATATAAGACTACCTAAATAAACTTTTTTGATAAATTGATGGTACTATTGTCAATAAAAATTAACTACGCATTTCTAACTTATTTGTTTCTATCTAAATAAATTTTACAAAAACACTTACCCATATTTTATCACGATATAAGACTACCTAAATAAACTTTTTTGATAAATTGATGGTACAAGAAAATAAATAAAAACATAATAACGTTTGGTTTTCAAAAATTCCCACGTGACAAATTGAAATATGTGCAAAAGCAAAAGTCCCTTTCCTACTTTTGCACCAATCAAATT
>OU343224.1:139475309-139560863 GCA_910596185.1 Chrysanthemum makinoi
TTCAAGTAGAATTAAGCCCATTAGTGTAATATATCTTGCATTTCATGTGTAAGTAAAATAATATTATTTGAGTCTTGCGCTCCCACGATCTGTATTTTGAACTTTGAAATTTTTTCATAAAAAACCCTCAAGCTCCGCCACTGAGTAGGATTGAAAGGGTTTTGAAGTTAATTAGTATTGTTTCTTCACTTCATTATTGCTACAGACACAGAATGCTAACTTTGAGATTTTTTTAGGATTGCTTATTTTATCTGACTTATTATTAAGCAATAAGCAGTATTGAGTGTTTGGATAATCCTAACTCTTAGATTGCTTTTTTGGGGGTAAAATAAGCAGTTATTAATAAGTTGGTAGGAACCTGTTTATGTGGGAAGAAATTGACTTCTTTGCTTAGTTTTAAGCTGATTATTCGCCTCTGCTTATAAGCAGGAAAAAAGCAATCCCACACCCTCCAATCCTCTATTATGACCTTTCATTGAAATGCTACCTGAATTTGTTTACAGCTTCAAATCGAATTAGGACTTTCAGTTACTGTCCAGTTATGTGATATGGTGCTATGATTAATTTGCACAAATTTGATCTAACTCCTTGTACTATATATGAAGCTGAGTTCGTGATTTATGTGACTTGTAGGAGTAAAAACTCAGGTGGCTACGCAAGTGTTGAAGCAACACCAAAGGTGGAAGCTCCTGTTGTTATTGTTACTGGAGCCTCAAGAGGCATCGGCAAAGCAGTTGCCCTAGCCTTAGGCAAAGCTGGTTGCAAGGTCAGAAAAAGAGTTTTAATCATTAATAAACTTTATTACACCCTAACTATTACAAATATCATCACTATGCTCGTTACATTGACAATATAAAACATGACTTTTTGTACAATATAAATGCGGAATTGTCTTCTTACGGTAGGCATGGATTACAATTAAAACCATTTATGCAGGGATTACAAGGGATGGTTTGTTGATGAGGATGAAGCTAGAGCAATGGCAGGAGGTCATTAATCTGAATCTCACTGGTGTATACTTAAGCACACAGGTTTTGTTCTTGCACTCTCAATTATTTGTAGCTATCATTGTTGAGTATTGTTTTTATTAAATTTTCTCTCTTTTCAGGCAGCTTGCAAGGTTATGATGAAATCCAAATTTGCTTAATGGGGTAAAAGACAGAACTATGTGGGTAAATAACAATGGTGATTGTGTTCCTTTTACAATAAGCAAAGTTTGGCATGATTTAAGAAATGATGATCAAGATACCATATGGAGTGAAATGGTCTGGTTCTCACATTGTATATCTAAGCATGCTTTTATCCTGTGGCTTGCAATCCTTGGTAGACTTGACACTCAAGATAGAGTTAGAAGATGGATGCCTAACTGTGATTTGAAATGCCCATTGTGCAAAGAATGCAGTGATAGTCATTCTCACCTATTCTTTGAATGCTCTTTTTCAAGGAAAGTCTGGAATAAGATTATCAATTTCTTGGATCAAGGTGATTTTAACTATGAGTGGGAAAGTATTGTTTTAAAGGTTTGTTCAATGAAGTGCAATAACAATATAGCAAGCATTGTTAGAAGATGGGTAGTGGCTGCTTGTGTATACCACATTTGGCAAGAGAGAAATAAAAGATTGTTCACTGATGTGCAGAGGGGATATGAGGAATTGGTACAGAATATTGTGACTGAGATAAGGTTCAAAATGACAGGTTTGAAAGTGAAAAAGTCCAAACAAGTACAAGATATGGCAAGGAAATGGAAAGTACATATGAATATCCAAACCAATCAGGAAAACATTATTGATAAAGATAGCCTGCAGATATAGCAATCTGTCTGTAAAGTGGTTACTTGAGAGGAGTATAAAAAGTTGTTAGAATTACAAAGAGGGGAGCATGATTCTGAGTATGAGTCTGGAAATTTGCTGTTCATCTGGTTCTGATTGATTTATCAGTACAGATGATCTAATCAAGTCATTACAATGGGCAGAAGTCTTGTACCTTGGAGTTCTAACTGGTTAGTCATTTCCTATGATATCTTCTTGTTTGTGATAATTTGGCCTTGGGAGGAAATTATGCAGGCTTGATTAGTTTCATAGGGGGTCTAATTGGTCTGAATGTACCATAAAGTAGATTCGCCCATTGTGAAGGGTAAATGGCTTTGGAGGATGGTATATGATGGGTGGAATAGAGAGGAATGAAAGATGATCCTTCTTGGTCCACCCAATATACCATCATAGGAGGAAAGGGTGGTCATCATGGGGGGAGAGTGTTTCCTTGCAGCTGAAGCCTTTCTTAGAGAAGGAAATGTAGGCTGTTAAGGAAGAGCCCTTCCATGGATGGGTCAGGGTTCCTAGTGAAGCCACACTCTTCTTACATCTTGCTATTGTGGGTGATGGTTGAATGGCTTGATGTAGAAGTGATGTGGAAATGTAGCTAGATGGTTGGTGCAAACATGGTGATAGTATTTCTGTGCTGGCATGGATTTGATTACAATGCAGCATGGTATTTTGAGCATTACTGAAAGTGCTATGAGTGGTATCTCTGGTTTGTGTATTATCAGTCATAAGGATCTAAATCAAGTTTGACTTGATGTTTGTTAGTTGATGTTGTTTCTAGTTGTATTCAGTTTAATGCATGGGATTTGGGATATGTCCAAATCTGTTTTTATTCCTTATGATGTAATTCATTGGAAGTAATATAAAGTTCACCATTTGCACCAAAAAAAAAAAAAAAAAGGTTATGATGAAAAAGAAAAAGGTAGTTTGGTCAAGTGTCTTTTAGTATCTCATTTCATTATTCTCTTTTCTTTACCTTTTCGAGTTTCACCAATTGTGTTATAACACCAACCCAATGGTAAACTTTTCAGGGAAGAATCATCAATATAGCATCTGTTGTTGGTCAAGTGGGCAATGTTGGCCAAGCGAATTACAGTGCTGCAAAAGCTGGAGTGATTGGATTTACCAAAACCGTTGCAAATGAGTACTCGAGTAGAGGCATAACTGTAAGTTTTTGTTGTTTCTTCATAAGCTTGAAGGTTGCAAATTGGGCAGGTTGGGTAACCCGTTCTTCTATAAAGCAATTTGGGAGGTTTTTTTATAAATCTAAGATCAATTGGGCGATGACCCATTAATTTCTAGCCAAACTTTATCCTTTTGATCTTTTGGAGTTATGATACAATCCAAATCGACCTAGTTTTTGGTAATGTGCTGAAATTGTCACCCTCGGGAATTGTTGTAAATGTTTCTTTCTCTGTTACAGGCGAATGCTATTGCCCCAGGATTTATTGCATCTGATATGACTGCTAAGCTCGGTGAAGACATTGAGAAACAGATCTTGAAGACAATCCCCTTGGGTGAGTTTTTTCTTTCTTGTTTTTTCATTTCTCTCCTGATTTTTCGCATCCTTGACAATTGCTAAATTGTTAATGGCATTATTGAAAATCCTTAAAATTATTAATGGCATTGTTGACATTTAATCAATAGTCAAACATTTTCAACTATGTGTAAAGTCAAACGCAACAATCTATTTCTTGGGTGGGGAACACTTATTTTCTGTCTTTCGTGCTGTAACTGTTAGAACTAGTGTAAATGAAGACTTCTTTTTGTATACTTGACAGAGAAATTGACTCTTTTTTTATGTATTTTATAGGGAGGTATGGCAAACTCTTGTTGAATTCTTGGCTCTCAATCCCGCATCTAGCTACATGACTGGACAGGTTCTTATTAATCCCAATTATTTGAATATATGTCAACTTTATATTCATTGTGTGTGACAAAATCTCAAACATGAGTACGCGGCGATGGTCCCATTTTAACTGGATGACATGATTTCACCGTATTTTGAAAAAGTAAACAAGTTACGGCATCTTTAAACTCACATTCATGTCTTGTAGGTGCTTACCATTGATGGAGGAATGGTGATGTGAGATCTCAGAGCTGACCAAAGTTTTTAATGAACCAAAAGTGTATGGAGGCACGGATTTTGCCATGAGATAGCTACAGAATAAGTAGGTACCTTATTAAGTATTTGTAGAGTTCTCAAACTTATCGATTAAACCAAAACAAAGGTGTTTGCATTTCAAATGTTATTGAGGTTTTTTGGTTGATTTGATTTATGGAAAGTATGGTTGCATGTAGTATTGTAGTTGATTAATCAGTTGGAGATTGGTTAAGCATGTTGTAGCCATTTGGAATTTGCTTCTCTGTTCAACATATGGCTGCTTAATACTAGTAAAGTAGGAAAGATATCTGACACAATTTTGCTTTTTAACTGATATGCATCATCTTTTACATATTGTGTAGAACTGTAGATACTTATCAAACAAAACATTCAACATAATACTGGTTATACCAGTATGTAAGGATTTTGATAAAATCTTAAATCTGGACTATGTCGTGATGGGTAAATATGTCCCTCTTCGAACAACAACAACACGATAAAAACACTAGCATTATATGTTCGGAATGGGCTGATGGTAGAATGAATAATGCCTAAAGAATTCGCTATAGCAGCTAAACAATCACTAGTAATTCTTAAAGCAATCTTGCAAAAACAATGCTGATATCTTATTTCTAAATGAAGTAGAATTGCAGGCAGATAGACACTTAACAAGATTGTAGTACATATAAATTAACCAAAAGCATGATCCATGGCATTAAGCTATCGACTTCGAACTCCATAAGTGGGCACCAACTTCTTCTATTGTTCCAAGGTCTTTCTTTATCACTAGTTGAAGAGAGTAGTGTTCTACTTCTTCAACCAATGCTCTTACTTCTAATAATCCCTTTTGGCATTTCTTTATCTTCAATATACAACAAATAAACATACATATAAATATCCAATAATTAATGAAATAATTTGCATCATAAAAGACCATATGTTATATGGTAGATGCTTAGATATTAATTAAGAAAACAAAAAGAAAAATTATATTGGTTATGTATTTAACTTCCTTTAAAATATTAATATGTTACCAATTGTTGTTCAAATTCAAATTTTGGTATGATTAAGAATTAACAAGTGTGTTAGTACTACAAAAGAGAAAAACAAATACTACGACTCAAACTTTTCAAACGTTAACTGCTGTAAACAAAGTATGATTAACGATTGTTTGATACATGATGTATCATGGTTCGAAAATGATCTTTCACAATAGAAATGAACATGTACAGTGCACAGCAGAACCACCACTTGTTACAATGTGCAACGGCTATTAAGACAGCATGCCGCTTGATTGTATCACCAGATCTTAAGGAAATTGTCAAAAACTGGTTGCAGCTCAGCTAGAAAACAATATTATTGTTGAAATGCTGAGTAGGTAAATTGTTTCAAGAAATGCGATTTTGTACCACTTCACACCACTAGTATGTTGGATATTTTAGTGTAATTGGATTAACTTGTTTGACCAATTTTATCATGATAATACATCATTTAGGTTTGGAGGTGCGGAGTGCACATCTACTTGAGTTTATTATGATCTTAGGGGCGAAGCCCCTAAGGGACGGGGGTCCGGGGGCAGCGCCCCTAGTAGCAGGGTCCAAGTTGCTATGTAAAAATTGCTGCTGAAGTTGTGTTTCTGCCGAATTCAATGGATTCTGCTGAAGTTGTATTTCTGCTGAAATGCAATGGATTCTGCTGAAGTCATTGATTCTGCTGAAGTGTTGTTCCTCAGATTAATTTTCGGAAATTGAGGGACAAAACTTGACAACTTGGAAACCCTAAAACTGCCATTGGCAGTTATCCCGTAACATGTTATATACGGTTTGTTTGGTCATTATCAAAATAACGGTTCAATATATCTCATACACAAACATACAGAAAATTCTCAACTCTGAATTGTATCCGATTGAATAATTTGGTAGAACCGCCAAATTGATTCGATCTGAAAGTGTTCACACGCCTTTCAGAGATTAAGCATATCCGTTGGTGTTCTTTATTGCGGTATATCCCCTACATAGTATGCATCTGTTTTCTCATGTTAATATAAACAAAACTGCAACATGGTAATACAAAAAGTTATTAGGCAATTCCGCCCAAATACTACAAATGAACTTTGAAAGCCTAATTCACATAACTGGAACACTAGCATTCGTATTATTACTCGCTACACTTTCTCTTTAAGACTTCAAATACAATTAGACAGAAAAGCCCCTTGAAGAGGATTCGGCTTCCAGATACTTACACATCCTCTCCATCACCTCCCTACCTTTGGCACTGTTGTGCTGGAACTTCTCGACACATTTCTGCTCTATTTTCTCCGCCATGGTTGCCAGTGTCTTTAACGGCTTAATCCTTATGCTCGTTTCCTGTCTGCAAATGGTCCACTCATTCGGCTTGTCCGGGTGTGGATCATACCTGATTTTCTCCTCAACCTCCACGTATTTCTGTAGACTCATGTTCCTGGTGGCAAGCTGCATTGATCGAGTTTTGGCATCAACCATGGTTGATTCGACACAGTGGCAGATATCTTGACCCACAATCTTACGGAGGAACCATGGTCCAGGAGCATGGATGGTAATAGCACGGGTGGTGTAGAGCTTGCCCTCTTCAGGATCGAGCTTGTGGTTCAAGGTGTCGACTTCTAAGATGTGGGATAAGGTGCGTTTGTTCTCTGGGTCAGCAAACTTGCGCCAAGATGCTGATGTGACTCGCTCCCATGGGTGCTTGTAAATGTGCTCTTGTGAGTATGCTCTTACCATTGTGCAGTTTTATTTGCTTGTTTTGACCTGATGGATCTATAAGACATCAAAAAGTGCCCAAAGTAACTTCCATACAGAGTTTCTATATTTTAACAATGCAATAAAATGAAGGGCACATAATATAGCAGAAGGTCAAAAACCGGATGTCAAAAATAAAGCATTAAAAAAATACCCTAAACAACGGCTGCTAAAGACACTACAAGAAAGAAGCCATTTGGTGACATGTTTAGCGACTCGAGAAATTATGTGGCAAATTTGCGACCCTAGTAGCGACATGTTTAGTGACTTACACGCCTTCTAAGTCAACAAAAATGTCACAAAAAAGACGATGTCACCAATCAAGTCATTGAATGTGTCGCTAGTTTGTGACATATAAAAGGTACATCGCCATTAGCGTCACAACAATTGCAACTTCTTGCAACATGTTGTTACTTATGTCTCTAATTTTGCGATGCCTTTAAAGAAGTCGCTAAACGTGCCGCTAGCTTATGACATTCTAAAAACCCATCGCTACTAGTGGCGCATAATTATAACTTCTTGCAACATGTCAATAACCATGTCTCTAATTTTGTGACTCCCTAAAGCAAGTTGCTATTAACATCGCTAATTACAACATGCTATTACCATAATCGGTATATTTTTAACAAGATGTATAATTAGCGAACAATTGATTTAGTTATAGCAAAGTATATATAAAATATTTTTAACAAGATGTATTTGTTTATTGCCTTGCATATATCTATAAACTAATAAGTATGTAAAATTTTTAATAAAAAAAATAATTACGGAGTATAACATAAGCTTTTTATATTTCTTATATACACACCCATCTCCGCCAATTCCCCCAAATTGCCCCAATTCCCATCTCTGCTTTTGTAAAATTTAAGCTTTTTATATTTCTTATAACATAAAGCTTTTTATAATTGATTAAATAAAATCATAAAATATACCCAATTCCCCCATTTCCCAAATACCAAACATGTAAACCCACTCCGATTGAACTCCGCCATCATCTCCGCCATTATCCTCACCATTTTTTTTTTGATGTGTTTTGTATTTTGGTGTTGTGATTTGATTAATAACCGTTTTTTTCATATCAGGTTACTCCGCCATTATCTGTTTACCTCCGCCTTCACCGTTTTTGATCTCAGGTATGCATACTTCTCCATTTTTTATCGTTTAATTTGTATTTGAGATGAGCGTAGTTGTGTTTGATTATGAGTTGAATCTCTCAGTTATGATTGAGCCGTTCATCTTCGGTATACTGCGTGTATTTACTGTGTGTATTGTTTGTTGTTGATATTATCTTTATAATATGGTTTGTGATGTATCGGACCATTGTCGATGTGAATTTAGTTTGCGCGTTAATTTTCGGACATAAGGAGCTGTTATTGAAGTACTATTTAGATAGTTTGTAGCGGATTTTGTTGCTTTAGTTCGGTGTATGCGATTGTTTATGACCTATAAAGTCATTATTTTAGTAGTTTTACTGTGCATTGTTGATTTTAATTTTCATAATTTGATTTTGATGTATCGGACCGTTATCAGTGTGTGCGATTGATTTAAGCAAGGATATGTTAATGAGGTAGTATATTTGGATTTTAAGTATTCAAAGGTCAATGTTTGTTTTAGGTGCACTTTGTAGATTTTAGTCAGTTGGCTAGAAAACGAAGGAGAAATTGATTAGTTTGGCTATTTTAAGTATGTTGTTTAGTTTTTGGGTAAATTGCGTGTGTTTTTTATGCATGCTTGTGATTGCACTGGTAGATAATGTATTTGGCTATTTACTAGATTATTTAAGCGTATGTGTATTTTATGTAGAGTTTGTGAATTTTGGTTAGCTAGTTAGTTCCAGAAATGGTATGGAAATATGTTTACTTTTCGCTACTATAAGTTGTGCCAGTTTGTAAGTTTTTAAGAGTGTGTGTGTATGTGTTATGGATGATTGTGATTGTACTGATAGTTTTTGTATATAGGTAACTGTGCTTATGCTTATTTAAGGTAAATTGGGAAATTATAGATGATCCGTTCAGAAAATGGATCAAAATGGAGTAGTTTCCCCTGTTTGTAGATATTTTAGTGTTTGAATAAGCTTTATGAGCAGTTGTTTTAAACTCCTATATGGTGGATGCTACTAATGGATCATGTTTTGCGGTAGATATTTAATTGAAATGGTAACTGATTTTTTGGAAATTGATTAGGTTTGATTTTGAGATTCATATCATGAGACAGTTTTTATAGCATGGAGTGTTAATGCAACTAGAGGTCTAGAGTTACATAGTTCTTCGAGACTAGTTGGGGAAATACGAGTCAACTGCTAAGGGATGTAATCTTAGCAAACTAACACATATTTTAGACCTTTTATGGGTTATACCAAGTTAGTTATGGTTCTGGTATGTGTTTTAGTTTCAAGAACAGTTTAATGAAGTACAAATATATAAAGGAATAACTATCTTTGTAGGTATATCGTAACATTGACACATTACATGATTACCTTTTTTGACACTTCTTTGATTCACAGTTGTTATGTGTAGACTTGCGTTTTTACCCTGTACATGGATTCTTGCTTTTGAAGTACTTATTTTGCATTCTAATACTTTACATAAATCCGATGTTTACAGTTATTGATACCAATTTTGTCTCATCCTTCTAAGTACTGCTGCTATTTAACATTGCGTGCGATTGCATATATAGCTACTGTTCCATAGAATGCAACTCATCATTGCACCTATTTTAGTTTTTCCTAAAGTACTCAGATGGCTGCTTTGAAGGCATATATGACACTAATATGCAGGAGGGTGATGAGCAGTCAAGCAATGAAGATAGACGTATCACCATAAGAGTTCAGGGAAAAGCGTAAGTGTAAAATACTTATAAGTCTTTAAATGTATTTCCGTGCATATGACTTACTATGAATCCTTCCTTTTTTGTAGTTATATTCCTTCTCATATCGTGACGTGTAGCATCACAAGCATTAGGGATGCGCGGTTCACAGGAGCATGAGGTATGTGGACTAGCGTTCCACAAGAAGATAGAAATATTTGGTTTGACGCTTTCAAGGTACTAAAATTTTGCACATCTCTGTTGCGAAGTATAGTCTTATGAATGATGGCTAACTGATCATTGCACCTTATAAGTTCACTCATTTGTTTATATACCAAAGTTGTCTTTGGTGTGGGCCTAAAGGTACTATATATTTTCTTGATACCACTGTAATGTAAACCATGTAAAGGAAGTTTTGTGTTGGAACATGGTTTACATTACGAGTGTAGCTATCCTTGACATTTGCTTAGTTTTAAAACTTTTAGTGTGTTTTGAAAATATTTCAAATTGCAACTGAGATAAGTATTTCACATAGAGCAACATATTCTCATTTAAAAAATACACGAGAAGATGTCCTTGATGGGTTTGGTTTAATCAGAAATACCATATGATAATTCATTAGTAGATATCAACATGTCTGCTTATTCAGAAGATGTACCTGCTGTAAAAGATTTAAGAGACTAGATGATTACAAAAATAGATGATTACAGAAATATAAGATTCAGAGACTAGGTGATTTGTTAGGGCTAATTTGATCTTTCGAATATTTCACTTTATCTTCCAAAGTTCTTTTTATTCTTCTCTTTTGCAAATACTTGCTTGGACAATGGAACAGGTTAAATGGGCCGAACGGGTCAAAAAGTTTGAAGTCACCCAACTTTTCTGTAAGATGTTGATTGCTACATATTAGTTACAGTTTTGTTTTCTTTTTTAACAGGCTAAACAAAAGTGGGCATGAAGATGAAGTTCGGTGTCTGTTCAAGATAATTGGAGCAAAGAGCTTGCGGAACTTTATGTCTAAGGCAAGGAAGAAACAAACAGAGAAGCCGGAGTTTATGCATATCAGTCATTGGCAAACACTCTGTAAAAAGTGAAATAGGTAAGTTTCACCAACTTTTTACTTTTTCTCGCCCGGTACTTTTTCTTTTATTATTTTTATAACTTATTGGGTACATATTCTTTGCACTAAGTTGTAGAAGAAGTGTATGTGTGTGCGCGCGCGCGTACATCTGAAACCTTTTTTTTTGGGTAATCGAATCTGCACATTTTTTGTAACTTATTGGGTAGTTATTCCTAGTTTTGTGCAGTTGCATTTAGACTAACTTGTGTTTGGTTACGTGTTCTATGTAGGAAGGATATAATGAGAAATATGGTGTAGATGACGCTCTTCATGCTCAGTCTGGTAATATGTCCAACACATATCGAAGATGGACAGATCATGTTGGCGTGAAGAATGGGAGTTATTTCGGTTTTGGATCTGGGGTTGATGGATTCATGCTCCAAGGTGATGATGATGAAGAGGATTTCAATACTGGATATAATGAGGACTTTCATGTTCAAGAAATGGTACAGCAGCACGAAGTTGAAAAAGATACCATAAGAGATGAGTTGGACAGCTTCAAACTTGCTTAAGAAGGACAATCAAGAAAAATAGATGAGCTTCTGGAATCTCAAGTATCATATGAGCGAAACCTGAAAAAATTTGTTGCTTAGGAAGTGTCAAAGGCAGTTGCTCAAGATGTGGGAAAGATTGTTGCTCAAGAAATTGCAAAGTCTAATTGCAAAGACATTTAAAACTCTCTTGAATAAGGTGTTCAACATACTTAATACTCCGTATGATAACTAGTTGATATGCTTGATGTTTGAGCTTTTTAGTATACTTTAGATGATAACATTTCATTCTTTTTTATGATAACTAGTTTGCATGTTGTTGATGTTTTATGTGATATGGTAAAATCGTATTCGGTATCTTCGAATGGTCTTGTTATATATAATAATAGTGTATTGTTTGGTTTTAAGGACAACTAAATAAGCTAAAAATTAGCAGGTGAGCATGAGCATAGCGTAGCACTTGAGCATAAGCTAAAATAAGCGACGTAAATAGCGATGTGCTGTTGCTAATTATAGCTAAAGTTAGCGACCCAAATAGCGATGTGATGTAGCTAATTATAGCAACATGGGTAGCGATATCAACAACGACCCAGGCAACGAATCAACAGCGACCCGGGTAATGACCCAAATTGCGACATGTACACAAGTAGCGACTTAAGTAAGGACATATAAATAGACGTCACTAGTTAATATAGCGTCACGTGAAGAGAAGTCGCTACAAGTGGCTCTACAAATAACGACCCAATTAAGGACACATAAAGAGATGTCGCTAGTTAATATAGCGACAAGCGAAAAAAAGTCGCTACATGTGTCTCTACGTATAGCGACATATCTTTGATGTCACAAAATTCTGCGACTCATTTACAGCGACTCTTTTTACTATGTCACTTAACGCGTCGCTTTGGTCAAATGTGACGCTAACGGCGTCACTAAACATGTCACTAAAAGGCTATTTTTTTGTAGTGAGAGGCTAGTAAAAAACCAAATGCAGATAAAACTGTGTACACTTGCTGTTCTTTTACAAACGGCATGCTCATGAAGACTGTTGAATGACCATGACATTAACATCAACATCAACATCACCATCACCATCACCATCACCATCACACGTAGATGTATGAATGGCGTAATGCATGTCTAATAGAACTAAGGCAATTGACCTGATTAAAACAACTCAAGATACCATGAATGCCCATAGTTTCACAGAAAACTAATAGTGGAACATATCTAAAAATTTGATTCCAACTAATTCAGTAACATCTCACGACAGTCAAAATGTTAAAATGCAGACCCGTAATTTATATTCAAAGCTCTACTATCCATACATATCTTTTAAGTGATAGACACATTGCTAACTGAATCCTAAATACACACAGGTGTATAGACATATTTGTTATCACTATATCTACGTGGCAGCTTAGTATCCATAGAACTGCACTGATCTAGCATAAGCTTCTTTACCAAGGCGGCAAGGCATATACACATTTATAACTTAAACCATTCTATAAGTTGAAAGTAAAAAATTCGATATTAATGTCAAACACAAAGATTGTCCTGCAGTTGGTATAAATTTCCTTCTAAACCACCAATGAGCTACACATCTTCCGTCCAACCAGAATACTAATGATATAACCAGATAAGAAGCTTGATGCAATCACTTGAAGGAAACATGGAAACTCCAAAATCAGGATATAACAAAATTATAAAAGGACGATGGCATATCTTGCCTAATTAGTCATATCTGATCTCCTACAACGGTGAGTAGCTATGCTTATAGCTTTATATCATAATTAAATTCCAATCAAAACGAAATGAACACCATTACTCAGTACATGATGCACGATATCATAGCTTGACATCACTGTTCCTACTTCCTATATACTCAGAATGCATGTTTTGTCTGGTCGCATTCCTTGTATGCTAATATGATGGAATCAGAGAACATAATCCAATTGGCGTCCAAAATTGAAAATTCTGACCATGGTACATTCATCAATGGCAAATTGCAATCTTCTAACATCTACCGATTTTGTCCCATAATTTGGCATGTAGAACATCTACAGTCATATTCTAGACTCTGTACAATAAATTGGACAAACATACCATCTTCATGAACTACACAACATTATTCCAACAGATCCATCCTCAATATAGACTCGAGCACCCTTTTGACCTATATACCATATTTACCTTTGCAAAATCACATTGCCTAATCTTTGAGCAAGAGACTTACGGGACTCTAAATTTACTAACTTAATTGAAAGGCCACACTGTTCATATGCAATTTAAAGAAATGTACCCGTGGAAGAGACTACCAAACGAAGTTTTAGCTTCAAATTACCAGAAACTTCAATAATAAAAATCCTCTTTACACGACAAACCATATAACAAAGTTTTGTAAATCACTATTTTACCAGTCGTCGACTTCTCTTCCTTCATACAACCTACGTCATTTAAGTTACTTGAGATCAGGTGCGGCTCCACACTGTCCTAACAGCTCAGGACGTAAATAAACATTAGAATAGTTACTCCCAACACATATCTGTATGAAACACAGATACATCAGAAACACCATAAACTGTAAATAATACTAACTTCCTATGATCATAGTACTCTAAGATCATTTATCACAATCTCATGAGCTTTGTACACCTAATCAACATCCAAAACCTGTATCCTATCTAAGTGCCCAGACAAAACATCTTAGCTATTTACTTGGGCCCCAAATAAATTCAAAGTTGTTACTATAGAAACCCGTACTCCCTTCATCCCAAACAAAACGACCACACATCAGTAACACATAGCATAAGAAAGTGTAATTATCAACTTCTATTAGCAAAATACAGTTTTATACTTTTACCTTTTGACCAAAAATAGATGCTTCGCAACAGTGATTTATATTAGAGGCAACACTTCAAACTCAATCAACTATAACTAAAATAGCAAGGTCGAAGATAATATTGTGACGAAAGGACAACTAATTTGAAAAATGAGTCTAACTACTTTATACTTATAACATGCTCTTACAACGTGCATACCAGTAACTAGACTATAATACCATAAACATAACAAATTCATCAAATTAACTTAAACACCAAGTAATCGTTATGCATCACCAATAAACAGTGCAAACCTACTATTCACCAAAATAGTAGCTAGCGCAAAATAAATCAATTAATTAGTTAATTACAAAAGTAGATCACCGTCAATTCAAAACAAAAATAATCATGAATCTTTTAACAGAGATGAGATGGTCGTTGGAATCAATTTGAAGCGCACATTTTATCTGTTTACATTTACATCTTCTGTTAAGCAATATGATTAATTTCCCCATGTTTCGACAAGAAAGACATCTGGGCCATATATTCCACACCAAATGCAAAAAATTAGCCAAACACACACATATCCCAATCTTTGAGCCTTGAGATTCATAACTCTTGTTATACTAGCTATTAACAACTTGTTCATTTTCAAAGAAAAGGTGTCAGTAAAGGACACTATCAAACTAAACTCTAGCTTCAAACTAGCAGAAGTTAGAAATTTTTTTTACACCACAGGCCACATACCAAAGTTTTGTAAATTCCTAAGGTGCCACGCATCTTTTTCTCCTCCTTTGTACAACCTGTGAATATTAAAAATACCTTGAAGGTGTACCTCCACGAACACTAATACTCAGCACATAATTAACATCCAAGTATGCTAATAAGATCATCTTCAAACACTTAAGCATTGTTTGTTTTTCTTAAAAGCACTTTTGTCGGAAGAGGAAATGAAATAAGTGCGTTTGTTTGTCTACAGGCGGGAAGAGGAAGTGAAAGAAGGGTGCTTGTTCATTTTTAGAAATTTTGTAGATTTGTTTTTTGACTGATTATCACTTGTTGTATCTTAAATACCCCATAAAATCCATCTCTTGTCTCTCGCAGACGAAAAAACAAAACCGCAACCTAAGATGATACAGATTCTATGACATCCACCAAGTATCAATCGCCCTCTCTAATTGCCCCTAACAAAACATCCACCAAAGATGACCCAAAAAAACCCATTGCTATTATAAAAACTCAAACATAAGATTTATTTGCAATACGACATTGTGACCAAATGTATCGAAACTTAAACATCAAATACATAAAAACATAGCGAGGTCGAAATTAACTTTGGGGAGGAAGAATCACTCTCTAATTTAAAAGGAGACTTTATACTTAGGCTTAGCATATTCTAGAACGTGCTAACAACTACACTAAAATAATAACAATCAATCTAACTTATTATTATACAACAAGAAAGAAATGATTATCCATCATCACCAATACACTTTACAAACCCTATAAAGCAAAAATAAATAAATCAATCAATCAATCACCTAACTAACAAATTTTTATAACAAAAATGATCAGATTGATTGATGAATAAATTAACAGAATATTCACATTTAACGGAATAAACAAGATAAATACAAATTAAGAATATGTGTAGAAGAAATCAACATGCAAACTCTTTTGCCATCATTGTCTATCAAGGGTACAAAGAAATTAAGAATATGTGTAGAAGAGACCCCTAAACCAGAATAATACTCTAGCATTACAATTTAATGAAGAAGAAAAAAAAAATATACCATTCTAATTCACATGTCTAGTAAAACTCAAATCAAGGAAACTGGAAAGACCCTCCGATTTCGTTAGCACCATCAGGTGGATGTATAGCAACCACAAGCAGCGAAATCGTGATTGCAATCAGCCCAGCCCAAACAAAAACAATCGTCGGTGTCCTTCCTCTTCGTCCCATGAGCCCTTTCGCGAAAGGATACAAATGAGCCAACACCCAAAAGCTGAAAAACACCCCACCCAACAGCCGGCTCCACTGCGGTATTGCACTGTAGATAGTCCTACTCACCCCGACCGCTATAGCGATAAGATTTACCATCATAATCACAATTGGTGGTATCATCAAGGATGACCATTTGATGATATAAAGATCAGCAAACTCGTCATCGTTATCGTCACCACCTGACTTTGAAGTTAAAGTAAACGAGATCTCAATTCCTGCCACCACTTTTAGAAGACCTTGAAGAACCGCAGCAAGATGAGCACTCGTACCTCCAATGAGCCAAAACTGTTCATTTCTCCACCATTCTTCTAACTCAACACCAGACCATTTAATCTCAAGAATAGCAAGCATGCAGAGTGATACTGTAATGCCAAGAAGGTATGCAAGGAAGGTTACATCGAGGCTCTGAACAATGAATTGACCGGTGAAGAGTGAAAGGGCCGGGAGAAAGCAGTACACGATTAAGAAAACGGAGGTGAACGGGTAAATCCCGACATTTAGGTAAGCAACTCTCTGAAGGAACTTCATTTTTGAGCTTGCTAAAAGTGCGTTATTTTTCGAGAAAAAGATTTCAACTGAACCAGTTGCCCACCTGAGCACCTGGTGAAGCCGGTCAGTGAGATTAATTGGGGCAGTCCCACGGAAGGCATCTCGTTTGGTCACACAATAAATCGACCTCCAACCCCTGTTGTGCATACGGTATCCCGTTACCACATCTTCGGTCACTGATCCATAAATCCATCCAACTCGGTTTCCCCATTCAGTTTTGTCTTCATACCAACATGAGATCACACTGATTGCTTCAGCAACAGTAGATGCATCAAGAAGCTCTCTAGGAATGGTGAGTGCACCGGGTGGTCGACCGTTTTTAACCGCAGGGTGGTCTGCAAGTGGCCGGCCTTGAAAATCTGCTATTGGGATTGTATCAATAAACAAGCTCGAATTACCAAACTTCTTAGGGAATGAGTATAGATCCATTTCATCATCCGAGTCTCCGCTCCTCAAAGCCCGGTTATCATCAGGTGCAGAAGAAACTGAGCTTTTCTTGCGCTTACCAAAACAACAACTGCAACCCGTCTCGTAGTCTTTGGATCGAGGCGGGTCGAACCCATAAAGTGCAGTTCTGCGAAATAAGGTCCCAGTCCCAACATAAACTGGACCTTGAAGACCATCAAGAGCCCGCATGTTTCCATCAAAGAAAACCGTGTTGTGATTAGCATAACGATCAGACGGGTCAATCCCTTCAAACCTCTGCGGGAACTGCACGAAACATATGCGATCACCACCTCGGTCCATCATGAAGCACATTCCTTCTCTTATGGCCTCAGAGTTGTAAATATAATGATCACAGTCAAGGTTGAGCATGAATGGCCCGTTTGACATAATGGCTGAGGCTCTAACAAGTGCATTCATGGCTCCAGCTTTCTTGTTATGGTCATAACCGTGGCGTTTTTCACGTGAAACATATACAAGAAGGGGAAGTCGAATATCGACTTCAGTAAAATCAAAGGGATTCGCCTCATCATCTGTGCCGTGTAGTGGATCATCACTAGGTGGTTTCAGCATCACCTGCAAGTTACAGAGCAAGCATTAATATCAATCACCTGCTATTTGGAACCAAGTAGACAGAAACAGGTTTACATCAAACGGGTCATTTCAGTAAGCGTCAATAGGGGTAGCTTACGTCGACCCAAAAGACAGTGTTTCAAACTATCAATTGTTTATTAGATAGTGTGTCAAACATGATTTTTTTTTTTTTTTATTAATCCATTATTTTTGTAATAATCTAATTTAATGAACTTTGAGCAATTTTAAACCGAGCCCGTTCATATGAAAATTGATAAGAACAGCCGCCCAGTCAAACACAATAGTCTCAATCTAAAAATTGAAATAAATATCACAAAAAATACAATTTCATTATAACTAACCTGTATGATGCCAGCATGATCACCTTTCGAGTGTTCAGGGGACGGTATCATCCAGGTACCAGGCCAATGAGTAGCATCAGCCATCCACGTTGCTTTTGGGATCTTCACGGGTTGCAAAAGTTCATCACCTGCAGTCTCCTTTTGAAGCTTCATAGCTTTAATTTCTTCCCGAGCATTATAAGCATCAGAACGTCTCCTAATCGAATCAGGAAGCCCATTAATCCGAACCTTAAACTCATCATATTCACGCTTAACACGTCTCCGATCCTTAACAAAATCCTGTCTCACCCCCTTGTTCTTAAACGGATCCTTTTTCAAACTAAAGTATGATTCAGGATTTCTAGGCTCAATTTTATGTTTACGACAAAACGGCACCCACAAATTAGCAAAACTTGCTGCTTCTGCCATTGCTTCAAAGGTTAAAAGAGCACCGCCATCATCAGAAACATAACAAGACAGCTTATCAACAGGGTAATCAGCAGCAAGAATTGACAAAATGGTGTTTGCGGTGACCAAAGGTGGTTCCTTTTCTGGATCTGCCGTAGAAACAAAGACATCAACACCCGGAAGATCTGATTTCCCAGACGGGTTTTGTGGACTTGGGGTTTCAAACTTTTCTTTCAACACACTGAGGTCGGTTGCACGGTTAACGGGTGCGAGTTTAGGAAGTTGGTCCAGTATCCAAGAAAATGCAAACCAGACTTCGCATATAATTGACATATACCAGAGCCATATTGCATCTTCATTAGGGTGAGTAATTCTCCAATGAAGAAATAGTCCAAGAACCACTAAACGAATCAAGGCAAAGAGCCTGCATACATGATATAGCAATTAGACATGGAAGTCGATCATAAAAACATAATTTCTGAAGTATACATGGAAAATTATATTGACCATGCCTAATATAAAGCAGCAGATGGCATACATTTACTGCATAACTATGGTAACAGAATATAAACGCTGCACAAAAAGGCAATATATAGTGCCTCAAAAGATGTAGACCATATCAATAAGTCAGTTCACAACAAAATACTAAAAATTAGGTTGCAATGTACATACCGATAAGGACTTATAATAGCAGCAGGTATCTTGAGTTTACGAGTAAGGGGCCTCCAAGGCTTATTAAGAAGCTCAAGTTGTTCAGCTCCAGTCACACCTGTTTTATTATCGTCACTTAAGTCTTCATCTTTTGGCCACAGAGCATTACCATAACCGTAAGTCCCCTTTGTCTCAAATAACCAACGGTTATGATCAAACTCCCCTGTTTGACTCCTAACAAGAGCTGATCTGTTAGTTGACTTCATTAAAGACAAGCGCCTATCCATCTTTGAGGACATCCTTCTCTCCATTTTAGAATTTTGAACATTTGACGGAAGAGATAAAGGCTGTCGAGGGTCAACACTGTTCTCAAAATCTGTTTGCTTATAAGGCTCTTTACATCCCGGGCATATCCCATCGCCAGTTTTAACAGCATCCATATAACAATCACGACAAATCTTGAAATCACATTCACAAGGGAGAATATCCACACCCCTTTCGTCACTCATAACAGTCCCATCACATCCAGGTACACTACACAAAGAACCTTTCGCACCAGCCATTTGAGGATGACTAGTTTCGGTATCAATAACTTTGTCCATCAAGTGGGCCCGCGTAGCACTATTGAACCCACCGGTAAAAATTGAATTCGAGACATATTGCTCTTCAACCCTCTGTGAAATCGAAGGATCCATTGGTTGGTTATCAGGTGTGGGAGGTATATGAACCGTATAGTTCGCAAACTCAGTACTTCCTATTTCGCTATCGAGATCTTCTCGTGAGTAGTTCACATATCGACCCGAACTAGTCCTCCTAGCAAACGTCACTTGTGGAGGTAACGCGCCCCTTCCCATTTGTAGCTCTAACGCTTTAGGCGATCTCGACGACATACTTCACTAAATCCTTCTTAACAAACCCGTAACCCAAATACTCCAAGAAATCGACAAATCACCTAAAACAAACAATACAGATCAATCAAAAGCCATAAAAAAGTATGTCACACCATACACCCCTCATACAAAAAGCGTAAAAAAATGATGAAAAACATAAAACACATGAAGAATCTTTACATCATCATCATCAAATAAATCAACCTTTAATCACATAAAAAGTCAAAAACAGCATAGTAACACTTGAAAAACTAACAAAAAAACCACAAATCATACTATGTGGGTGTTTGTTTAAGCTTATTTGTGAGCTTACGAGCTTATTTGATTTCGGCTTATATTTCATAAGCTCGAATTTTCTGGCTTACAACCTTATACAAGTTTATTATGTCATAATAAACTTATATACCCCTACAAGTCTCTAAAATAAGCGAGAAAATTTGGCTTAAGAAATATAAGCCGAAACCAAAGTAAGCCCACAAAAAGGCTTAAACGAACACCCCCTATCACTCTTTTCGGTTTCCAACCTTTTAGCCTAATAACCGCCACACAGACTCAAACCAGGTAAACCCGTATGGATATAAGCCGAAACCAAATAAGCTCGTAAGCCCACAAAAAGGCTTAAACAAACACTTAGCCTAATAATCCACGGGCCACACAGACTCAAACCAGGTAAAGCCCTATCAATATATAAGTAATAGTACAAGAAAAACTTTGAATAAAAGTACCTAATCATGAATATCATAGAGAGCATTAATCAACCCTCTCACTAAGCAAAGCAGATGAAGATGAAGAAAAAGTATAGACTACTACTAGTTCATATATAACACTAGATACAATCTACAAGAAACATTCAACTATTAAATAAATAAATAATCAAAGACAAAAAAGCCGCTCCTTAAAAGAAAAAAAAAATAACGTGTTAAGAAACATTCAAACCAAACACAATACATTTGGACATCGTCCATATAACAACTGTCATAAAACAAAATATTTAAATAAGTTGTCAAATAAATTCAAACACTAGTAGGGTTTCAAAGAGAGTGACATAAACCGGAACCAAGTCATATGAACGCCGGCACCGGTTGTACGGACATATGTGTGTGTGTTTTTTAGTGTGTGTGTGAGAGAGAGAAACATAAATGTTTTTATTTACCTTGTTTAAATGTTTTTTTTTTTTTTAAATGTTGGTAGATCTTGTTGTTGTCGGGATTATATCAAGTGCCGGAAGTACAAGTGAGTGTGTGTTTTTTTTAAGGTGTTTGTGTGTGAGAGAGAAGATTGTTGAGTAAGAAAATATTAATGGGGGAGTGTTTTTTGGGTGAACAAGTAGGGAGATGAGATGAACAAGGGTATTTTTGGAAATGATATTACGCGGATTCGTAATTTCATATATCACCCTACTTTTCATGATTAATTTCATATATACCCAAAGTGCAAGTATTGAATGCATAATATAGGGGTGAGCATTTGACCCGAACGGACCGGACCGACCGAATGACCGACCGGACCGAGACCGAACCGAACACATTCGGTCCGGTCCGCGGTCTCGGCTTTTGGGCTAATTCGGTCCTCGGTCCGGTCCGGACCAAAACTGACGAATTTGGCCTTGTTGGACCGGACCGACCGAAGGACCGACCGGACTGACACGGACCGACCACATTCGGTCCGGTCTCGGTCTAGGATTTTTGCCGAACTCGGGTGTCGGTCCGGTCCGGTCTTGGCCGGTCCGGTCCGGTTTTTAGACCGTGCACACCCCTAGCATAATGTACAATGTTTTTAATGCATGTTTGGGTATATATGAAATTTCCAACTAAAAGGAGGGGAAATATGAAATTGCCCCTTCGGAAGTGGATCAGTCGGGATAATTTGACTCAAGTTAGAGTATTTTCGAGATTAAAATCAAATGTCAATATTAAAAGTTAAACCATGTTATTTTCATCTTTTATTTTTATTCTAATTGTCACTTTAGTCAAGTTTATTTTTTTTAATTTTATCGGTGATATCTTGCTTTTGATATTTATGTTTGAGATTTTAAGTTGGTAATAAATAACTTATCTTAAGAGGAAATCTTTTATATAAAAATGAAAAAAGAACAAAAAATCGTAGTTATAAATATTTGAGAAATCTTTTTATAATCAAATAAAATCCAGAAAATTTTATTTTACATTTGTTTATTTATTTATTTATTTTTACTAGAAAATGAAAAGTGTAATATGACTAATATCAGTAGTTATAAATATTTATTTTTACTAGAAAATGAAAAAAGAACATTCTACTCAGCAATAATTGTTATTGGTACTCGAACAGATTACACAAATTTTTTGAGTTTAAACAGGCACGCTTGTAAATGGAAGGCTTTGTGAATGTAAGTAAGCAAAAGATGACTGAGAATATTAACAATATGGGTCAAAACAATATGGTGAACAAAAATGTAGGGAATAAGAAATATGTGTATAAACCAAAGGCTAAAAATGGGACTGTTCCTGAGACAAATAAAAAAGAGAATAGTATACTAAAAGAGAAGCCAAAAGAGAGCAGTTCTAAGCATCTGGATGAGCTGGAACAAAATGAAGTGAATGGCAGTCAAGAAATGGATGGAAAAAAATGAGTGGAAGGCCAGTAATGAAATTATGGAAGGTGTGAAAACTAGAAACAAATTTGCTAGTTTGCAAGAAGAATATAATGTTGAATTCCCTCCCATTCCTACTTCACAAAACCAATATGTTGTATTGATTGAAGAATATAAGAGAAGGCCTGATATATTTCTATTTTGGAAGAAGGAGGAAATTCTTGTTGATAAGATTGTTACCAATAAAAAATATACCTACTATTGAGGAAACAAAGATATGGTCACTTAGAATGTTTGAGATCTACAAGGAATGATGGGAAGCTAAATGGAAAACTGAGTGCCCTTTTATAGGGAATTTTCAAAAATGAATTTTGAAGTGAATTGGTCACTGTTGTATGTGTGCTTGTTGCTTGTATGCTGGTTTTCGAATAGCATGTCGTATGTTTAGTTTAGCTCCAATTTCAGTTGCTATGGTATGTCACTAGCAAATGATTTGGATGCTTATCATGTATCTTGTTTTTTAGATAATATATATTCACCGTTGCACCCAAAAAAATAATTGTTATTGGTGCATGTGAGTTATATAACGCCAAAAATACCTCACTCACTCACAAAACAAAAAATAATAATAAGAGAAAACCCAACAACACTTGTGGTTTCACCTACGAAGGGGCGAATGGCGCCATTTTGATGTGTGGACCGGTGCAAGATAGCGCAACCGTTGGTGCCAAAAAAAAAACCAACAACGTGTTGTTGGTCAAGCACACCATGCTCTCTAATAGTAATTAAACTTTTCTTGTTTTCAGAGTTTTAAGAAGACCATAATCTGATCATTTTTGTAACACCCCGACTTTTATATGTTTCGGAAATAGAATTATATATTGCTATTAGAAAAGTAGAAAAGTCTTTATGTTTGTATTTTATAACGTGAGGACTTAAAATGCATAATGGTTAGCAAAAAGGACTATCGGTGCAAAAGGCTTAACGACAAGGACTTGCCGTTCTCAGCTCATGTTTCATGTAGGTAAATGAAGAAGGCGATGGGGCTTGTAGATAGCAAGTAGGAGTGCATTTTGAGAGATTAACGGCTACGCTCGGGTATAGGTTACGAGCGACTCATTCAAGCACTTTGATCTTTTTTATAATGCCCCACATGTCTTTTAAAGTCTAATATTAGTGTTAAAACATTGTATGGTTAGTTTCGAGTTGTTTTATTAGTCTACGAACAAGTAATGTAGTTATGGTCATACAAGGGGGTGTTTGGCATAAAGTCATTCTAGCCTAAAATGACCCATTTTTGTTACGTACGGGTTTTATCGAATAGTAAATGTTATGTACAATTTTCATGGAATAAATATATGCTTGGTTTTATGTTAAGAAATAAAATAAAAATTAGAGTTGGGCGTTACAAGTAAAAAAATAATAATTTAGAATTAGGCGTTACAATTTTCTCTTTATATTTTCAGAGAGATGAATAAATAAGAAAATAAAATCACAAACAAAATGAAATAATTAGAAGATTTTATCTCATACTGTGATAAATTGAGGGTTAATTTAAACATTAGATTTGATTGAATGAAGTAACATGTATAATCATCGACATTGATTTGGCCATATACTTTCTTTTCCGCCACACAAATTCTAATATAAGTAACATATCTTGAAAACTTGTAACTTATTTTGTTTATTTTTTAATAAATCATGCTATAAAATAATTTTTAAAAGTACTCACCAAAAATGGTTTTGTAAAGTAAGCCACAATATACGCTGGTTTTCATACGCAGACAAAAGCAACAGTAATACCGATAATACCCTCGTCAAACAAAGAAAAGATTTGAAATATTTTTGGATGGATAGAAAGAAAATAAATAGAAGAAAACAACGGGCAAAAAAAGCAATTGTAGTGTGGGCCAATCCCACGCGTTTAAAAATTTTTTGTTTTCCCATTTGATTATCGGCCGACCCGCCAGTATCTCGTTTTTCAATTGTCCTAACACTACAAGGTATGGGGTGTCATTTGTGAGTCGTTGGTATGCCAACCTTACCAGTCAACATATCAAACTTGTGCCAAATGCACTCTTTTGTGTTTTGAGCCACTCCACTAGCTCATGACAAATGCACCTTTTGTGTGTGTGTTTTTTTTATTGTGAGTGAGAAATATATTTGGTAAGGTATTTTGCGGGACCTACAGGTGATGTTAGTGGTGTGTTATGAGGGAGGGTTGTTTGAGTTATTTGTGTGTTATTGAGAGGTGTATGATGTAACGCTAATGTGACATACCAATAATGTGTTATTAGATCCTTGCATACCTTGTGCTCTAACCATAGTTTGTTGTATCATTCATTTTTATGATAACTAGTACAGTAATAACGATCTTTGAATTGAAGTAATTTATGATATATTACGCAAATCTTATGTAGTTAAACATGTCCTTGAAAAAGTCTTTTTACTAAGTTTCATTAGCATCTTTATTTTAATAGAAGATGTAAAGTGTGTCCAATTTGATATTTATATAGTTGATGTTTACTATATTTTAATAAACTATATACAGTAATATTTTAGCTGCCTAAGTTTACCCAATCGAGTCTAACTTTTCATGCATTCATACGAAACAAAAGATTTCCCCTTGTGAGGAATTGGTCATTCTAAACAAGATTGATAGTACCAACAGTTTTAGAGATGATTCAATTGCTAGATATTCTCTCGGTTTTAAATTAATAGTCCATATTTCTTTTTTAAGATGTCTTAAAAAAATTGTTCTGTTTTTATTTTTAGTAATAAATAGAGAATTTAGTGGAGGATATTCTATATGAGTGGTTGAAAATTGATTTCCCACTTTTATTAAACTTGGTGATTTTTTGTCTCCTGACAATAATTTTGAGACGGAGGGAGTACTAATCACTAGTTGGGCCCCACGGTAGCCTTACACAACATAGTAGAGAAGAAGAAAAAGAAATATGTGTCTCTATGTGAAGACAATGATTATAAGTTCATACCATTTGTTTTTTCAATATTTGGGGAGCTTGACACGGAGGCTTTGTGCTGCTAGCCACTCAAATAATGCTAAGAGTGGTGCCTTTATTTTTCACAGATTAAGTTTTTGTATTCAGAAAGGAGTGGAAGCCCAATTAGTGTCTCGGCTTCCCACCAACTTCTTGTAATATCCTTTTGGTTTTCTAATGAAGTGATGGTTTTATAAAATAATAATTATTGGATATGGGTTTCTCCCTTTCTCTTTTTCTTCCTTTGGAGAACTTGAGAAAGATGCAGTCACCTTACTTAAGCGGGTTCAAAAAAAAAAAAAAAAAAAAAAGAAAAAAAAATAATAATAATAATAATAATAACGGTTTAAGAAATATATAATTCTTACTAATTTCTCTCTTTTACTTTTTGCAGAATTACAGCTTTTATATTTTATTAATTAATTAATGTATTTTTTAAAGTTTGAAATATTAATTTGAACAAAAGATAATAATGTAATATGATAAACTCAATCAAACTTCCGTATCAATTTTTAATAATTGTCAATTAAATTTAAATATCATAAAAAGCAAACGTAAACTATATTAACTTGAAACGGAGGGAGTAATGATTAGGTATACAGTAGAAACTTTATAAATTAATACTCGATTATTTAATAAACTCTCTAAGATAATATTTTTTGCCGGTCCCGACTCGGGGATAGGGTGCTAAATTAATAATTCGCTAAAATTATAAGATAATACATTTTTGATAATTTCTTTAGACCCCATATAAAATATAAATTAATAATTTCTTATATATAGCATATTACATGAATGATTTATGAAGGTTTCTTGAAAAATGACTCAATTGTCTTTTGTTTTTTGTTGAAATCAATTTTCCCTTGAATCTCGTCTCTAATTTTCCTTAGCATGGTAAGAACTTCTGATGTTGTTTTCTCATAGCTCATAATAAGGTGGGAGATTGAAGGTTTCTTTCAAATTGGGCGGTTCATTTGATATACATGCATTGTATACAATAATTAAGTGGAAGCTTGAAAGATGTTTGTAAACTAAGTATTATACTTTAAATTAATAAAATATTAATTAATATATAAATTAATAATTATTAATTTATCGATTAATTAATAACTCTTTTAATTAATAAATTTTGGTGGTCTCAAATGTATTATATTATAGAGTTTCTACTGTATAATGTCAATCAATATCAAAATAGCTATAGTGTTGTAGAGTGATGGGATACGTATATAATGTCACACACACACACACACAAGTAAACACTAGAATTGCTAGGATGTCTCCGGTACGTAACATGCTATCACGATCGTTAGAGTTATACTTTCAGGATGTAATAATATCGTGTATATGATTGCTAAATTAAGAATTCAAACTTTTTAGTATTGTCTTTTAATTATAACATTTACATTTAGTGTTTACATTGAACAATATTGTTGAAGCAAAATCCTGTTTCCGTCCAATCCCAGCTGTCCGGTAGGAAGATGATCGTCTCCTGCACAATGTACAGACACGTTAGCCTCGCCTCGGGTGTTGTCCCGAGACCAAGCTCCGGTGTGAAGATAAGTAAAGGATTATATTGTGATAAATGTAGTAAGAGTGTAGGTGTAAAAACTGTGTGTAAAGTAATAAATGTGTTGGGGTATTTATACTACCCCAACTTCCTATTCACGTTACTATTCCCCTACTGTTCAACCACTGTTCCGCAGGCCTAGAGCTACCTTACTTAGTAGGCCACGTGGTAGGAAATCCCCTAAAACCTGCTGACATGGTCGGGATTATTATTATTTGACCGGACGCCAGGATGGTCGTCCGGCGTGTGTGTCTTGACATCCGGAGCATGTGCCTGGCCGGACATTGGACCGTCCGGTATATACGTCAACATGTCCCCCCAGTGTTATATTCTTGGCGGTAAGCCGATGATGTAACACTTATCATAGTTCCACCCGTCAACAGAAAAAAATGTGTCTGCACCATGCCAGTCAAACTGGCTAACTTCATGAGAATGGGCCGGTTAATTGGGCCAGGTGGTCTTTTGGGCTTTTCCCGCGCTTGTTGTCGCTTCACCTTCTGTCGTGTATGGCCCATGTAAGTCCACGTCACCACACCTCTCGGATGATTGGACGCCTTGTCAGTCAGCTAGGGTTTCCTCAGTATATATATATCCCTTTTCTCCTCATTTGGGTTTTACTTTTCACACACATACAAACTGTTTTCGTATCTCCGGACGTCTTCTTCACTTCTTTTTAAGGTTTGTCTCCGTCCCTTCTCTGTTAATATCTGTAAATTGTCTCGGCATCTTTTAGAAATGGCCGATATTGGAACCGAGGGGAACATTCCCGATAGAGAAAATACTTCCGCCCGTCCGACCGAAGAGACTAATGAGGAGACCGTTCAGCCGGTCTTTCCTAAGTTTGATATGCACGTACATACTTCTAGGTTAACACAATCTGAGTTAGACAATATAGTAGCCGAGTATGGCATTCCCGCTGATCTGCGTCCGTTTTACCCCGATAATATGACTATGGATCGATTCTTTGGAGGACAAGATAGGTATTTATCCTAAGCAGTTAGAGATAGGAGGAGTTAGGATTCCCTTCTCAACTTTTTTGCTGAACGTGATTAAACACTTTAGGGTGCACATTTCTCAGCTAGTCCCGTTAGGATTGAATCGGGTGATGCTTTTCGAGATTAGGTGTTATAGCCTCAATATAGAGCCCAGGGTCTCACTCTTCCAGGCGTTCTACCGGTTGTGCAAGCAAGGGCATTGGTTTTCCTTTGAGAACCGGACGGGTAGGGGTTCGCACAAGTGTTTCAAGGAGGTTCGTCCGGTCTCGAAACACCGGAAGGAAAAGTTTTTCTTGATCGACAGGCGAGCCATCCCTATGGCTATGGCGTGGAGACACAAGGACTCAAAAATCACGGACACTTTTCCCACCGGCTTTTCTCACGCGGACGCCGAAAGACTTAGCCAGAATCTTATTAAGTTGCGCAGTCCGATGATGAGTCTTTTATGGATGTTCCATCTCTCCTCGGTTTTCAAGAATCCCGGGTTCGATCCTGTTCTAAAAGATGCCCGGGGTCATGGTAATTACTCGTTTTAGTCTTGTCACCCTGGGATTTGACGTTTGTTTCCCCGGCTCTGTCCTTTTAAGTTTCTAATCAACTTGTTTTTGTTGTTACTTCCTTGCTTTCAGTTGTTAATATGTCAGAGTATCTTGAGCTTCCGGATTGGGAGGGAACGGTGGTGAGCAAAGGTCCGGTCGCTGATCCGAACAGGGAGATTCCCAAGAGAACCTCTGACCCTCTGGCTGTGGGAGCGTCCCCTCCCCCTAAAGATGCTTTGGACAAGAGAGCCGAAGAAGCGATGATCGACGTTGTTGCTCGAGGAGAAGAAGAGAAGGAGGCTCAGGCTCGGCTAGCAAAGAAGAGGGGCGCTGGAGAAGGGACTTCCAAAGCGCAAGGCAAGAAGAAGAAGACGCGTCGTCAATTCGTTGAGCACCTATCTTCTGGAGAGCCAATCGATAACCCGGATCCTTTGAATCAGATCCGGCCGGAGGATGTCCAGGGGGTGGATATGAATGTTGATGCTGAGCAGGGGACCCCAAATATTGCTGTCGAGGGTGGAGGAGGTAGTGCGGCCCACGAAAGGATGGGAGAAAATATTGCTGGCGGTGGTGAGCAATTGCAACAAATGCAGACCCCTCCGGTCGAGGAAGGTGGCCAAACACCACCAGTGGACTCGGCTCATCATATTTCCGAAGGTACGTATAGATTGTTCGGCTATCCATACTTGTGATTTTCCCCACCTTACTATGTTGTGTCTTTCAGGTTTCTTGGCCCACCACTCTCGCGGCCTTAAGCGGATTGATAAAATCAACCTGGATTCCGGTGCGTTTTGGCCTTCCGCTTATCGTTTCTTTTTTGTGTATACCGATTGTTTTCTTAATCCCCTTTATTCGTTATATAGATGAAGCCACGAACATCTTCGTCCCACCATGGGCCCTTCGGGATGACGTTCGGATAAATTCTTACCGGTCCTGCAAAGAGCTCCTCGATAATCTTCCCACACCGGCCGAGCAAGAGGCTTTAGAACAAATGAACAACATTGAGGTCACTCGCCGGGCCTACGAAGAATTCGGCAAAAGTGTGATAGCCCAAGGCGAATTGTTGAAGAGGTTCATGGGATGTCGCCCACTTTGTGGGATCTTACTCGACTCATCGGGTTGTCGTGGGTTGGTGGATAGATTGGCTGTCGCCGAAGGGGAGAATGAGAGGTTAGCCGGAGAGCTGAAGAAACGGGAGGCCGAGTATCAAGTTATCCTAGATAAGGGGAAAAACCTGGAGGATGAGGTGGACAGGGTCACCCGGGAAAGAGAATAGTGGAGAGGAACTTCTGCTGCTCAAGCCGAGAGAATCAGGAAGCTTGAAAGTGAGCTAAGTGCCAAAGATCAATCCTTGGAGTCACTGAAGGCGGAGAATGGGAACTTGGCATACCGAGGTGGCCCAATCGGAGGTAATAAAACAAAATGTCGTCCGTATTCTTCTTCCTGGTGCTGTTCGCCGCCTATTCGGCAGTGCAGAATATAAGAAGAGTATGGCTAAAGTTTACTGACGACCTTCCGGTGGGTTTGTAATGGGGAAAGTATGGGTAGAAAGGAGGAGGAGATCGTTGAAGCTCGAAGGGCATTGCCAACGCCAACAGGGATGCTCGAAATTATGGAAAGCCGAGTTCAACAAACTCTTTGAGGCCGAGTATCCCTATATCCAGAAGCTAGCGGATTCCTATCGGCTACCCTTGGGTGACCTGCTGAACATGGAACCCGCCGCCCCTCCTTGTAAGGACCCAGCCGATCCTTCTTCTCAGCCTCCAGTCGTTACTAGTCCAATTGGCACTCCGGTCGTTCGGATCCATGCCAATATTTGAAGTTCCCTTGACTTATGCTTGTAAACGATGATTTGAACAATTATAATTGTAATAATTAACACTCCACCGTCTATGGCTCATGTTCGTCACTTTTTTTAGACGTAATCACATATTTAACTTAGATAAATCTTTGCGTGTTGTATATTACGTCTTTTGTCATATTTCGCATTGATAAACTTCCTTTAAGCTTTTAAAGGGCATCCGCGCATTGGCCGTGCATCCGTATATCCGGGCAACCTAATGCATTTTAGGGCTTCTTTATTAGGGCATCCGGCAAGAGTGCTGGCATCCGAGGGTATTCCCCAGCGTCCATTGTATTATTTACTACTTTTGGGCATCCATTATCCGGGCATCCGAGCCGGTGTTTTCGGGCATCCGGTATGTTATCCGGTGTATTTCTAGCAATCATGCTCGACGGGGCCACCGTCGGAATAGCCATGCATCACTTTGTTTTTCCGAAAATTGTTTTCCATACCTTAGGAAAACTTTCATCATTAGACTAATATACATAGATAGGTCAGGTTACATGATAATCCTGGGATTCTTATCACAATAACAATTATAAGAAACAGTTTCTTAAGTTTATGGCGTGCCAGGTCCGAGAGACCTCTTTTTCTTCCATCGTCTGTAACTTATAAGAGCCATTCTGATTCGCTCCTATCACCCGGTAGGGGCCCTCCCAATTGGGTCCCATCTTTCCTTGATTTTCCACCCTGCTAGCTTCGTTCTTCCGGTATACGAAGTCGCCTATTTTGAAATTCATCGGCTTGACCCTCCGGTTGTAATATTGCTCAACCTGCGTTTTGTACTTGGCTTCTCGTATGGCAGCACTTTCCCTTCTTTCTTGCAGGAGATCCAAGTTCAAACGCTGCTCCTCTTCGTTAAGATCTTCCCGGAACATCATCGTTCGGTATGTAGGCATCCCAATTTCTGCCGGTATCACGGCCTCGCTTCCGTATGTTAAACTGAATGGGGTCTCACCGTTGCTTGTTTTAAGTGTTGTTCGGTGTGCCCATAAGACATTGGGTAGCTCATCCACCCATCCGGTTCTCTCCCGTCCTAATCTTGTCTTTATCCCCTCCATCAGACTTTTGTTGGCCCGTTCTACTAATCCATTGGCTCGCGGATGTGCAACGGCCGTATTTATCTACTTAATTTTTAGGCCTTCGCACCATTTTTTGAACGGGTCATTGACAAAATTAGTCCCATTATCGGTAACTATGATCCCTGGTAGGCCGTACCTGCATACGATATTTTCGTAGACAAATTTTATAACGTCCTTTCCGTCGTTTTACCAACGGCTTTGCTTCTATCCATTTTGTAAAATAGTCTATTGCTACGATCACATATTTGAGGCGGCCTGGTGCTTCTGGGAAGGGGCCTAACACGTCCATTCCCCATTGGTAGAAAGGCCATGGGGCCATGATGGAGGTTAGTAATGTTTTGGGGAGCTTAGGTACCGGAGCATGTATCTGACAGGAGTCACACTTCCTAATTTCTTCTCGTGCGTCTTTGTGCATAGTGGGCCAGTAATATCCTTGCCTCATCAGCTTCGCCACTACGGTTCTCGGTCCGGAATGCATACCACATCATCCCTCGTGCACCTCTCGTATTAAGTAATTTGCTTGCAACGGACCCACACATCTCAACATTGGTACTAGGTACCCCTTTTTGAGCAGAACTCCTCCTTCCATAGTATATTGGGGAACTTTCATTCGTAGGCTCCTGGCCTCATTGGGATCATCCGGCCAAACCCCTTCTTCCAAGCATCTGATGATCGGAGTCATCCAGTTATCCGCCTCTTCTTCCACCACAGTTTCAATTCTCCGTTCTTCCCCCGAGGGTTTTTCCAAGACTTCTACTAATACCTTCTTAGTGAGATGGTCAAAAGCTACCAATGCTAACTTGCTCAGTATATCGCCTTTTGATTCGAGCCCTTGGGATGTTGCGGATTTTGAAGCCTTGAAATCCCGCTATGTGTTCTTTCGCCTGAGCCAAGTACTTCTGCATGCTTTCTTTAGTAGCCACAAATTCTCCGTTGATCTGACTAGCAACCAATTTAGAATCAACTGGTACGTTCAAGCTTCTGATTTTTAGCTTCTTTGCGATCCGGAGTCCGGCGAGAAGAGCCTCATATTCGCCTCATTATTGGTGCTTTGGGAAAATTGAGCCGCAGAGCGTAAGTAAGCTCCTCCTTGTCCGGCCGACGAGCACCAAACTCCGGCTCCTTTGCTATTGGACGCGCCGTCTGTGGTACAAATGACCATTCTCCTTCCTTTCCTACCTCCATTACACTCTTACCCTTTCCATGGTGGCCCGGGCGTCCGGATTCGACTTGAACTTCCGTGAGAAAGTCTGCTAGCACTTGACCCTTGACCGCATTTCTAGGGGCATATGTGATGTTGTAAGCCCCTAGCTCTACGGCGTACTTCTCAAGCTTTCCTGAAACTTCCGGCTTGTACAATATTTGTTTAACGGGTTGGTCGGTGATGACCCGAATGGGATGAGCTTCGAAATATCTTCGCAGTCTTCGTGATGCATGTAGCAGACATAAAGCTAATTTTTCCATCGGAGCATAATTTCTTTCCGCTTCGTGCAAGGTTCGGCTCACATAATGCACCGGCGACTGCCTCCCATCCATTTCTACCACTAGAACGGCACTAACGGCCCCTTTGATCTGCTAAGTATATGGATAACTGTTCTTTCGGCCTTGGGGTGGTTAACGAAGGTAATTCTAATATCAGGTTCTTCATCTCTTGGAAGGCTGCCTCGGCTTCCTTCGTCCACCGATATTCATCCTTATTCTCCTTTGTGATATTCTTTAAAGTTTCGAAGAAAGGCAAGGACCTCTCTGATTTTGACAGAATCTGTTCAAAGCCGCTAGTTTCCCACTCATGCTTTGCATTTCTTTCAATGTTCCTGGAGATTTCATCTCCATGATGGCCTTCGTCTTTCGGGGATACGCCCTTATACCTTCGGATGTTACCATATATCCGAGGAATTTCCCTTCTTCCACTCGAAGGAACATTTCCGGGTTCACTTCATATTAATCCTTTTGAGGTTGTCAAATGTTTCCGCTATGTCTGCTATCATATCTCTTTCCGTTCGGCTTTTTATGACCATATCATCGACGTACGCCTCTAAGTTTCTCCCAATCTGCGTTTGGAAAGCAGAGTCTACCAAGCGTTGATATGTTGCTCCTGCATTTTTCAGTCCGAAGGGCATTTTGGTGTAACAATATGTCCCTTGTTCCGTGTAGAATGCTGTTTTCTCCTCGTCATCTCTGTCCATCTGAACTTGGTGGTATCCTTTGTAGGCATCCAGGAAACACTTATACTTATATCCCATAACGGATTCAATCTTCCAGTCGATTTCCGGTAAAGGATAGTAGTCTTTCGGGCAGAGGCATTCGATTTTTGAAATCAATGCACATCCGCCACTCCCGTCGCATTTCTTTACCAAAGACAGATTGGAAATCCATGTGGGGTATCGACCGGACGAACTATTCCGGCTTTAACCCATTCTTCAACCTCTCCGCGATAACCTGGTTTTTCTCTGGAGAACATCCTCCTTTTCGGGCAATCGGTGTGTGCAAGCGTTCACATTAAGAAAGTGTTGGATGAAGCGTCTGGGAACCCCGGTCATATCCGTCGGTTCCCAAGAAAACACTTCTTTATTTTTTCTCAGCAACTCGATGAGTTGTCTCCTACACTCCCGGGAGAAACCGATTCCTATTGTCACGCTGTTCGGGTATGCGGCATTAACCAATATGTCTTCCGTTGTTTTGACCCTTGAGTCTCCGGTTCGCCGTCTCTACCTCTCCTTTCGGAGAGAAATTATCCCCGGATCCCGGCTTTCCTCGAATCTTCTACACTCCATGACAACCGCCTCTTTGTGACCAAAGTGGCGATGCCTCCGGGAGTGGGAAATTTCATCATAGCGTGGATGGTTGAGGGTATGGCCCTTAACTCTCTTAGACCCGTACGTCCTAGAATCACGTTGTAAGGTGACGGAGATCTCACAACTGTGAACTTCATCATGACAGTTCTGTACAAACCATGATCCCCAATGCGAACCTCCAGCTCAATATTCCCTAGAGGCCGGATGACTTCCCCAGAGAATCCCACTAGTGGTGAGTTACTTTCTTGTAATCTGGATTGAATAGACGAACTGAAGTTGCTAAAGTAGTGCTCATACATCACTTGGACTGAAGCACCTTCGTCCACAAATACCCTCCGGACGAAATAACCTTCGATTTCGGCCTCCAAAATTAGTGGTTCCTCCGATAGATCTTCCGTGGCTATGCGTGGGAAGGATATGGGGACGTTCAGCCACTCCTCATCGTAGTACCGAGCCTTTCTTTTGTGGTCTTCAGCATAATGATTTACCATGTTTATGACTTTTCCTTTTCCACCATTACCTCTCGGTCTTTCTCGTCCCCTTTGTTGAACATTCTTTACAAAATGATCCAATTTTCCCGATTCCAGTTTCCAACTGTTTCTTGGTGATAGCAATCGTTGGTGAGGTGACCTTCTCCCCATGATATTCACGAACCTGTCCTCGTTTTCTTTGCTTGGCTTTCCCTGTAGCGGTGGTGGTGGAGGCAGGTTCAAATGATGCTCGGTAGCCAAGATTTCCTTAGGCTGTTTGGAAAGGACGGAGAGCATGACCCTGTGATTATCAAGCTTGCTGAGATCGTTTCACGGAAATCATTTCGGGGCGAAGCGTTTCGGGACCACATATGGAGAGAATGCCTCCCTGTGCCTAGAGTCACCTCTGTCCCCGGCTCTCCTATCATTCCTTCTCCTGTCTGGCCCCCTGGGGTTCCTATCCCTTGCGACCGGAGGTTTCCTCTCCGGAACAGCTCACTGTTTCTCCCCGCATCTCGGTGTTCTTATACGCCTCTTCCGCCCGAATCTAATCATCCACTATAGTCATCATTTCTTTCACGGATCTCGGGACCTGGTCGAAATTTTTTAGATAAGTCGGGCATCGATGGGCACCCATGAATGCCGATATTTTCATGAGCTCCGGAACTCCCGGAACCGCTAGCCTCGTCGGTCCCTCGCTCTTTGAATACCGGAAGTGTCTCGTTTGCACGCGACAATCCGAGTGATTTCCGTGGGATCCTTCAGGTTCTTTTGTCGTAGGGCAAACCTCGTGGTGAATTGTTCTCTCGTGTCACCCCATGCCGATGCTTCCGGTTCCAAATTCTGAACCACCCTTGCCGCCTCGCCCATGGTCCTGTTGGAACATTCGCACCATACCGGCATTGGCCATTCTCCTTGATTCGCTGCTCCAACGAAGCGGTTGATGTGATCATCCGGATCGGCCGAGCCGTCGTACAGTTTTAAGTTAGTAGGCATTATGCACTTGGGACCGGCAAACTCTATTATCCTTCTTGTAAAGGGTGACCGGGCCAATTCCTTATAAGGTTTGCTGAGATCATCTTTAGGTCTTGGCACGGTGTTTTCCTCCGGTTCATCATCGTCCGTGAAAGTGAGTCGATTCGGTTTGATAACACCGGTCCCCGTTGCATTGTATTTTCTAAAGAGAGCCTCCAAAGACGCCATCTGGGCTTGTATTTGCTCCGGTAATCCGAAAGCTTGAGCATTGAAGACCCCACTTCCCCCTATGTGTTCCGGAGGATGTGGGTTCTCGCGGGGTGGTGGTCCCTGTCATTCGATTCGTTGGTAGAATGAATCGGGTCCCACGGATGGCTTAAATTTGTTGAAGCAAAATCTGTTTCCGTCCAATCCAATTTGTCCGGTAGGAAGATGATCGTCTCCTGCACAATGTATCGCGTTAGCCTCGGGTGTTGTCCCGAGACCAAGCTCCGGTGTGAAGATAAGTAAAGGGTTATATTGTGATAAATGTAATAAGAGTGTAGGTGTAAAAGCGTGTGTAAAGTAATAAATGTGTTGGGATATTTATACTACCCCAACTTCCTATTCACGCTACTATTCCCTTGTTCAACCATCGTTCCGGCCTAGAGCTACCTTACTTAGTAGGCCACGTGGTAGGAAATCCCCTAAAACCTGCTGACATGGTCGGGATTATTATTATTTGACCGGACGCCAGGATGGTCGTCCGGCGTGTGTGTCTTGACATCCGGAGCATGTGCCTGGCCGGACATTGGACCGTCCGGTATATACGTCAACAAATATCATATGCGATATAACTTTAAGGGGTGTTTGGTTGGAGGTATTGAGACGTAAAGAATATGAAAGACAATGAATAAACATGTTTGATTAAAAGTAGGGAATGCAATAATTACTTAATAACGGGTAATTAGGTATTACTTAGGGTGCGTTTGGTATCCCACTATTGGAATGAAACTATAACTATGAAAGTATTAAAGGTGTTTGTTTAAGATGAGAGGGTCCACTACTATGGTAATGAATGATAGATATAATCCATATTTCATATACATCAATAAGGCTAGGTATGGATATTTTTCATAGATGAGGGACCCACCACTACTATCAAACTCATACCAGTGTGCTATGGTTTAGCTCACCAATGACATCAAGTGGTGGTATGGTTTAGCTCACCAATGGCATAAAAAATAAACCTTTGGCATGTTAAAAGCTCTCCATACCTTGTGCTCTAAAAAATTATACATCGTGGTTTAAATTTTATAAATGACAATCATGCACGAGGGTACATGTCATTCCCCATGGCCTTACAGTCTTACCTTGTTATTTTTTGTGATTAGAGGTGGAGTTAGAAAGTTATAATCAATCAGTGGCTGAAAATTTGTAATATGTGATAAAAGTTTGTTATGTAAAATAAATTCTTTTATAATTACATGTTTTTTTTCAACATTTAAAGTTATGTGTTTCAAAAGCAGTTATTATAACATAAATAAATGAGTAGTGATAAATAGACCTAATAAATAGACCTACAAATAGGCCTAATACATTCACATTTTGACAAGTGTTATACACCCATTCTCTCTCATCATTATCCATCAATCAATTTTTCATTTCTACCAATCACATTTGTAAGTCTATCTTTAGATCCATCAATTAGGTCTATAAATCATTTTCTTAAATAAATATAACATGATTACCGAATTAATAATTAACGGAGCGAGTGACGGAGGGATAGAGAAAAGATTATTATGCGATGACCAAATGTCAAAATCTAAAATGATTATTTGCTCTTTCTCTTCCATCCAATAAACTCCAAATTTGCCGTTATGCTAAATCAAAAATTCAATTAAAATGTCGATTTCCTAAAAATAATCATGCACATTCTACAAAAATTGTAGTAAAAGACAAGTAACACATAAGAATTAGACAAAACGCATTTCCTAAAAATAATTTTGTTTACATAATTTACACTACCAAGTAAAAACTTCAATGGTTCACAAGCACTTTTAAAAATCGGTGTCCGTAGACGGAGGAGATTTACCAAGGCTACATGTAATGTAACCCACAACAGGACTGAGGATAATGTTGTCGCTTCGTTTTTTTTTTTTTCTTCAACAATTTAGTGTAATAAGGAGATCAATGATATTATAAAAAATAAATAAATAAAAAAATAACCACTCGCACACATAAGTAAGCCAACCACTCGGTCCCTAGGGGGTTTTTAATTGAAGATATGTTATTTGAATTTCCATATTTAATTTAATTGAAGATGTCGAGTTTTTACGTCCATCAAGTTGAAATTTTCTATTCATAATTTAATGAGTAAATTACACCGTTCGTCCCTGTGGTTTGCTCCAAATCACACCGGTAGTCCCTGTTCTTTTTTTTTTGCTTTTTTGCTCCCTGTGGTTTACATATTGCACGCTGTTAGTCCTTATCGCTAACTGCCGTTATCTTTTTCGTTATCTCAATGGCACCGTTAGTCCTAACCAAGCGATCACTTGCCGCGTTAGTCCTTTATACTAACGACCGTTAATAACTCCAAAATTTTATTAAAAAAAAATCTTTTCTACGCGGTTTTTATCGTTTTCGCCAGTTTTCTTACGTTTTCATGCGTTTTGTCCGCTTATATACGTTTTTCTACTTTTCTTACGCTTTTTGTCCGCTTTTCTTACGTTTTCCTTACTTTTTACGCTTTTGTCCGTTTTCTTACGCTTTTGTCCGCTTTTATACGCTTTCCTTCGCTTTTTACGCTTTTGTCCGCTTTTCTTACGTTTTTGTCCCTTTTATACGTTTTCATTCGTTTTTACGCTTTTGTCCGCTTTTCTTACGTTTTTGTCCCTTTTTATACGCTTTCCTTCGCTTTTACGCTTTTGTCCGTTTTCTTATGTTTTTGTCCGCTTTTGTACGTTTACTTCGTTTTTACGCTTTTGTCCGTTTTCTTCACGTTTTTGTCCGTTTTATACGGTGTAATTTAAAAAATGACGTTGTTTTAATCGATTTTTTCCGATTTAAAAATACGTTTTTTAATCGATTTATAAAAGTTTTTCGATTTAAAAAATTACGTTTTTATCGATTTATAAAAAGGTCTTTCCGGTTTTAAAAACGTAATTTTTAAAAACTTGATTTTAAAAAGTTTTTCCGACTTTTTAAATCGATTAAAAACGTATTTTTTAAATCGTAAAAACTTTTAAAATCGATTAAAAACGATTTTTAAATCGCAAAAACTTTTTAAAAATCAAATTAAAAAATTTATTTTTTAAATCGGAAAAACTTTTTAAAATCGATAAAAAACGCAACTTTTTAAATCGGAAAAACTTTTAAAAATCGATTAAAACGATTTTTTAATCGAAAAAAATCGATTAAAACAACGTCATTTTTTAAATTACACCGTATAAAACGGACAAAAACGTAAGAAAACGGACAAAAGCGTAAAAACGCAAACGTATAAAAACGGACAAAACATAAGAAAACGGACAAAAGCGTAAAAAAACGAAGAAAAACGTATAAAAAGGGACAAAAACGTAAGAAAAACGGACAAAAGCGTAAAAAAAACGAAGGAAAGCGTAAGAAAACGGGCGAAAACGATTAAAACCGCGTAGAAAAGATTTTTTTTTAATAAAATTTTGGAGTTATTAACGGTCGTTAGTATAAAGGACTAACGCTGCAAGTGATCGCTTGGTTAGGACTAACGGTGCCATTGAGATAACGAAAAAGATAACGTCCGTTAGCGATAAGGACTAACAGCGTGCAATATGTAAACCACAGGGAGCAAAAAAGCAAAAAAAAAAGAACAGGGATTACCGGTGTGATTTAGAGCAAACCATAGGGACGAACGGTGTAATTTACTCTAATTTAATTTAATATAGAGATGATGAGTGTCTAATTTCAATAGTTTATTTTATTATTATTTTTAATTCAAATTATGGCCCAAAAGTAGCATGAGAAGGAACTGGTTTATTTTGGCAACTTGTGAGCTGGTTTTGCGTAAACGTGTTAGACTTGTGTTGCTTATTGACATCAGAATAATGGAAACTGCCCCAGATATCTTCCCCTTGGTGTCAAAAGACCAACTTATCGAAAACCGATGGTTCGGTTTTTACTTTTTAAAGAACCAAAAATCTTGGTTCGGTTTCGATTTTCATCCAAAAACGAAACCTTAAAAAACCAAACCAAACCGAATCGGTTTTGTAATGTAATAGTATATAACTAATATATAATGTAAATAAATAACTAAACAAATCTAATTTATAAATTCATATTAATTTGTAGGTGGACTTATAATATATTTATCTTAACATTTATATATATGCTTTTCGTGTACGTGTGTTTACTTTACAATATATCAATACTTACGTGAAAATGATCAGACTATGTCTATGTTCACTTGTATGTGTGGGTCTCATTTATACGTGTGTAATTGCAGAATTATGAGATAAACATCATTAGGCTTAGATTGACAAAAAAGTAAAGAAAAATAACAAATTTTCTACGAAAATCAAGTTTGTTGGTACAAATTGTCTACACCCAAATATAAACGGTTAAAAACTGAAAAAATTGAACCGACACCGATAATAAACTGGAAAAACCGAACCGCCAATAATTAACAATCGTAATGATACACTTTTTCATATTCATTTTTATTCATATCAAATTCGATATTCATTGTGATTCCTAGCAATAAACCAAACGGCCACAAGTATGTCATTATCCAAAGTATCCTTTCTACGAGGCTTTTGATCAAAACTATTGCGGTATCACTATATCTTTTAAACAAAATATTTACAAGATGATTATTTCAGATTGAGAAGGAACCAGAGGTAAAAGTGATTGGGTGCATAATTTTTTTAAACTATAGTATAAAGAAAAAAAATAACAAAAAAATACGATTTTCGGTTAAAATGATTAAGTTTAGTGAGAATTAAGTTCACTTTTCACCTTTTGATATACTAACTAAGAAATAACTGGAAACATAATGTACTGAGACTGAGTGCATTTTTGAAAATTCAGTGTTTTTTACGAAAATAACATTACAAAACAAAATTTTATCAGAGGCTGTTCAAGCTATAGCTTGTGGTTAATGTGACACTCAGTCACATTCCATTGTTCTTATCGGAACTTTTGGGTTATTAATATATTTTACCGGGGAATTGTCCCTTTTACCCAAAAAAAACAAAATTTTATCAGGTCCTGTGGCCCCGTGAGACCCCTAGTTCCGTCCCTGGTTTCATATTATATAAAGAAAACAATATACTTATATGTTTCTAGAATCAATTCACTAATTAATCTTCAACTAGATACATGAATACAATAATTAACCGAGTAATTTGGTTTTCCCGAACAATTATTTATATATATACGTCTTCAATACCGAGTGTGATGAGTTGAAAAGTATGGTTGTGAAGTGGTTAGAGCCAAAGACAATGTGGGTTGTTTCAGACTTTTTAGTGCACTTGCGTCATTGTATAATCCGTCACAACTATTTTTTTATTGTCATTTACTAATTATTATGTTGTCTATGTTAATTTTGTTGTTATTGACTCTGTCTATAAGTTTGTCTAGTAGTAGTAACGAGTGTGGAAACCCGTGCGATGCAGCGGGATTGCTTTTGTAGCCGTGAATTTGGATAAGGACTATTTTTGCCAAATTGCTATAAAGGACTTACTTTGCAGCGACACTTAAACCTTAGGGACTATTTTTGCCAACTTAGACTTACTTTGCAACGACACTTAAACCTCAGGGACTATTTTTGCCAACTTGTAAAAGTTGGCAATTAATGTTTGCATTGCAAACACTGTTGCTTGCTCTATAGTTATATATAGTAATTACATAATTGAACATTCTTTTGTAAAAAACAGATCTATCTAATACACTATACCTTTCGTAATGTGACGACGTATATGCCCGATCGGCTGAATAGCCGGAAGGCCAAAAACCCAAAAGATTAGCACACCGAAGGGGCCAGTTTCGAAAGAGCCGTTGACCTGACAGTACATTTGGCATGTAGCCTGGAAGCATTTCGTCTCATTTTCCCGGTGTCGACATGATGCGAGGGGCGATGTCGGCAGTGAGTCGAGACGATGTCACCGACGCCAACGGCCCCAGATAAAGCGACACGAGCAACGACCAGATAGTGACAACCTACACACATATTTATACTATACCCTTCGGTAAACCCACACTTACTCTCACACCGAAACTTGGTCCTGGGATAACACCGGGGCCGAGGCTAACACTTTGTTTCATACTTGCAGGTAGGGGTGTGAGTCGGGTCGCGTTGTTCGGGTTCGGGTCAATTCAGGTCGGGTCAAGGCTAAAAATAATTTACCCAAACCCGACCCTATTTGAACTCGGGTTAGTCGGGTTCGGGTCAATTCGGGTCGGTCAACTCGGTCGGTCAATTCGGGTTCGGGTCAACCCGAATATAAGTTGAATAGTGACAAAATTGGCTATTTGTTCTAATTTATATAGAAAATTTTAAAATAAATATATAAAAAAAATAAAAAAATCCTTATTCGGGTCAAACGGGTTGACCCGAACCCGACTTAGCCAAAAAATCTCAACCCGATACCCAACCCTATTTAGTATTCGGGTAACTCGGGTTGACCCGACTAACCCGAATTCAATTTCTAACCCGAGTAACCCGACCCGAATATGCTTAGTCGGGTTCGGGTCGGGTCAGGATTTTTGACACCCCTACTTACAGGTATCCAGAAGACTTAGTTTGACAAGGCTGAAGGATATCTGAAGAATCATCATAACATCAAAAAAAAATACTTCAACGTAATGTAATAAGTATTCATTATGAATGTGAAATGCAATTTTAGAAAAGCCGTGCACTAAAAAGGATTTCGTTCAATAAAAAGCTAGCTAGTTTGTTCTTGTTGAATTTTGAATCAGGAAGAAAGTGACCATACAAATTAAAAAATCCATAGCTACTTTTATGCCACATTTATTATCTGTGAATCTAACAAATCTTTTGTGGAATAAATTTTATCTGACCCTTTTGTCCACTGCAACATGGGTTCTATTTTTTTAAGTTGGTTACACATTTGGGAGATGATTAGGATCTCTAAAAAAAGATTAGTATAATATAATATATCTAAATGCCGTTAAAGAATTTTTGCACTTTTGGCACATGGGAGACCATCAATAAGTAATCATATATGTTTCTCCTTTACCTTGAAAGAATGTAACATGTTCTTTATCTTTTCCTTGTCTTTTTTCTTAGATCAAAGTGTTAAATTTCATATTTTAACTTTGTATCATCATCATTTTTGTTAAAAAGAAAGTTGTGTGTTTACAAAGCAACTAGTAAGAAAAAGTTCAAATGCCCATTACCATATGTTGGGCTTCAAAATAGCCCAGCCCAACAATCAAAATAGCCCAGCCGAAATTTTGTTGTGAGTTTGTTTCGTTTAATAAAAGAAACATTTACAAACCCCTTCAAATATGAAAATTATTACGAACTTCCTACTATTTACGATTTTTTTATATAATAATCTTTGTTTATCAATATCTAACAATTTCTTTAACAAAAAATATACTGATGAAAGGCCTCTGAATTACGAACAAAACGAGCCAATATTGATATGTTTTTTTACGTACGTACGCTTTTATAAAAAAATGTTGAAGTTTAATATATATTTTTTGGAAAAAAAAGAAAAAACATTTGAAAACACACTCTCTAAACCTATCTAATAATTTTAAAAACTACCCTAAAGTTTGTTAAAAATTATATTTAGTTAAAAAAAAAAGTTACGACAACCACCCTATAAGTTTAGCTATTTACGGTTTCTTTAAATAATCACATATCTAATGAATATTAACCGATTTCCTTATGAAAGTATGTTGTTGAAGAGGCATTTAAATTGCAAATAAAATAAGCCGAATGTTGCAATACTTTCTACTTACGTATGATTCTATAAAAAGACAATCCTGCAACCGAAAAAAAATACATACATCGGCAACAAATTGGCTCCGCTGCAACGCGCGGGTGCCTATCTACTCGTTTCTATGCTAAGAATTCCATATATTCTGCTGCATATAGTTGCAAGTTATACAACATGGTGTGGTCTAGAAATGTCTAACGAGTACTTCGGTATTTTGCATTAGAACCTATAGACGACTGTACGTAGCTTGAAGATGTAATTTAGTTAAGTTATTGTCAGGGTTGTGACAGCGAGACACTTGCGGTTGTTGGATTATGGGAGTTTGATTAGCTTAAATGCGCTAAAGGTGTGTGAGTCAGTCGCGGTTGTTGCAATACTTCGTCGCTAAGAATTCTTTTTCCCTTCGCATAATATCCGCAATCTTTTCAATGCTATATTTTTTGGTTTCTTCTTATGTATTTCCTTGTAGTTTTATGTATTTTGTAACCCTCTTTATAAAAACGATACAAATAAATCCAGTAATAAAAAAAAAATGAAAAGACTTCAACCTCTTTGAAATGCCATGTCTATTTTCAAAATTAGTTAGTTATTACTAATTATTTATGGATCAAGATCAATTAAACAAATTTAGGAATTAGAGGTGAATTTGTGTGGCAGGAGACTATTATTCTGTATTAATAATGTAAGTCATTTACTCGTTTAGTTTTACATTTTGTGCAATCTGGCCGATGGCTAATGTAGTTTAGAGAAAGCATTATGCCATTATGCTCGAACAAAAGTTGGATAATACCCACCTACACTAAACCCATGTTCACGGCGAGATTTGAACCCTCAACCCTTGGTAAGAAACATCCTTAAGAACTGCATATCTGCCTTATAAAAACCAGGCATGTTCAGCTTTACATTGTATGAAACCACAATTCATGTCAACTTCCCTTTTCTTGGCTCATTATTTTTATATTATTGATATCCCAAACAACTATACATATCCATACCGATTTCTAAATTTTATGCATATTATCGAAGAAGAATCGAATATTGTTTTTATTTTTCATTGAGAAACATCATTAAAGTTTAATCGCAATCAGTAAACATATTAAGAACACCACCACAATGTACATAAATTAAAATAGAAAATGCATATACTAGAACATGCTCGTGATGTTCTTCCAATAACCTCAAAAGTGGATGTTTATAGCTATGGGATGGTGGTACTAGAGATGATCACAGGACGGAGTCCTACAAGTGATCAAACAAGTGACGACAACCAAAGTGGGGAGCAAAAAACGCTTGTAAGCTGGGTGAGAGACAAGGTCCAAGAGGAAGGACTTAGTTGGACAGAAGAAGATAAAGACGCTAGACCAACCATGAGCGAGGTGGTGAAGATGCTCCTTTTCCCTGATATCGACGATGCCTCTAGCATCTAGCCCAACTTCTACTTGGTACTTGTTCAATCAATAATCATGGGTGTGAGGCATCTTGTTAATAAATTGTGTGTATTGCACCAGGCCAGCTGGTTCTATAAAAGTACCTAAGAGTTTCGTTTGATCCCTTCTTGTTTACTGTATTTTAGTAGATATATTATCATCTTGAATTTTTTGGTCACGTATAAAAAACCTTTTGTGGTGTTCTAACGTACGTATATGTAATACTTCCATACATGTGTGCATTTACCAACTGGCAAGTAAGACATAGAACTTGATTAAGATTCAAGATCAGATTGAAATTATCTTGTACCAATGTGTGATTCAGTTAATTTGCACCTATAAATGGATAGTCTTCTTTGGTTGTGTGCTTGTGATGTAAGATGGTGAAGAGGTTAATATAATAATGTGTTCAAATTTTAGAGTTATAATTTCAAACTATGAATATATTAAATTTTTATAGTAGTTATATTTTATCATTGTAACATCTATTAAGTAATGTGTATATAGTGAATTTTAAAGTTTGGTTTTAAAGATAATTAAATGTAGCAAGATGGGTAAACTTAAAAAGTTTAAGACTTTTATTTATAAAAGTCCTAAATACGTCATAGATACCATATAAAAGTCCTAAATACATCATGGTGTGCTGTAGAATTGTCTAACAAGTACTTCGCCATTTTGCATCAGAAGCTGTGTAGACGGCCGTATGTACCTTGAAGATGAGCGTCGACCTTTACTGCTTCACATGAAGCACAGAATATACGCAACTTTGTGAATGTATTGCTTTACCTCTGGTTGAGTAATGTATTCTGTACACCAAGGTTCTGTAAATTAAAAAAAGTATTTGATATAAATGATATTATGAAAATTTGTGAAATCTGTTTTTGACAAATTATATCTGAAGAATATTCTACTAGATATTAAAGCTTGGAATAAGAATAAGCAAATGAGACAGATTCGCATTTTAAAATTCGAAAGTTTTACCTGTAGGGACATACGAGTGAAAGTGCAATCTAGTTAAGTAATTGCCACGGTTGTGACAGTGATACACTTGTGGTTGACGCTTCTAAGCCCTGTGCTCCATGTACCTCAGTTGTTAGCACGTTATATTGCTGACATATTGAATCATAAAGTGCTTGTGAATAAGCTTCCTTAGCCTGCAACATAGACAAGCCTCGTTAGAATATGACCATAGGAAAAGTGGCACAAGCGAGATATATTCATATTTACTTGAAATGAAGACTCGTAATTATGTAGTACAAACCTCCTCAGGGCCTCCACTAGAGGCAGTAACTTCATTATAATCAATTTTGGGGGCGACTGATAAACTAGCACCATGATAAGAGATCACTCGTCTCTCTCCAATTTCTTTCTCAACCTATTCAAATGCGTTTTTAATATACAGTTAATGGAGTTACAAGTAGAATAAAAGTGATCTAAATTAGTAAGAAACCTGGGGAGGAGGGGGCATAATATCATAACACAGTAGGGCTAAAGGATATATATGGCCTGGCACACCAGCATGCTCCGCAAGTCTTCTCATGTTGTCCACGGAAGAGGCGTCAAATTGTGCCTGATGCAAGTAACATAATTATTACTTTACAACATTTAATATCTTTATTGGTATCCATTATCCATATATGCTAAATATCGTACCGGAAACCATTGCTTTGTAACGGGATCTGGCCTGTCCCTGCCGCCACTTGCTGCAATCCATATTAACTTGGATCCACCCCTAGATGTAAACAGGAATCGTTAAGCAATGCTTCAATAACATCCTTTAGAAACGTCAGTGTAACTTCAAACATCTGCCAAACATCAAAAGGTACCTTGAAGCTGAATGCAAACAAAACTAGTAGATACCTCAAAAGCAAAGCCATCTCCTTCAAAGTTCTTGTGTTCGCCATCCTTTTCATTTCAGCAAGCTCGGGAACATCGTTCATATGCTTCTTCGAATACACACATAACAGATTCCTAAGCCAACATAAGGTTGAAAAGTGTAAATTAGTAAAAGAAGTCAGGACAAACATTGCAGAACATAATTATTACAGCGGAAGAATGACCACCTGCCCATGCTGAAAGGCTTGCAAAGGGGATCTGTTAAAACTCTATCACCTGCGACATAGATCTGAATTGTGGTATTAAAATGACCGACTGATGAAACATTTTCATAAAACAAGGTTTTAAATTAAATAAAAGCTTACTGCGTTCTCAGATATATAAGGACTTGTGGTTTCGAGCAGCAAGGCGATAATAGCTGGATCTGCTTCAGTTTGGTGGTTTTGAGATCAATATCACATTCTCGCCCTTAATATACAAAGCAAATATTATACTTCTCTCATAACATTATTTTCTTACAGAAGAAATAAACATATAGTTGCTTTGACTGATGAAAATTTTATCAAAAGGTTCACTTTTCTCAGAGGCTATTTGTGTAGCAAAACTGCAGGGATGCGAAAGGAATAGCGCTTCTACATACCAGATAGTCATTTAAAGTAAAGATGATTGTGACAAGCTGGCACCTGCTTGAGTTGTTCTTCTATCTCGTAGAAAAGCGAAATGTTGCCAACATATGAGTCCCTGACAAGCAATTACAAATTATTATACAATTTGAAACGGAAAAAGTTATTAGTAAAGTTTGTTGTAAAGAAATAGACAATTTATGACAGGGGCCAAGGCTACTATGAAATTTCTGCGAGAACCACATTGTTTAAAGTGCACTATGTTGTTTTGCCTTGTCAAATGATATGAAATATCTAAGTGAATTCTATCATGACACAAAGATTGTGAACTAACCTGAAATTGATTAAAGGGCGGATGTAATTTTGGACAAACATATAGTAGTTAAAAGGTTCTCGGATAGCCTCGTGATATGGTGAGAACTCAAATGGATCCTGCAAATTAGTTACCACATTTAGATGAAAAATATGATAAGTAGTTACAGTACAAAAAGTCAAAAGCACTGAAAGCCAGACATAACGCGGTAGGCATCATTAAGTCAAACCTTCACGTCTGACAAAATGCGATCCAATGCTAAACTCATGTTGGATAGGACAATATGTTCTGCACAAGGATTTCCACTTTGAAACACCTGAAAATGAAAAGAGTAACGAAAATGTTAGCTGAGATACCATCACTAAGAGTGAAAACAGCTACTCAAGAAACACTCTATATAGAAAAGGTCAAAGGATAACTGAAGTGTGTGTTCCAACGAGTCGAGAATTTCCCCCTCTATCCACATACACCCAGATATCATAAACAACAAAGTCAAGTCTCACGACAAGAGTACAGTGTAACCTGTAAGGAGGCAAATTTCCTATAATTGCATATGTTGAAGTTACATCTACTCTATGGTTACAATATTCAGTTGAGTATAAGATGATAAGATCATTAGTATTAGTCAGTCACTCAAAAGATGAACACTACAACTAAAAGAATAGTACAGCAAGAGCCCAATAAAAATAATTTACTGCGTTTCTGTAGTTCAGATACAGCTCCTCCATCAACCGAGCAACGGATTTTGGCAGGGTACCAGCTTTCATCTCTCGTTGGATTCCACAAAGCAGATCTGCCAGTGATAATATAACTAGAAAATCAAATTCACAGTTATATGCAAAGAACATACCACTTGTATCACAATAAGGGACACCTAAGACATGCTCAAATGGGTATGATCATTTTCAAAAATTAAAGCAGCTGAATTTATTTTAAGCAAGATCGTTGTTCATTTTATTATCAGAAACTCTTCGACGGTAGAAACTAATACTTTAAAATGCCATTATTATTGGCGGTAGTGGCTACTTCTATACGACTCAGACTATTTGTTCCATCATCACACCACTAAAATGAAGACTGCTGCTACTAATAGTATTATATACTTTACAACTACTGTAATAGTTAACGGCTTCTATAATGCAACACTAAAGTTGTGTGAGTTTTCTTTCCGCAACTGCTTGCTTGTTTATCCCTTATGATGTCTATAGACAATAGACAGGTATGTAAACCACAGTTATGTACATGAATTGAAACTCACATTCATCCGTATCTCGGTTAAGATAGCAAAAGCTTTACCTACTGGATCATAATTTCTATCATTTACCTTTAGTAAACGAAGGCTTTAAGGCATGAAGAATAGCGTGTTGAGCATTAAATTTATATAGTGTGTACCCGTACTTTAATATACCACGGGTTTACATTAACATACCACTAAATATGAAACATAAACACGTAATTATTCAAAAGCTAGTTTAAATAATGTCAAGAGCACAAGCAGAATCAGTATACCTTGTTCAGAGCGAGCATCAAGAAATGTACTAGACTGACGTGTCTCAGAAGCAACAACCGATCGCAGAGTTGACAACTTCGTATCTGTCGCCATATCCGTCATGCTTCCGGATATTTTTCCCGTAGAAAATCGCCGCAAAACAGAGGGAACACGAGGTGAAGTTGAATTAAGCCTAGGATTTGTGATGCAAAATGAAGGAGAAAGTATTGACATTGCAATGAGATGCTGGTTTGTGTCTTCTAGCATGTGTAAGATAAAAAGTGTTGGTAGTGACTTGTATTGTAGTTATATGAGCATGGGCGGGCAGAGGGGGATTTTCGGGAGTGCCTGTAAACCACATGGATTTTTTCTCTGCAATTTAAAATTCCATGTTACAAGACATAGGCGTGTGTTTATTATGCTTGATATGGAAGGACCGGTGATCAGCCACCTGCTCGACTCATTATTCTCTGTGGTCTCAGACTCATTATTCTCGTTTAATCCAATTTCAAGATCAAAAAATGTCAACAAGAAAAAAAGTAAAAAGTAATCAACGTACTTTTGTGTACATGTATATAAATACTACAAGCTTTGGTATACGGTTGCGTACTAATTTTTCTCATAACATTAGATAAAGTGCTAAACATTCCTTTATATTGAGAAGTTGGCAACTAGTTTACTAGTAATTAGTGACAAGAGTCCAACTTAATCGATCCATTAGGGGAAGTCAATTCACTGAAGTTTTCTGGACTTCATGAATCAAGTCGTGTTTCCATGAACTAACTTCAAATGTTTGTTTTCTCTACCCATGTTTTACATTGCATATGCGCGTAAACAAGGTCATCTTGGCGATCAGGCTGGCAAAGAGGTCATGATCTAACACGTATTGTATGGGAACTTGGATTCAGTCTCCGTCGTGTGACATTACTGTAAAAAAGTTATACATCAAAAATATATATCGAAAGACCATATGGATAACCTAACTAGCATGCCAACTTAGAAGTGCGTGCCGGCCTTCCAAGTTCCAACAAGATACCACCAAAGATCACATGAGCAAGTTGCTAGAAACTGTTGCCCACAAGAATTCACCAAAAATACAGTTTTGCCTATAAAACCAGAAAAATACACATGGGCAAGTTTTATCTTTATCTTTGAAACTTTTTGGCATTAGGATAGAAATTCTACGGAAAATGGCTTATATTTGAATTGCCTTTATAGGTCACTAGTAAACAAACATAGAATATATGTTGACACAAACAAGTTCAAGTCGACATGATCTTAAGATTTATCCATGCAAACACTTGAACATTGGTAAACTAGCAGCAGGCTAGCAGCGATATAAAAGGTTCTTCTTTCGTAAATTAAATAAGTTTGGATGTTGCACATATTATGCATAAAAATTCAGTGAATCCTCGATAACAAAATTTTAGTCATATAATCTTTTGATGTAATAAACTGAGAACACAAGTTATCCAAGGAAGTTCATGATCACCAAATGCAAGACCAAATTGCAAAGAACAAAATCAGCAAAAGCACGCTCGGGAGGTAAATCCTGCAACAATTTCATAAATGAATATCAGATGTAACCGAGTAAAGAGATGATAATGAAGGTACCAATAATACAGGGAACATGGACATCCAGAAAGGCAATTTCAGGATTACTCCAAGCGATTCAACAGAACAAAGACGTGGCAAATTTAACCCATTAATTCAGAACTGAGTCAATTCATGTTTATGTATTATTCTCTAACAAGTAACACGATCAAATGAAAACAGTAGCTAATAAGAAAACGGGTCAAAAAGTCACCAAAATGCATTTGTGATGCATAAAACCTCCAAAATCATTTTTTTTCCCTAAACAGTTGGATTGTAAAGTAATCATATAATTTTTGTGTTGAGACACCAATTATTTATTGATAATATAAACTTTTGATTCAAAAGTGTTTCAAGTCAACCCGTTACTTACCCCCACTCGGCCGACCCATTTTGCTACCCTACTAACACTCTAACAATGTTATCTCAATCAAAATACGGAGTAAATAAAAGTACATAGCCAAAGAGAAACAAGAAAGGTACCTTGAATTCCTTGTTTTCTTTGTTTACTTGGATACGGAGACAAACTGCAGCCAAAAGGATAACATATATGATTTTTTAAGACACTGAACCCTAATTAAAATGAAGCATGTCTACTTGTAATGTTGAATGCACATAAGCTTACCAGCAAGGACGGCTGTCCCGACACAAGAAAGTACACCTGAGAGGAAGGAGTTGAATGGAAAGGAACCAACAACTGCCATGTAGCCCACCTGGTAATAGGTAAAAACAAAGTAAAATTCCATGATTGAATCTAAAAAAAACCTTAATTGATAGATAAAAATGATAAATGATAATGCGCCCTCGTTATTTTTCTGTTCTATCTTGAAACAAGAGTTCCCTATCACTTCTGCCTAGTTCGCTAAAGGCACTGTATTTGATCATAAAATTTATTGCCTAAAAAGGTGTTATCGAAGTAAAAAGCACAACACTACGTGCGATCTCAATCATGACCACCAGCATAAAAGCAGCTTACTGGCCTATAACCATTTGCTACTCATTATTTAACACTTCATCAAGCCAAAGAAGCAATGACCATTATATCTATCCCTCTTTGTGACCCAGCAAGTAGACATAATCTCTTCTACGAGAGTCGAAAATCTAACTTCATCAGTCATCACAGAGCATTAATATGAGGAAATTACTAATCGGTGCACAAGTACAATCGTTGCATACCCCTTGATATTACTATTACTACTGTATTATATTATAAGCTAATACGTAGTTCAAAACTTACTGACCAAGCTGGTGAAAAGGACCAAATATTTGGACAGTTTGGATGATCACTGAAGTTACAAGCCTCGGGCCTGAATCATATGATTCACTCCTATGCTTCTTTTCCACAATTTCTAAACGTTTCACTACTCATTTTGTCGTAGCTAATGTATGAAACTAATATCCTTTCTTCAAATATTCAATCGACCGTCCATAACTGGTTGCAAATTCACCAATCTCCCAAACTTGGTGCTAAACCTAACAATCCTAAACGCTTCTTAGAGCAGCATTTGTATAACTAGCGTTTAAACAAGCTATATATTTAAAATGCTAAACCCCTAGAACTAAATTTAAACTATTACATACATCAAATAAGACGCGCAACAACTACATTATTATCAACACAACAGAATTAATTAGATCAGATCATAATTGGAACTATAATAAATAATAAATAAAGTTATACCTGAATAACAGCAGTGAATACAGCAAATGAAACATACAAATCTATAATCTGCAATTAATTCAATCATCACATCATTCATTAGGGCACAAAATAAATTTAATTCAAAAAAAAAAACCTTGAGATCAGTAGGTGTAGCTGAATAAGCAGATCGTAGTGACTTAATTAGAGCTTGAGCGTCATCTTTCGTCGTCGCTGCTGCTGCTGTTGGTTTCACCATTTTCAGAGTTCTCAGTTAACAGTGGTGGATTGAAATGACAAACCCTATATACATCACTGCTGCTGTAAGAGATAGTCTTTTTATAAATGAATTAGTGTAACGTATCAACAAAGGCCTATTAGCTCAGTTGGTTAGAGCGTCGTGCTAATAACGCGAAGGTCGCAGGTTCGAGACCTGCATGGGCCATAATTCTTTTTTATTGCTTACACCATTTTTATTTGTTAAAAAAAAAACAAAACAAAAAACAAAAACTTTGACAAAAAAAAAAAACGCATAAACCACGCAGATGTAGATTCTCATTTTTCAAAAACTGTAATTACGGATGTGGGTTGATTTTTAACAAAAACCGCATCAACCTGTGCTCACTCATGACTCTTGGATTCAAAAAATAATTAATTGTGCTACAGTTCTACATGTTTATTAAAAGCAAAGTTAATAAATTACCCTTTTTTTTTTCTTTTTTTTTTTTTTTTTTTTTTTTTTTTTTTTTTTTCATATCTATCGTTTGCAAACTTTTAATTTTAAAAATCTTAAAAATATTAAGCTTACACAAGTTAATAATTTTAGACATTTACTTCATCAAAATACAAGTCAATATGCATTTAAATTTTTTGAAAACGATGTTGGTGGTGGGCCTTAGAGCATGACCAATGCATCAAGTAATAAAAGACTTGATGCATTAAGCACATTTAATGTTGAAATGTATTCTAGAAATCAAAATGTCATTGCTCTAATGCAAAATGTTAGTATCAAAAGCTTTTCATTTATTTTGTATAATAAACAAGTACAAATCTATGCTTTAACAAGTATTCAATTAATGAGAATCACTTGTGGTTTTTTCTATCAAACTCTTGGTGTGTTCCAAGTCATTCTAAAGTTTATTCAAATAGTAAAAAGTCTTATGTAAAGTGATGCGTTGCGGATGCTCTTAGTTGTTGCTATTCTATATTACACGGATTGGTTTTTTTGGTATTTTACATGTTGTTACATGTGCTCGTTAGTGATGGCAAAAAATCCGTACCCGATGGGGACCCGATTTGACTGAAAAATCCCTGAGTTGACATGGGATGGGAAATCCCCGAAATATGAAATCGGGGATGGGTGGGGATGGGGATAACATAAATCCCCGAACCCCACCCCGACCCCGATCTTTCTAGTGTATAAGTATTTAGAATTTATATGTTGTATCCATTTTCGATTAACTTGTATATGTATATATATTTATGAGTATCTACATTGTTAGTACAGAAAGTGTGACGGGTTAGAATGATTGTGTATGATGCTTGTTGGGTTGGGCCAACAAGTTGTTGATGGGCTAAGCTTGTACTAATCCAAGTGATTGATTGAATCCCTGCGCAAGTGAGAGTAAACCGTTAGCCTTACAGTGGGACGGACCCCACGATTAAGCTCCGGCGTGAGAGTAAGGTGGTGTTTGTTTTTCTAAAAATACCTCTTAACAGCATCTTAATCTGACTCCTTCAGATGCTTGATCAGACATTTGGGTCATTAAGAGTGTTTGTTTTTTTCATGTCATTAAGAGCCAGTAATAGACAATCAGTGCTAAGAGCGTTTATTTTTTTCTGGTCATTAAGAGGCAGTAAGAGGCATAAAACTCTTATTGAACAAGATAGGGATGAGATGTCTTAACACCTCTTAATGTCTCTTTTTTATTATTTTCTTACTTTTTTATTTTTGTTATTATTATTTTATTTGTGTGTGTGTTTTTTGTTCATTTTTTTTTCTTCTTGTTTCACCTTTATCTTTCGTATTAAAAGTATTAAATAGAATCATTGGCTCATTGCATATGTTTTGTTAAGTAAATAATGTATAAGATGATATGTGACAATTCAGGGTGCGTTTGGTATCCACTATGGGAATGAGACTATGACTATGAAAGTGATTAAAGGTGTTTATTTAAGATGAGGGGGCCCACCACTATGGTAATGAATGATAGATATAATTCATACTCCATCTACATAAAAAGAGCTAGGAATGGATCTTTCATAGGTGAGCGACTCACCACTACTATTAAACTCATACCTATTGTCATTCATGGCAGCATACCAAACGCACCCTCATACTTTTTTCAAACTGAAAGGTTCGGTTTCAAACTCATAGATATGAACTATAACATGATCGTTTTAAAAAAATAAATTTAAACTCCAACATAATTATTTTTGTCAATTAAACATGAGATTAAACTTCTATCTTTTAATTGATTATATTATTAAATTTGTTTTTTATATTTAACAAAGTTTATTTCTCGTGCGAATACAATCGTTTTAAATTTAAATTGTAAAACCTCATAGTTTAACACATTTAGAAATTTTTACAAAAATAAACAGTTTATTTGAGTCGATTCGATTTTTCAACCACTTATTCAGACTAAGATGGAAATCAGATCCAGACTTTTCTACCGCATATTCAGATTCAGATGTGCGAATCAAATTCAGACTCAGAGCCTCTTACTATACAAACAGCACCTAAGTGTACATTCTTGTTAGAGATAATAAGGGTGTATGTGTTATTATGAGAGAGAAAGTTGTACCTTGTGAGAGGGTTAAAACCCCTTTTATAGGCGATGCTCACTGCTAGGGTTTCCTAACAACTCACATATAAAAGTTAATGGCCGGAGTGGGACCCTTGTCGGGCAAGTTTCCGTAATAATCGCGGATGCGGACACAAAATACTTTCCGCGGCCAGAGGTTTGGTCCGCTAGGCATTCTGCGTGCGCCTTTAAGTCTAGACCGTAGCCAATTTTGCTATTGGGCTTAAGGTCGATCTAGTACTTGTGGTTGTTTTGTTGTTGGGCCTAGGCCCATAATGCATATAGCACGAGCTAAGCCAAGTAGGCCTGTTGTACGTGCTATACGTCATCAAGTCCCCCCAGTCTAGTGTATACACTGCGTGCGATTTGTTTATCGCGTGCGATGCATGTTACTAGACTTAGGGTAACTAAACAACTTTTCTTCCGCACCTTTGAAGCGTTCTTTTGGTGCTTCTTTTCTAGGTGTATCGTGCGACGTGGACGCTTTTGGACTTCATCTTCTGGTTGATTTGACTGAGTGGGCCACGCGTCGTTGTGGGAGTTTTCTTTCCGCAACTGCTTGCTTGTTTATCCCTTATGATGTCTATAGACAATAGACAGGTATGCAAACCACAGTTATGTACATGAATTGAAACTCACATTCATCCGTATCTCGGTTAAGATAGCAAAAGCTTTACCTACTGGATCATAATTTCTATCATTTACCTTTAGTAAACGAAGGTTTTAAGGCATGAAGAATAGCGTGTTGAGCATTAAATTTATATAGTGTGTACCCGTACTTTAATATACCACGGGTTCACATTAACATACCACGGGTAAATATGAAACATAAACACGTAATTATTCAAAAGCTAGTTTAAATAATGTCAAGAGCACAAGCAGAATCAGTATACCTTGTTCAGAGCGAGCATCAAGAAATGTACTAGACTGACGTGTCTCAGAAGCAACAACCGATCGCAGAGTTGGCAACTTCGTATCTGTCACTATATCCGTCATGCTTCCGCACCTTTGAAGCGTTCTTTTGGCGCTTCTTTTCTAGCAAGCGTCGTTGTTATTCTTATCTTTTACTTTTCATCCTAGTCGTTTAAACGGATTTTCGCTGACACGTGTAGTCATCTTGTGCCATCTTGATTTGGATATACCCTAGTTTAAATACCACCCCTGGTTTTTACCATTTCACTTTTCTTCCTTCGCTATTTTCGCCATAGTCGCTCTATTTTTTCCTTTTCTTTGAAAAAGAGATTTGTCCACTTACTAGGTTAGATCTTGACTTTATTTTTATGCCATGGGTACTATCACAGATATCAAATGCCACACTACTCTAAGGATGTTTGAAGCTTTTCTTGGTAAGTTTCATATTCCTCCTGAAGTTCAAGCTTCCTTCGCCTATCCATACTATGCACTAGCGTCCCAGAAATAAGATTGGTTTATACACTAGGTTTTTTGAATACGCGAATTTCCGCCTTCCACTGTCGGTTTTCCTTGTGGATATTTTAGGTATTATCATATTAATGCTTGAGGATAGATTCGATTATGTACATGTTGTCGATTGGTTCGTAACATGTCACAGAAAGAAGCAAAAGAGTGTATTTGCAAGTGTATAATATGGTCCAAGTAAGGATTTTACGTGACAAACAAAAAGGAAATATACCAAAGGGTTAATTTGTTTTGTGCTACTACAAAAGATCATGAACAAAATAAAATGTAGTATGACAAGTTGTTTAAAATTTGGTGTCCATGGTTAAGCTTTGACATTTATTTTTCTATCAAACAATCGTGTGACGAAATAATTTTTATCATTCATGATTCTTTGAAATGAGTTTTATCGAATTGAACATTTTGGAACATAAATTGTATATTGAAATTTTGAATTATACTAGCCAAAGTGATGTGTGAATGAAACGTTTGAAAATGAAATAATTAAGGTTAATGGACTTTTACATGTTTTTACCCTAATGCATTTAAGATGGCAATGTCTTGGAAAACTTACTAGTTTAATGATAAACATAAGTTAGGGTAGTAAGTATCCGTTTTAACAAATGAAGAATTATATATTGGAATTAACAAACTCTACAGGAATACAGTAAGTTTCAATAGAAACAGTATGGTAAACTCGATCAAAGATTTTATTTAATTTTAGTGGCAAACAATTAGTTTAAAAATAAAATGTGAACATAAATTAGATTAGATAAATAATAAGGGTAAATTACATGGATGGTCCCCAAACTATACCCTGTTTTAAAGAGAAAATTTCTTAAACGAACACTTTCTCCTACTACTTTACACATATAAACCTCGCGTATATATTTTTCGAAAATGAACTTTCTATATTATACGTTAGATCTCTACCGGAATATGTTTTAAACCGTACACGTGTATAACCAATTTCCTGGGCGTGAGTTTGGGCATGATACAAACCAGTAAGAAGTGAGGGCGTAATCTGGGCGTGCCCTGGGCGAGAGGTTGAGTTGGGCGTGGCAGTGGAGCCTGGGCGTGAAGGTGAGCTAGGCGATGGCCTGGGCGTGTGACTGAAATTTTCGTGTTTGTCATCATTTTGCCCCCCTTTAAAACCAGTTAAACGAAATAAAGGGAGTAAAATGGAAGAAAGGAGTTTCATGGTTGGAAGGTATATTGTTGCCGGAGACGATAATAGTGAAGAAGATAGAGTTGTTTATTGACTTTTTCAAAAGATGAAAAGGATAAGGTTGTTTTTTGTTGTATTTGTAAGGTAAAATTGACTCGTGTGTGTTGGTGGGGATGGCCACGTCCCTTTGTTTGTTGTAAGATGAAACAACTTTTATCTTTTGTTATATATTTCATAGTAGTGACTAATGATGAATTTAAATGTTTTTCCTAGTTTTTTTTCTCTAATTAAATTTGTAAAAGTTAATTACTTTTAAGTTAATACAATGCTAACTTCCTCTAGTGATATGTGTTGAGTACATTTACTTCAGAAAATGGTCGAATACATGTGTTGAGTGAATGTTGTTTTTGTTATTTGGGTGAGTTGATTTGGGTAGTTTTTGGCATTTAATTGTGGAAGGTGTAAAGTGTTTTTAAAAGATATGATTGTGACATGTTTATAAAAGTGTTGTGGGGAATGGAAAAGGAGTCTCATAAAAGATGCTTTCTGTAAATGGTAGTATATGGTATGATTGTGACACAAAATGGTTATTATGGTAAAGTGAAGGAAAAAGGTTCACTTTGGTATAATCACCATGTATACGTTTCATTTTCGTAATTTGCTTTGTTTTAAATTTTATAATGATGATTTTAATCCATAGTTAATTTTTGGATCTTTATGTTTGTGTTTGTGAATCCGAAAATACACTTCATATCTAATTGTGCAGTAGGGCTTTTCGTTCTTTAGAATTTCTGACTTTAAAATCTAACTGGGTTAGGTGGAGGTGATAGACTTATGTTAGTGCCTCATAAGCTTCATAACGTAGATTATAATATTCAGCTTGCGTATCTGAAATGCTATGGTTATGCTCCTCTAATGGACTTACTTTTTGAACTAGTGTTAAAACGGTAGCATTTTCTGATACATAACTATTTATTTTGATCACGCTATCACTACTAGTATTACCATAAGAAGGAACCGCTCAACATAGAATGGTTTATATAAGTTTTGTAGTTATGATACATTTTATACCTTGAAGTATGTGGCCTTATTTTTGTTTCCACAGCCTCCCGTGCCATACATTATGTTTAAAAATCTGATTTTGGTTTCTAAATGATGTTTATGTCCTGTTTCAGTATTGACGACACATTCATAATGTTTATTATATGATCTATGTTGATTAAGTCCGCTATATCAGCTATTTGCAACAATGTTAATATCTGTAGTTTATAACGTCAACCTTTTTTGAAATACTTAATGAATTGAGTCGTACCGTACAGATCCACTAATACAGTTTAGTGTTAGTGTATATATGCATCATCATCATCATGAGTTTATTGTTATGAGTATTATAATTTTTTGTATTAGAAGTTGGTGAGTTTGTTAAATTGATGATGATTACATGTTTTATCTAGTTATGTATTTAATGACCTTATAATGACTAATAATCTTAGCTCTCCACCCTTCCAATGAAAGAATTTGCAATTATATCCATTTTATGATGCCCCACAAAGATGTTAACATCCCCGCATACCTTAAATTACTTATTCACTCATCATCATGGTTACAAATATTTTGTGTTATTGATCTGGTGCATTGGAGTTATTTTTCGAGTATCTTAGACATTTAAGGGGTAATTTCATATATACCCAATTTAAACCATAAAATGTCATATTTGTCCAACTAAAAATTATAATGACATATATACCCAATTTATAGGTCAAATTTGTCATATATACCCATTCTATTTATTTATTTACTTAATACTCAATTTACATCATTAAATACCCATTATACCCTCAACACAAACTTAATACTAATTCTCAATTCTTCCTCTTGAAACTAATTGACAAAATATGCTTTCTGCTACTAGAAATAAATATTTATCAAACAATTTCGACCTTCGACCATTCAAGCTCATATGCGTTTCATTTGCAACAAAACGCTATTGTATATGTATTCCAACTAATAAGAAAAATAGCAAGTGCGCGTGTAAAGATCATGATATCACGAAATATTAAAAAGACAGGTTTGTATTTATGATAACTCACACTCAATTTTTATCACAAGACAAGGAACTGCAAGCTCTAATGATAAAGTGGAAGTGTAATTTAGTGAATCCACACACTCATGGAAAAGCACAATAAACATTTCACGAATGAAAGAAAAAACAATGCACACCAGCCAAAGACGGGTCACGAACTCATGACGGTTTTGATTGATCCCAAATTATGTATGTCAAAATACTCTACAAAATACATCCTTTAATCATCCAAATACAAAATTGTCAGAAGTAAATATCACACAAGTGCTCTTGTAACAAAACCATAACATTAATATACACATATAACTAATAAATTCTGGAGGAAATAGATTAGATAATCTAAAATATAAGAAAACAAATAACTGACAAAATAACACGCCTTACAAAGGAAAAGGCATAAGTTTTGAGGCTTATTTAAAAGGGTATAATTGGTATTTCTTGATGCAAATTGAGTTTTATTTGATTAAACAATAAATTGGGTAAATATGATAAATTTGATGTTTAAATTGGATATATATGGAATTATATATTTTGATTGGGTAAATGTGGCATTTAAAGGTTTAAGTTGGGTATATATGGAATTAACCCGACATTTAACTATAGACACTTGTGTTGAACAACCTATCCTGCTATTTACATTTGTATATAATTTGAGCTTATGTGATTACATGATGGTGCAGAAATGGGGACACATATGCTGGAGAATATTTTGCAAGCAAAATGCACGGTTTTGGTGTTTACCATTTTGCAAACGGACATCGGTACGAGGGTGCTTGGCATGAATGAAGAAGACAAGGTTGTGGTATGTATATTTTTAGAAACGAATACACTCAATCGGGCTACTGGGATAACGGGGTTCTCACTATTTCCACTTCTTAAGATACTCCACAAGCTGGATCATCATCTACTACCATTTCTGTTGCCAAACCAGGTAATAACAGTTCTCACTAGGACCCATTAACACACGCTTCTCTATTCTCTCAAAGCAAACAGTTAAATGAGAATGGTTTGTTTTTTCAGGAAGCAAGGCGTATAGCTGAGAAAGAAGTTGTTGTAGCTGACATGGAAGAGAGGGTGAACAGAGCAGTGACTGCAGCTAACGCACGGCTAATGCAACAAGAGTGGTCGTTGTCAAGGGTGTCCAAAATCGAATGCATGATGTCATTGATGATCGACCGCTAGAAATTGTCTGATTCTCATGTGTTTACTTAGGAAAATAGTGTCTCGCCGGAGGTGGTGCCGCCTGGAACCACAATCAGGTTAGGATATCGAAACGTACTGATTGAGGATCAAATGGCATCCTTCTTTCTTCTGGCTTCAAATACATATATGTTTATATGTGATATGCTACTACTATTAGTATTAGGTTTATGAATTCAAAGGGCACTAAAGTGCCGCTTGCCTTTTTTTTCGCTGTAACATGTAATCGTAAGGGTATTTGAGGGCGGGGGCTCATTACAGCGCGTATAATACTACTGCGTAGCCACTAAGATTAATTAGAGAAAGGATCATGAAGTGTAGGTCTAACATGATAATTGTGGCAGTTCCCACATCTGGCTCATACCGTCTAATTGGTTCGTGTTTGGTCTCGTGTTGACAGGAGCGTAGCTCCTTTACCTTGTTTGTGTGAATTAAACATCCTTTGGAGCTCATAAAATATCTTATTAAACACAAAGAAATGTCATACAAGTAGAAGAGGTTATAGACGACATGCCTATAACTCTTTATTAAACACAAAACATAACAAACAAACACTGAAATTCATTGAACCAAGAGCAGAAAACTATGCATCCTTGCTGCATCAGATCCATTCAAACTTCTGCAGTACATTAAACAAACAAAATAATAAAGGAAAATCAATATAGTACTAGTGTTGCAAAAGCGATGCAACCTTAAATAGTAAACCTAAAGTGAAGCAGGAATAAAGGATATTTTTGTTAACCTGGCTGGGAAGAGAAAAACTAAGTAATAAAAATGAAATTTAATCCAAAAAAAAAAAAAAGTTTAACCTTGTTCCTGAGAAGAGCAGTACCAGGCTTCTGGCCTTCAATAACCGGTGCACCTGTAACATCATCAACACTCAATCAATCAATCAATAAGAAACCCTAATTTTGAAACCGATTGTATAAAACAAATGAGCTCACCATTTAATGCAATTGACAAAGCAACCCTCTGTCTCTCGTTCTCTCTCTTCCTCTCCCTCTCCACAATCCTTCTGTGAAATCATTATAAAGAGCAACTATCAAGAGATGATTTATAAAACATAAAAGGCCCTGCTTGTGTGGGATTTTGAACTTACTAACCTAACATCAAAACTTAATAAAGGAACTTAAAAAATTTGAGTTACATAAATTGAACATTTATAAAGTGATGTTTGATTGAGAAAAACTAACTAAGTAATAAAAATGAAATTTAATAACTTTAACCTTGTTCCTGAGACGAGGAGCAGTACCAGGCTTCTGGGCTTCACCCATTATATTCTCCTGTAACATCAACAACAGTCAATCAATTGAAACCGATTGAATGATTAGTATAAAACAAATGAGCTCACAATTAATTGCAATTGACAAAGCAACTCTCTCTCTCTCTTTTTCTCTACAATTTCATCATGCGGCTGTAAGTTTCAGTGTTAAGTGTTAACCTAATTTTTTTTTAAAGCCCAATACTCTTGATTTTTATAAAGCCCATTACAAAAAATATTTTTAAACATGCTGGTCGGTGTAGCTTATAATATCAAGTGGTCGGTGGCTTCTAAAATAAATGTTTGGGCCTTTTTAAAATGAAGGTGGGCTTATATGTCATGGCCTTTGCCCTTCTACTCAGTTTCTACACAAATCTTACTGCCTCTCTCATTCTATATGGAAGCCAGGCTCATGAGTTCAAAAAGTTTGTACATCAAGATCTTTAATTGTTCATGGTTATGGTTCCTCTTCTGCAATAAGCGTACGACTTTGGCGCAAACCAATCACTCCAAAGGTAACAAAATACTTTTGAATTCAGTTCCTCCAATCAATCAATAAGAAACCCTAATTTTCAAACCGATTGTATAAAACAAATGAGCTCACAATTTAATGCAATTGACAAAGCAACTCTCTGTCTCTCTCTTCCTCTCGCCGGACAATTCACCTGTGAAATCATTATATTATAAAGAGGAACTATCAAGAGCTAGAAGATCGATGATGATTTATACAATGTAAATTTGAGTGGTTAACCTAATTCTCTTTATATATAATGGCGTGAAGATATGGGAGCCCGTGCCTTCGGTAGATCTATATTTTTTTTAGTTTTATCCAATGGCGTTTAGACACCTCTGTACGTGCTTTTGACAAATGTTTTTAAGAATTTTCGTCCGCCCTTTTTTTTGGTTATATTTTCTTTAATATTGCTTTTCCTATATTGGTTGGGCTTCCGTGGCTAATGGGCTTCAGCTTCTTGGTTGCCTGCCTCCTGGGCCCGTTTGCAAGTGATATACCTTCTTCAGAACTATTCATTATTCTCATTTGTGCTTTCTTCTTCCGGAAAAGCGACATACCTGGTAGGTAGGTTTCGCCCAGATCTGTTGGAATATGCATGTTCTGTGTTAGTACTTGGTTTTTTTATAATTCTGGTGCGTTTGTGTGTGTTGGTTTATGCGTTAGTGACATGATAGCAGGGTCGTCTCCGAGAATGCCTAAAAAAGACGAGGCCCGAGGCAAATGGAAAAAAATAGGCCCCCAAAATTCAAGTTGATAAATTAAATAAAAGTCAATAATAAAGCATAAGTGTGATAACAATAATTCAATAAAGTATTATTGCAAATAAAAATATAGCTTACATATTCAAAGAAAAGCGTCTTGCTCTCCTCGAATTTTTCACAAAGCAAATATCTAGTTTTTGGGCCTATACAAGTTGGGCCCTAGGCTTGGGCCTTGGCTACTACCCCAAAGAGGCTCGCACGATAGGATAGGGGTGTTCCAAGTGGTGATGTTTATGCTATTGCTTATGTTCTAATGGTGCTTAGGGTATTTGCATGTCACCTTTGGTGGTTATACGTTGTGTCAGTTTGTGTGTTTCCTGCATCTAAGTGTTACTTTGCCTTTGTTTTCCTATTTTTCAAACCTGCATGTAAGGATCTTTGGTTTTGACCGTTATGAACCTACTAACTTATTTGCTTTTCTTTGTTACAGGTATCTAAATAGTTTTTCGTCATATACTTTGCATATTTGTAGCGATCCCATTTTTGTTTTCCTGTGGTAAGTTGCTGCATATTTTATTTCCTGTGGTAAGTTGCTGCTTTCGTTGTTGACCCGAAATTTATATCCCAAAACTCTGTTCGCTCATCTGGTGAGCGCGGTTTGGTTCCTGATGCGGTTGTTAACAATTCGGGAAGTTCCGCACCCCTTTTGACACGTTCAGTTCTGTTGGGGTATTCGATGTGCCATCGGTCCAGCGTGATCGCGATGTGGTAGATGATTCATGCGTTCCAAAGGCATGTTCTGCTGCTGTATGTGAAAATGTATATGCTTCTTCATCTAAAAGGAAGTTGGTCGATGGCGATGACGATTATATTGAAAGGTTTGGGAGAAAACAACGAATAGCAACGCTCCTTGGTGATGAATCCAATGGTGCTAACGTTAATGGGGTATGTTTTTTTGTACATGGTGTTGTGAATTCCTTATTGTTGATCTTTTAAAATGTATCTTGATTTCGTTTGCACGCACGTGTTCGCGATGGTGTAATGGGTCCTTATGGGTCGTGAGGAGGTTAGGTCATGTGGTTTCTGACAAAGGTTTGCCGATTGCTAACCAGTCTTATGGGAGGGGGGCGATTCCTTTCGGTTGGTTGGGGGTAGTGGTGATGTTACACCAACTACATGTGTCCGTTCCAAGGGGGAGACCGAAGCGTCGGGGGGTTCATGGCCAACATCGTTCTTCGGCTATAGATGTACCTATCATTCCAAGGTATGAAGATAAAAGTGCGTTGCAGTCATTTGTAACTGCTGCAGCTCCATCGCCTTTATTAGAAACATCGTCTTGGCCAATTCTGTGTCAAAGTAATCTGCGATTCCCTTCTTTTTTATAACTTTTTTTCTGTTATCGGATTCTTATGTCATATTCAACCTAATGGGTCTTCTTTTTTTGTACTATTCTATCCAGCCCCCCAAAGTGCTCCCATGGTATTGGATTTTTCTTCAGCAAGGTCATTCTTCCAACGAGCGAGGAGCACAATGCTTCACACCAACCGGATGCGCCTACCCTTTGGTAAGAATGCTCAAACCGAAGTGTCGTTTGTCTCATCACGTCGACGTCAATCGACGTGGCAAACGCTCAGCGGCAGTTTGTTTTTCACACACGTCTATTGATAAATATTCTAAGCGGCATATATGTCTATTGTCATTAGCATTTTACATGTGTGTGTGTTGCATATATTAACTGTTGGATTTTCTCATCACATTATCAGAAATGGCCAATGTTTTGGAGAGTGTTCCTAAAAGACCCACGCGAATTCCTCCTGCAAGTAGTTGTGGCCGTGGACGTTCATGGATTCAAGATGTTACATACTTTCTCATCGGGTGTTGCTGCTCATCCACTTGAAGGTTTGTGACAATTGTTTGTTCAAGAACTTTTTAATAGGCGTGATGTGCCTTCTGTTAGGCGCTTCATAGTTTATGGCGATGTGATGATGACAAACGGATGTCGCCAGCAGGTCTTGCTCCATTGAATGGGACGGCGACACATATGGTCCCCCACGGTCCCCCACATACGGACCGTTGTATAACAAGTGTTGTAGAGGGGGCAGTGTGCGGCTTTTTACGCCAACCGACTATCCAGAATATGTCAAGGAACTTTTTTCTGACAATCATTTCATGAACAATATACATGCATACAACCAGATGTTTTCTATGACATCGTTGGGAGAGACGGTTGATGATACTATTAATAATGGTAGAGGGCCATATGTTTTCAAAGTGTCCAAGCGATCTATCATCGTATCGGCAGACTATGCCCGAAGAAGGCAAGGATCCATGGTTCTTACGAGCTTTACATATACCATCGACCATGAGGTTGATAACATGTGCTTGCCCATTTTCGTGATGGGAATGGAGGCGGTCTAAGGAGGGATATAGTTGAGGGTCTAATACGCGTGTTGGATGAGCACAATGCATTGGTCCGCTTATTTAGGTCTGCTAGAGACAAGCTTCGTGAATCGATGTTCCACCTTCAAGGTGAGGTTATATAACGTTGGTGCACCACAATATGAGCTCCCAACTGCAGACTGTATTGGAGCTATAGTCTTTGAAGATGGCCCGCAGAGTGAATTAGAATTCGACATTATCATTGAATCAGCATTCGGGGACCCTCAAAGGATCAACAAACTTCATCCGTGCTACATGGCATTCCATTTGCCAGCTGTTCATTTATGGAGAACAAGGGTACCACACTGGATTAAGGCTGGTTGGTGTTGAGGCCACGGAGGCTGACGAAGACAAAAAAATTACTATGCACTAATAATATTCGCATCGTACGCATACATGATAGGGTGGATAAGTATGGTCTTCTTACAAGGGGTGGTCGACTTTTCCAGCAATCTGTTGTCATGGCATACTGTTGTATGGAACAAAGCAGATTTACTTTATAACGTAAGAACCAATGATATCGTGGGGACTATTTGGCGGAGTCTATGATGCTGTGCTGGGGTGACCGTGAGGGATCGACGTTGGTCGAGGATAATACCGCATCCTTTACAGGGGTCCACGTTACATGTATAGTCATTACCTGGATGCACCGGCTATATGTAGGGTGCACTAAATCCTTCTTTTCGTTACATTCACATGCAATGTAAGATGGCCTGAAATTGAAGAATACATGCAGCGCTCCTCATTTGACAGCAGCAGATCGTCCCGACATAGTTGATAGGGTATTTGAATGAAAGATACACGACCTTATAAAATGTGTCAGAGACCGCCAACCTTTTGGGCCAGCCATTGCGTAGTGTGCTTTATCCGATAACATTTTATTTAGAGGCATTTTCGGATTGATAGATTCATTTGCATTTTTGCAGCATATGTTGTCAATAACCTTATGTAACCATGTTTCCTTGGGTTTAAACTAATGCACTGTCCATTTTCAGTGTTATACACCGTCGAGTTCCAGAAAAGAGGTTTGCCACATCGCCATATACTTTTGTGGAATAGCAAGAACTCAAGGACAATGACAATCGAAGACATCGATAGATGTGTGTCACTGAGTGCCTGACCGTTGATCGATCCTGAAGGGTTTAGAGTTGTAAATGAATTCATGATTCATGGTCCATGTGGTCCAAAGATTTCCATTTGCGCCATGTATGCAGGGGAGAACATCATGCAAAAAGTCTTTCCCAAAAGACTATTGTTCAAACACATTCATTGATGACAAAGGTTATGTGCATTATGCGGAGGGACGTTCATTGATCGTGAAAGGCACAATGTCCGCTTGATAACGGATATGCAGTGCCATATAATCGGATGTCAGTTATGGCATTCTATGCACACATTAATGTAGAATGTTGTGGATGGAGTATGCTGATCAAGTATTTATTTAAATATATATCCAAGGGTACAGATAGAATCGTTGCCAAGGTAACTAGGCCACATGACGCGTGTTAAGCCGCGACGGCCAAACAACACCTTCCACATCACTCCAAATTGGCCCGCCAATAGTCATCGATGAAATCAAGAATTTTATGGACGCGCGTTATATTGGACCGCACAAAGCATGTTGGCGCATTCTTGGTTTTGATATACATAGCCGAGATCCTGTTGTCCAAATACTCGACCGCCCACGCTGAAAATATGCAACATATTACATTCGAAATCAAACGTTCTTCAATCAGGGTTGAAAATACTTGGGCTAAATGAACCACTCTCACTGAATGGCTAACTTTCAATAGGTTATATAGGATCGAGACATCTTACGCACTTGCAGCCCTTCAATTCGTGTGGTCAAAAAGGACGTGCAATGGTTTCCAAGAAAAACATGAATAAACCCTCAATAGGTAGATTAGCATATGTCCACCCAAGTTCTGGGGATCTATTTTATCTGCGATTGTTACTATGCCATCAAAGAGGATGCACTTCTTTCCCCGGTATTCAACCGTAACAATCACACGTATCCAACAAACAGGGCTGCAGCAGAGGCACTTGGTTTATTGGAAGATGGTGGCGAATGGTTTGTGGCTCTGCAGGAAGCGGCGGCATCAGCTTCTGCCTCCGAAATGAGAGCGCTGTTTACACAGATTCTGGTGTTCCGTGACGTCCGAAACCCATCCCACCTATGGAATTCCTTCGCAATTCATGTCGACGACATTCCACGCAATTTTGGCGGTTATCCATGGCGCAGTTTACGACGTTGATGAACCACAACCGAAAGGGGGCGTTTGTATGAGCTTCAAGCAGCCGCTAGCTCATCATGGTAAGTCACTCCCGGATTTTGGTATATCTATGCCTCCCGACGATTTGCTACACATTTTAAGGAACCGAAACTTTATGGAAGAAAGGAGCTACAACCGAGCTGAGCTCGCAAAAGAAATAGAAATACTTATTCCAAAACTCAATGCTGAATAACGGCAGACATTTGACATCATTGTGGAAGCAGCGGTCAAGGAGAAACAAGAGAATATCTTTGTGTATGGCCACGGAGGTACAGGAAAACATTTCTTTGAAAACTATCATCGCCACCCGAGGTCGGAAGGAAAGATTGTTCTTGCCGGGCGCCCTCTCGGTATTGCATCATTGCTTTTGCCATCCGTCGCATAAAGACACTCGCGGTTTTAACTTCCTCTAAATCTAATAGACGAATCGGTTTGCAGTTTCAAAAAAGGATCGCAGCTTGCAGAATTGTTAAAACAAACTCATTTGATAATTTGGGACGAAGCCCCTATGAATGATAGAAAGTGTTTTGAAGTGATGGATAGCACAGTAAGGGACATATTTGATGCTCCAGCAAAAATATTTGGCAACAGAACCATAATGCTTGGTGGCGACTTTAGGCAAACACTACCGGTTAAGAAGAAGGGAACAAAAAACGATATTATTGGTTCGTCAATATCCGAATCATACCTCTGGCTTCACTTCAAAAATTTCGCGTTGCATCAGAATATGCGTGTGCATTCGGGTTCAAACACATCAGTCCAACAGGAAGAACTGCAACAATTCTCCTCATGGCTGTTAGATATAGGGAATGGAAACATTGGTGACCCTGACGTTAATGATCCTGAAAATTCATCATGGGTTCAGATACCTGACAAGTACTGTTTTCCACCAAACGATGCAGGTAAACAACAACTTATTGACTTCATATATGATCATCAGACGTTGGAACAACCGTGTGTTGAAGTTTTACAAGACAAAGCAATAGTGTGTCCGAAAAATGAAATGGCAGATATCATCAACAAACAGGTGATGGAGACATTAGATACCGAAAGTTGTTTCTACAACAGTGTTGATGAAGCTATCCCCAGGACAAATGATGGGGGTGCAACAGAGCTGCTTTATCCGGCCAAATACTTGAATTCACTGACTTTTTCCGGCCTACCACCGCACACATTGGAGCTTAAAATTGGCACACCAATAATGTTGCTTCGGAACCTAAATTTAGCTGGTGGTCTATGCAACGGTACAAGAATGATCGTTAGCCAGCTGCTTTCAAGGGTTATTGAAGCCAAAATCATAACAGGAACGCGAATTGCCCAAAAGGTGTTCATACCGAGGATTTTGCTAACAACAAATGACGACAAGCTACCGTTCATTTTCAAAAGAAAAGCAGTTTCTGCAAAAGTTTGTTACGCAATGACAATTAACAAGAGCCTGGGGTCGTTAAAAAATCGCTTATCTTCCAGAGCCAATTTTTGGTCACGGACAGCTATACGTTGCCCTTTCACGAGCAACATCGCCTGCCGGGTTGAAAATGGTCATTGCACCAGCACCAGGAAGACAAAGCTAACACTACAAAAACATTGTTTATAAAGACTTTCTCAACAAAATCGTTGGGCCACAGGTTATAGGCATTTTTATGCTAGGAAGTTGTCCTCCATTACATGCATTGTATATATGTTGTTACTCCATCCAACTGTTCACCTATATTTGCATCGTCATACTGTCTTTAACTCACTATTGGCTAACAATACTGGCTGACTGCCGGATTTATGCCGGATTATGTGATTGTTTATGCGCTTTTTAAAGTTGTCTGTTTTTTACCACCCACTTGATGATGTGCTGTCTTATTTGTTTATCTACTATTTACTGCTCACTTTATAGCCTAGCGTGTTATTTTTCAATGGTTATCAATCCCGTAGAGCTAGGCCTATTGCCTTTAGTGTTTTGTGAACCGTTTCCTTAACAGCTAAGAAGCTTACGTCTCTACTGTGGGCTTTGCCCTTCATATTTCTGAGCATCCTATACTTATCAATGTATTCAGCGCACATTCAACAGATGAGCAACACACAGGTCATTGCCACTATCTTTAACATTGTGCCATTACGTTTTTGCAAAATTGATGCACCAGATAATTCTTTCTGTTACTGTGCAGAGCGTAATTAGTAGTTACAGAATACCTATTTGCGTGTTAGCCACCAGCATCTTAACTGGTAAACACTCAAGCATCAGTTGTTAAATGAACATTCACACTTTTTTTCCGACTCACAGACAAATGGCAGATAAAGGTAAGGCTATCGCAGATCCTGCAATTGAATCACAGGAGGAAAAAACAGACGAATCGACACCACCCCCTGCAATGGACAAAGGCAAAGGCCCCATTTTGGAACCAGAAATTACTGACTTGATGAACCTGAAACCTACTGATCTCGACAAACCACTTGAAGTAAAGGTGTACCAAAAATGGATGTCCAAAAACGTGCCCGACCCAAATCCAACGGGCCTTTGCTTCATATTGTTAGACAAAAATGTAAGTTACAATATTTGTTAATGTGTATTATTTTTTCAGCGAACCATGCAAATTTTTACATCTGCAGGGTAACGCCATTCAGGCAAACGTCCAGCTGTGGGATATGAAAATTTTCGACACCAAGCACGAACCCGGATTGTGCTACAAGATTGAGCGGTTTGGGTGCAAAAAAACAGAGAATTGGCAACGCACGTTAAACAATCCTATGACATTACTATTTGGAAAGTACACTCAAGTGACTCAAATTGAAGACCGTGGATTCCCAGAACATCATTTTAATTTTGTTGCCTACAACGAATTGGGCAGACGTGCAGATGCTAGGGATTATACACTAACAGGTATGATACACATCACATTGCCACTTTCACAACAAAATGCCGCACACCTAATTTTAGCAATATATAAGCAGATTACATAGGAGTAATCAGAGCTATAGGACCCATTAGAGAATTCGGGGATCCAACGACCAACAGGATTCTGCGTAGAAATGTCGACATACATAACTTAAAGTAAGTAGCAAAAATTATTAGCAGCGCGTACATAAAAAACCACATAAGCTTTATCTAACATTCACCATGCAGCGGTAATGTTGTGACGTTGACGCTCTGGAATGAGATGGCCACTTGCTTTCCTACACAGAAACTTGCTCATATGGAACAACCGGTGATCATTGGTGTCAGCTCTTGCTGGGCTAAAAGATTTTCAGGTATGTATCCCACTGCTACAAATGACACAGAACGTACAGCAAGAGAATATTACTAATAAAAACACAAAATATCTCAAACAAACAGGGGGATTACAACTTTCGGCAACGCCGGCAACTCACTGTTATCTGAATCCACGCGTTGAAGAGACTGACCGTATCCGCCAAGTGTATAATTCTAAAACCTTATGTACAAACTGGCATTCGCTAACCTGTATAACCAATAAAATAATATTGACACAGGTATGATGAAATGGGCTTTATGGTAGAACCTTTGCAGTTACCAGCAGCGGATATGCGTCACGCAGACCAGCCACCAACCCGTCGTTTGACACCTGTGAACATGCTAACACAGGCCACTCCGGAAAGCATCACGGTAAACAACTTACTTATAAAACAAAAATAGGTCAATAACAGCTTGCAATGAGAACATTGTTATCATCCTCTCAACAGCAACAATTCACAACACGGGCTACAATCGTGAGGATCGACGAACAGTCAGCGTGGTACTTCAACCGGTGCAAGGTTTGCAGCAACAAAATTGCAGACTGCATGCCGCACAGGCACTGTCAACAACCTGGAATGAAACCAGTAGCGAACTACAGGTTAAAAAAAATTCACAACCTATCATTCACATAAATTAAAGACAATACGTACCTATGTGGTTCACATAAATTAAAGACGATAAATATTTGCATATCTACATATATGACATAAAACAAAGCAATAATACACATGAGGCTAACCACGTAAATTACTATGACAGTTATTCGTTCAGGGTCATTATAGAAGATGAAACTGGGAGCGTCATGGTCACCTGTTTTAGCCCAGAGGCTGATTCACTGCTTGTTATAAAGGTTAGCGACCTGCTAAGCTACATTCCTGAACCAAACCCGCTGGTACTGCCACCAATTATACAGCAACTGGAAAATACAACCCATGTTTTGCAAGTGCATCTTGCTAAAGGCAGCCGCAGAGGTTTTCCAAAATTTATCCTCGACGGAGTCAAGGATGCTCCATTACCAGCGCTCCCACCAGTTCCTCCAGAAACTGAAGAAGGGGCCTCATCTGCTACTGCAGAAAGTGGAACACAAACTCCTACTGTCACTGACACCGGCGCATGTATTATCACCCCACCCCTCAATCAGATGAACCTACAGAAAAGGAGGGGGAACCGGCTGAGATCCGATCAACCACAGTTCGCAGGGAATTGTTCTAGACGACTGAGACGAATCCCCTTCACGCAGTGCAAAGAAACCCAAGCTGGACTAGACCCACCCAAATAAACAGGTGACTGTGTTTATACATGTATGGTTAATGTAACAGACATAGCTATTAGCGTAGCCAGAACGTATATGTAATATGTGTGGCAAACCGACTTATAGTAGCCTAAGCTAGCGTGCAACACGCGTGCGTAAAATGCAGGAATACCTGCATAATTTTGTATCATCCCCGCTAGGTGTAAATAGGTCAACAAGGATGGTTGGCGATGCAGATACACAACTGCACAGCCTTGAAAATGCGCACATGGCTGCACAGTTAGATGTGGTATGTACATTAACTACAAATAGGAACGAATATCCTAACGTGTTATATGCACGTGTAGAACGCAGGGACACCTGCGTGATTTTGTGCTCTGTAATCTAATACCGTTGGAAATATAAATGACAGTCATGTACTCTAAAGCATGACAGTTTTCCTGTATATAAGCAACTGTTACAAAGCATGGCTGCTCAACGAATGCATAATAGCAACATCGCAAACATAACGTGCTTGCATATAAGCGACTGTTACAAACAACTGCTATTCGACGAATGTATAGTAGCAATACTATTAATAAAATGTGGACAATCACTAATTGCACCAACCACAATGACACACGGTTTATTACACGCAAGACTTTATAAAACAGATACACATACAACACCCATTAAACATAAAATTCTACAAACCCAATACATAAGGCATTAGCCGTCTTAATCTGCCCCTTAAAAAAAATCCAGCCTAAATATGACATTTTGACCATCCATTTATTGCAATACACATTACAGAAACTGAACGCAGGTTAAAACCTAGCCAACGTTGTCACAAGCGACAAGACACCTTCGCCAGCTGAAACTGATACAAACACGCGGCGCCATAACAGATACGACAAAATAACTTATACCACAACCATCACCTACACGCACACATACGATACGCAGAAAGTACATGAATTAACATAAATTGACACACACAGCAACAGAAACACACACGGAAAGAGGTAGCATGAACACGACATGCACCATCACAGCGCCCGAATATTGTTGATGTACCTTGCGGCAGAACGAAGCGCGCCATGTGCATCGCGTACCATTGCTTGAAGAGTCGCCTGCTTAGCACGCTCGCGTGCCTCAACCTCCCTCAAAAACACCAAAGAACAACTAGCAACCAACCCATTCCCTTCCTGAAGAACCTCTCGGATTAAATCTTCCAAATAAGCGATCCGTTCCCCTATCTCGAAACAGCGAGCACGCACCATGCTCTCCCATTCACGCGCCGCGATAACCTCTCTCTCAAAGAATAGGCACATCTGATCTTGCAAATCATCACTGTCTCATGCAAAACCAAGCTCTCCAAGACATTCAGACCGTGACATATTTGGAATAAAGATGCTTCAGTAAATCAGGGTGATGGATAGATACACAAATACGAACAACAAAATTTATAGACACCAGGAGCTAGAAAACATATACCCCCAGCAGCAGTGTACACCACTACTAATGCACTTTTTCCAACCACTATAGGTATGCAAATTGCAGCAGCCACACACAATTATGCGAGTGCACCGAAAGCTACTAACAACAACAGGAACACTATGACCTTTACAGAAAAAAAAGATAAAAAAAAAAGTATGCACCTGCAGAAAGCAACAAAAAGGTTGCCTTTTCACATTGGCCACGATAAAGATACATCACACACAACACAACTATAATGACAACAAGCATAATAGAACAACATTAATGCAACCTAAATTAGGCAAGAAAATTGCAATAACGCAAAATTATTAGTAGCAGGACGAAGCCATAATTCATTAATATAATAACGTTTCAGACATTTACATTACACTGCCCACATGAGCATGAACAAGCCGAAACCGTAGCCTCCTCAAAGTTACATATACCAATCTGCTTCACATAATCGTACAAAAACGCAAATAACCTAACATGGCGGCAAAACCACTCCTGCTTAACGACCACAACACCCTGACTCTCCCCAATATTAGGTTTACCAATCGCTTTACGATTTCAACGATCATAAAAAACACAATAGCGGACCACACATTATAAAATAGATACCAACATTATTGAAACGACGCCAGTAAAAACAGTAAAAAGTCACATACTTAACATAAACGTACCACGATCTTATAAATTGATAATACGATAATTACACCATTGTTCAGTTAACATAATGGGGGTGGTATACATGCCAAAACTGTAACCTACCATAGGCCACACCCACCCACTAACTGTACATACAAAGAATTAGGTTAAAAACGTTTTTACACACAAACTTTTCAGGCCCAATTGTAAATAAACAAACAAATATAAAACATATACCACAAAAAAAAACAGAAGAGCCCCCTCTATAAAACAGAACAAAAAAATGAAACTGGGTTCCAAAAGACGTTGTTAACAAAACCTTAACTATCGTTTAAAAAAATTCAAAGCGTTATCAAAAAAAAATTAGTCACCGCTAAAAAAAACAGTGTTTTTAGCGCATGCTTGAAAGATTTAATACCTTACAAATGCGTGAACGTTAACTTATATCAATACGGCGAACCGTCAGAAAAAAAATTCTAGCAAATTCCCCCCACCGTAACGCGGCGGGTTCAACAACTCGTTTTTTTAAAGCCCAATAGGCCAATACTCTTGATTTTTATAAAACCCATTACAAAAGATATTATATATATATACTAATCTGCTGCGACGGTGGAAAAAAAAAGACTTCCTGCGTCACGCGCCACGCACCTGTCAATTTTCTGCTAATAAATCAGTTACTGGGCTTCAGGAATAAGTTGTTGGGCCTGAGAGGCCACCACTCCAAATTTATGTAGCCCTAATTTGCAGCCCAGATTGATGTTACAAAAGTTATAACGATTATAAGGATAGATAGATATGAACAGGTGGGTCGGTTCCTTATCCACCGTCTCTAGATACAGACGCCCCAAGAACACCACATGTCCCCTTACTCACAAATCTTCTATCTCTGAGCCACCGGCTCGGATAATGAAGAAGACGGCCAACACAGGAGATTCGTGAAATTACACAACACATATCAGTCTTAGATCCCTTAGTGTTGTAAGTTAATCATTAAATCTTAACTTTCTCAACTTTAATTTATATTTTGGAGTTTTTGCAAGCTTATATTTTTTTAATCGGTTAGAGATTTTCAAGTGTGGTGTTGTCCGATGGTTCTAACGAGAGTGAAAAGGTGCGAACAAGTTCTGTAAGAGTACGGGTTTGGGCTTCGGCCTCCAACACGCTATTGAAGGTATGTTATATTTTGTTGTTGTCAAATATGTTGTTTTATTATCGTGTATATTGTAATCATGCTTTTTTTTTGGAGTATTTGGAATACCTTATTTATGTGGCTTATAGGGTTATGCTACAGGGAAAATCACATAATATCAAGAAGGTCCTAAAAAGCACTCTGTTAAGTGAATATGAAACTTTTATTGTTCATTGTTTAACTTATCTGACATATGTGTTGTCAAGACGAATATGACGATCATATTCTAATGCGTGGGATACCCACCTGACTTCCATTTCTTTATATGGAATTAACAGTCCAATGGTTGATGACAAGAGGTTGCCCCCAAACGACGCACAGGCTTTGCAGGTTGTTTATTCCGAGGTAGTAGGTACGAAGGTAAACGCCTTTATCTTGGTTTGTAATAAATTTGTACATCATTACTTATGTGAATGTATTTTCAGATATTATTCTGGAAGGTCTGTGCACAACGCAACCCGATTTTCTTCCGCGTAGTTACACCTCAGGTACATATTTTTAAATTATATAAAGTAATGGTTGAATTCATAATCTGAATCTTTTTCGTTGTTTTGCTAGCCATTTGGATTTTACAAGCAACGCAGAAATCCTATTCTCGAATACCTAAAAGTGATTATGATCGGCAAGCTATTTGCATCCACGGTTCGCTTTCGACGATATTTTTCTTATAAAATCTACAATTTTAGTAACTGATTGTTTCAAAATATAATAGAAACTACTATTTTAGATGTTTCCTAAATTAAGGTAAATAGGTGATAAATGTTATCTGCAAAATAGGGAAACCACACTTTTACATTGGTTGAATCTCATTGAATGCAGCCACACGTTTTCTGGACTTCGCATGGGTAGACACATTACGTTGAAGTGATAAGGTATGCAGAAGTGATAAGGTACGCATAAATGATATGGTATTTTTAATGCAAACAAGTTCTTTCTGCTGTCAAATAAGGTTATAAGCGAAAACGTAGAAACACAACAAAAAAAGGGCGCAAAGCACTTCCTAAATGGCAAGCGGCTGTTTTTATAGGTATAGCTTAAAACTATATGATATTAGAGAGGGAGATGGTGATTAATGTTGAATAATCAATCGGCTAACCTCCTTAACTAGGAAACATAAACTAGGTACGCCCGCATCTGCTACTAAAGCATCTGTCAACGTATGGGTTATTTTTAACATACATTTGCAACCTGTTATTTTTTTAATCTGACATTTATTATATGTGCAGTTAATTAATTACAACTTAGTTGGGCTAAGTGTGATGGTTCCCAAATGGTGAAAATGAGTTGGATTGATGAATCGCTTCCTGACCACGTTTGGAGAGCCACAATGCTTCGACAATCACCACCGATCACACAATCAAGCTTCGTTTCTGTAAGTACGACAATTCACATATGCTAAGGCATGAATTTTGTTAAAGGCATTTTAAATCTATTATCAACATCAAACCATCGTCATACAGGTTATTGGAAATGCTAGAACCTATTATGTGATGGTTATATCATAACTAATTCGTCATTGTTTCATCTTTGCAGAAAATTTCCGTGCTCGTGTACGTAATTATAGTTTTAGCCATCTTTGCATTAGCAACTGATCTCGCCATGTCAACTTCGTCTATTGTCTTAGAACCGAGTCAGGCTTGAATTAGATTATCGATGTACAGGTGAACGTATATGTATATATGTTATCCACAAATGATAATATTACCAGATGTTTATAATTGAATATCATTAATTAAGTGTAAGATAATAGGTTTTTAGCATACTTATGTTGGTACACTTCAGTTATTAGCCGTTTTGAGTACTCGCATTGCTACGGTTATGCATTGTTTGGCGCAAGGAAAGCTGGTATCTTAAAACTATTTATGTGTTTTAATTTTGTTTATAAAAAAAGTCCGCCGAAACGCGGCTGGGGGTTTCCACCTCGTTATATCTATATACTAAAGAGCACTGTGCATCCTAGATATAGTTTTTAAACATGCTGGTCGGTGTAACTTATAATATCAAGTGGTCGGTGGCTTCTAAAATAAATGTTTGGGCCTTTTTAAAATGAAGGTGGGCTTATATGTCATGGGCCTTTGCCCTTCTACTCAGTTTCTACACAAATCTCATTCTCCTATACCGACTTTCTACACATATCTTACCGCCTCTCTCATTCTATATGGAAGCCAGGCTCAAGAGTTCAAACAGTTTGTACATCAAGATCTTTAGTGTTGGTTTTGGTTGGTGGTTTAGGGATGAAAGTCGTGCTGGATTATGTTGAGTAGAGAAACATGAAAAAGAGGTGATTTTCCAATCTCATTTACTAAGTGGCGTTGTTTGGATTTAGTGGTTATTTTTTGTAGTATAGTTTGTTATATGCTGAGAAACTAAGTGATTTATGCTTGCCGTAACTGTTATGTTCTGTAAATGAAAGTTGTCACACCCCCAAATTACCTGTTTTGCAATGGAATGGAATTCCTGGGGATTGACTGTCATAGCATCACAATCACAGTTATATTGAACGACCTAAAGTGTCGTTTGGAAAATACATCGTTTGATTTAATAAAACAATCAGAGTTTACAAAGTAGGTCCCAAATGAAAATCAACTTGTGCGGAAATAAGTTTGTTACAATTCAACGATGTTTTAAAGTATGTAAAACCCAAGTGAGACGCGCCGTCACCACGACTCCATGAGGTGTCCAAATGCATGCCATGAAGTGTATGCCTTAGATACCCGAGATAAAACATGCTAAAAGTGTCAACACAAAGGTTGAGTGAGTTCATAGAGTTTGTGTTGAAATGTAAAGCCTTTCAAAAAATCGTTTATGCAAAGAAAGGCATTGTAAATCGTTGAAATGTAAAGACTATCAAAATCGATTATGTAGCAAAGGCATTGTAAATCCACTCAGTTCCAAGTCCCGCCTATACAAAACTTGCAACCTGTGTGTTCACAACCCACTGAATATGCATAGTTTATGTTCAAACAGAAATCGTCAAATGAATTCACAAAATAGTGCATGACTCAATGTATCGAAATCGTTTATGCAGCAAAGGCATTGTAAATCCACTCAGTTCCAAGTCCCGCCCATACAAAACTTGCAACCTGTGTGTTCACAACCCATTGCCGAAATGTATATAGTGTATATTCAACCACACATCGTCAAATGAATTCACAATAGTACTTAACTCGACGTAGAACAATAGCACATAATCAATAGCACTTAACTCGTCAGAGAACAATAGCACATAATCAATAGCACTTAACTCGTCGAGAACAATAGCACATAATCAATAGCACTTAACTCGTCGTAGAACAATAGCACATAATCAATAGCACTTAACTCGTCAGAGAACAATAGCACATAATCAATAGCACTTAACTCGTCGTAGAACAATAGCACATAATCAAGAACAATTAATATAGTACAACATTCGGTTTTAAAACAATGGTGATCATGATAGAAATTATCCTTAATAATATAAAGTACTTGTGAAAAATAGTCGAACATGTATCTTCCCCAAAATAGTTTCAAACAATTGAAAATGGGGCTATGAAAACTCACAGTAATCCTTATAAAAGTTAAAGTACTTGTGAAAGTAAATGAAAACAGTTTGAGCATGTATCTCCCCCAAAACAGTTATGAAAGCAAGTAAAAGTAGAGGCCATGAAACTCACGCTTGCAATGATTACGATGACAAAAGTGGATACACTGAAATATAGCGTGAATCTCGAAAATGACCTATTATGAATGATATGATATGTAATGAGTTGCAATGTAATGTTATGCATGCATTCCGTATGTTATTTATACCATTTGCGAGTTTTGAAAATATTACTTATCGTCGAAAAATACTCGTTTGACGTCTTGACCCTTCAAAAATGACTTTACAAGTTTTTACGTCAAAATGTCATCCTACAATGGTTTCGTAATGATTAATGGTGAAATTTTCACTTTTCGTCGCAAAACAATGTCGTCGGAAATTTCTTGAAATTAACAAAAATGGCTTTGGAAAACTAGTCGTAAAATGGTGTACGTCGAACGTTAGGAAACGAAACCGACGGTTTTGGAAAGTTTGTATCGAAATCTAAAAGTTTCAGTTCAGGAGTTTTCGTCAAAAAGGTCTCGAACATAAAGATAATAGGGGTTAAATATGGTGATTTTAGTTACCGTAACACTTATCTCGTAAAAATAATATAGTTTTTCCAAAAATAATAGTTACGGCAAGTTTATGAAAAAGTGTATATCTTAGTCGTTTCAAATCCGTTTTCTACGTATTATACGTCCTTAGCTTCGTATCAAAGTATACTAATATATTTTTGATAAGTCGAAATAATTTGTAAAGCTTAGGACTCGCTTTTGACCGAACAAGATAAATATATGTTGCTGAAATTTCAGAAAACTATTTATTTCGTCGCCAAACTTTAAAAATTCACCACGGCTTCGTTATAACTCCGTTTTATCCGTTCAAGCGGCCACGGATTCGTTTTAAAGTATATTTTCTAAAAATCAAGGCCAAAGTTTCGTACCAACTGTCGGTTTTTCCAGAAAATCGAAACAAGGACAGAACCTCTTTTATACGTATTGAAAATAGTTTTTCTCGACAAAACCTATTCTAATCCCTTCAAATCAACTCCAAAACTAATCTAATCCTACCATACACCTTCTTAGGGTGTCATGGGTTCCTAATCATCATCAAGACCAAAGAATACCATGGGAATATTTATAGGATGACCATAGTATATAAATAACTCTAAAATCATGAAATAAAATGGTATAAATCACATATCATGCATACTTGCTCCAAAAATGAAAAGATGAATATGAAATGATAAGGAAACATGAAAATGAAAGAAACAAGCTTACAAATGAATATGATGAGGTGAAAGTAACAAGGATAATCCTAAACACTCTTGGTTTTTATTTCAAAACCTATAAAGAGTAATAACTAGATTGTTATTAACACTTGATCTTGAGAAAAATATTTTGATCCCTTCTTGACCTCTTGATGGCCGGTTTTTGGTTGAAGAACAAAGAGAGAAAACTAACTTGCTTGACTTGAAATAATTGAGTTGAATGAGTAAGTGAAGTGAAGTAAGACTTTGGAGTACAAATATATACATTCAAGAAAAATAATACCATCCATTTAATGCCACCCCTAGTGGCCGGTTTTTTAGGGATTATGGTTTCCCATTTATATATTTTTTTTTTTATAAAATGTATTGTATAAATACTTGTAACAATTTGTAAGAAAAAGTGTAAGTAAATGTGTAGGAAATGTATAAGTAAAGGTAAATGGTAACTTTTGATACAAGTAAATTTTTAATAGATCAAAATAGAGTATAATGATTTTATAAAAATTGTGAAAATACATTCCTTGTGAAATTTGAGTGATAAAATAATTATCGTATAATTTTTAAGGAAAACGACGTAATACTTAAACTTTAACGATTTATGTACCAAATAAATTTGAAACACTAGGAAAACTAAAATATAGTTTTTATGAACTAAATGTAAGTTTAAAATACATCGGGATCATTTTTGAAAGTAACGGATTAAATATTTAAAATAATAACTCACGCGATAACGTTTATTTAATATAAAAATTACGCGTTAAATGTGAAATGAAATGTCATGAATGAATTATCGTGATGCAAACGATGTCAATGAAATGTAGACTAAACTTAGTCCATATGAAATGTACGTGATGTTATAATCATGAATTCGCCGCTAAACCATAAAGGTTACGCGAATTTGAAACAAGTAAACCAAGTTTACGATAAATGTTGAAATAATGAGGCATAAATTGTGTCAAGAAATGACCTGAAAGTACGGGTTGTCACATTCGCCCATCCAAAAAGGAATTCAATCCCCTAATTCAGTTCGTGTTAGTCTATCGGGTTTAGGGTTTGATGAGGCAAGCCTTCCCATTCTCGAGCAAAACCCTCAAAAGACTTTTTGGTAACCGATTTTACTTAATCTCACAACTCATCAAACAAGAACTGTCATGAGATTAGGCTAAATCGGTTTAGGTAACAACTTGTTTCTAGCTCGATCTTTGCAACTCATCAAACAAGAACTGTCACGCGGATCAAACTCGAAACAAGTGGTTTGAAGAAAATCTTTTGAAAATTTGGCTCGATTACTGAATTGCTTACTCATATGAGACTACTACTCCCTTCATTGCATGATTCTTCCTGAATTAGACATAGGTGATCGGGCTATGTATAATTTAGGAGTAACTATGCAATGCTTGGACTAATCGACTCATATGATGTTTGGTGTTAAGTCAACCGGTGTAAAAATTGTGATAGGGAATGACAGGGCATTCTCCACATTGGAGTATGAGGAAAGGATAATGGGATGGGTATTTAAGGGCATCCATGTGACAATCGTTATGAAATGAAAGTAAATAACTCGAAAAAATGTACGTATAAACCGCATGTAAAGTGAACATGAACTTATGATGAAATGATGAGATGCTATGATAATGTAGTTATAGTCTAGGGTCAATGATGCAACCTAGTTCTCTATAATCGAAGCTCTGATGCCAATCTGTCACACCCCCAAATTACCTGCTTTGCAAATGAATGGAATTTCCGGGATTGACTGTCATAGCATCACAATCACAGGTATATTGAACGACCTAAAGTGTCGTTTGGAAAATACATCGTTTGATTTAATAAAACAATCCGAGTTTACAAAGTAGGTCCCAAATGAAAATCAACTTGTGCGGAAATAAGTTTGTTACAATTCAACGATGTTTTAAAGTATGTAAAACCCAAGTGAGACGCGTCGTCACCACGACTCCATGAGGTGTCCAAATGCATGCCATGAAGTGTATGCCTTAGATACCCGAGATAAAACATGCTAAAAGTGTCAACACAAAGGTTGAGTGAGTTCATAGAGTTTGTGTTGAAATGTAAAGCCTTTCAAAAAATCGTTTATGCAAAGAAAGGCATTGTAAATCGTTGAAATGTAAAGACTATCAAAATCGATTATGTAGCAAAGGAATTGTAAATCCACTCGGCCCAAGTCCCGCCCATACAAAACTTGCAACCTGTGTGTTCACAACCCACTAGGAATATGCATAGTTTATGTTCAAAAAGAAATCGTCAAATGAATTCACAAAATAGTGCATGACTCAATGTATCGAAATCATTATGCAGAAAGGCATTGTAAATCCACTCCGCCCAAGTCCCCCCATACAAAACTTGCAACCTGTGTGTTCACAACCCATTGCCGAAATGTATATAGTGTATATTCAACCACACATCGTCAAATGAATTCACAATAGTACTTAACTCGACGTAGAACAATAGCACATAATCAATAGCACTTAACTCGTCGTAGAACAATAGCACATAATCAATAGCACTTAACTCGTCGTAGAACAATAGCACATAATCGATAGCACTTAACTCGTCAGAGAACAATAGCACATAACCAATAGCACTTAACTCGTCGTAGAACAATAGCACATAATCAATAGCACTTAACTCGTCGTAGAACAATAGCACATAATCAAGAACAATTAATATAGTACAACATTCGGTTTTAAAACAATGGTGATCATGATAGAAATTATCCTTAATAATATAAAGTACTTGTGAAAAATAGTCGAACATGTATCTCCCCTAAAATAGTTTCAAACAATTGAAAATGGGGCTATGAAAACTCACAGTAATCCTTATAAAAGTTAAAGTACTTGTGAAAGTAAATGAAAAAAGTTTGAGCATGTATCTCCCCCAAAACAGTTATGAAAGCAAGTAAAAGTAGGGGCCATGAAACTCACATGTTGCAATGATTACGATGACAAAAGTGGATACACTGAAATATAGCGTGAATCTAAAATGACCTATTATGAATGATATGATATGTAATGAGTTGCAATGTAATGTTATGCATGCATTCCGTATGTTATTTATACCATTTGCGAGTTTTGAAAATATTACTTATCGTCGAAAAATACTCGTTTGACGTCTTGACCCTTCAAAAATGACTTTACAAGTTTTACGTCAAAATGTCATCCTACAATGGTTTCAGAATGATTAATGGTGAAATTTTCACTTTTCGTCGCAAAACAATGTCGTCGGAAATTTCTTGAAATTAACAAAATGGCTTTGGAAAACTAGTCGTAAAATGGTGTACGTCGAACGTTAGGAAACGAAACCGACGGTTTTGGAAAGTTTGTATCGAAATCTAAAAGTTTCAGCCAGGAGTTTTCGTCAAAGAGGTCTCGAACATAAAGATAATAGGGTTAAATATGGTGATTTTAGTTACCGTAACACTTATCTCGTAAAAATAATATAGTTTTTCCAAAAATAATAGTTACGGCAAGTTTATGAAAAAGTGTATATCTTAGTCGTTTCAAATCCGTTTTCTACGTATTATACGTCCTTAGCTTCGGATCAAAGTATACTAATATATTTTTGATAAGTCGAAATAATTTGTAAAGCTTAGGACTCGTTTTTGACCCGAACAAGATAAATATATGTTGCTGAAATTTCAGAAAACTATTTATTTCTTCGCCAAACTTTAAAAATTCACCACGGCTTCGTTATAACTCCGTTTTATCCGTCGCTCAAGCCGCCACGGATTCGTTTTAAAGTATATTTTCTAAAAATCAAGGCCAAAGTTTCGTACCAACTGTCGGTTTTCCAGAAAAATGAAACAAGGACAGAACCTCTTTTATAACGTATTGAAAATAGTTTTCTCGGACAAAACCTATTCTAATCCCTTCAAATCAACTCCAAAACTAATCTAATCCTACCATACACCTTCTTAGGGTGTCATGGGTTCCTAATCATCATCAAGACCAAAGAATACCATGGGAATATTTATAGGATGACCATAGTATATAAATAACTCTAAAATCATGAAATAAAATGGTATAAATCACATATCATGCATACTTGCTCCAAAAATGAAAAGATGAATATGAAATGATAAGGAAACATGAAAATGAAAGAAACAAGCTTACAAATGAATATGATGAGGTGAAAGTAACAAGGATAATCCTAAACACTCTTGGTTTTTATTTCAAAACCTATAAAGAGTAATAACTAGATTGATATAAACACTTGATCTTGAGAAAAATATTTTGATCCCTTCTTGACCTCTTGATGGCCGGTTTTTGGTTGAAGAACAAAGAGAGAAAACTAACTTGCTTGACTTGAAATAATTGAGTTGAATGAGTAAGTGAAGTGAAGTAAGACTTTGGAGTACAAATATATACATTCAAGAAAAATAATACCATCCATTTAATGCCACCCCTAGTGGCCGGTTTTTAGGGATTATGGTTTCCCATTTATATTTTTTTTTTTATAAAATGTATTGTATAAATACTTGTAACAATTTGTAAGAAAAAGTGTAAGTAAATGTGTAGGAAATGTATAAGTAAAGGTAAATGGTAACTTTTGATACAAGTAAATTTTTAATAGATC